>CM048936.1:29636451-30001451 GCA_026686955.1 Epinephelus cyanopodus | reverse complement strand
AGATTAGAAAGCCAACCCTGTTCTTTTTCCCCAAACCCAACCACGTCAATTCAACGTGAATTTGCATTATTGTACCGATGTAGTGCTTTTATTTTGAAAGTCACTGGATGTAAATGGTAAATTTCCTGTGAAAACAGAACTGTATTTTGAAAGAGCAAGTCCCAGAACGTCAACAACGGATGAACCCAAAAAGTAACTGTGGTGAGGTTTAGGAAAAGAAACATGGTTAAATCTTTAATTCAAAGTTCATGTTTTTTAACACCGCTCTCTCTCAGAACCACTTCCTGTTTTACCTCCATCAGCACACTGGTCACATCATTGCAGCCTTCCAGTATACGTGGGTAATGCATGAATTACAGGCTCATCATTACCTGAGAAATGTACGAATTTTGGTTTATTACTTTTTGTAGAAAAGTACAAACTAACCTGAATTAAGACACGGGGCACTGGATTTGATGGATTTACTGGTTATCAGACAACAAATGAGACATGAATTAGCTAGCTAGCTACCCCGGCTAATGCTCCCTGACGCCAAATTCTGGGATAGCGAAAGTATGACACGCCTTACTCTCACTATGATTGGCGAGTAGTCCTTGCCTTTATTAATCGGATTGATAAGGTTTAGGTAAAAGCAGCAGGATTGGTTGGGTTAGGGTAAGAATATCAGGATCAGCTAATCAGAAGCAGACCATTCCTTCACTATCCGAAGATTTGCAAATTTGCCTCAGTGTTCACAGTGGACCGGTGGCACATGTAGGGCGGGTTGTCATCCATGTAGGTGCAGCAAGAGTTGCTGATCCGGGAGAAACTCGGGGCAGATGAGAGGGCAGTCCAGGCAGTCTTGCTTTGGCTGAATGTGAGTCGCTACAGGGAGCTAAGTGAAGGTCCATCACTCTCGGACTCTACGTTGCGGTTGGTGCCGGTTGTTTGTTGATGTTAATAAAATCCATTTCTTAGCTAAAGTTAGCCAGGGTTGTACACTGTTAGCGCTGTAGTTAGGAACACACATAACGTCACATCCTTTAGATATTCGTCTTGAGCCCAAAGTCACAGACTGTTAGGTAACCAAGAGAGAAAGTTCCATTGCAACCTGTTCGTCCGTTGGCAATAAAAAACAATAAATACACATGTAAAGTTGCAAAAGTAGCTTTGAAGTTTTCTGGCTCTGTCTCTCACGTGTCCTCACCCCAGAATACTGTACGACTTCAGCCCACTTCAGCCCACTGGATTCATCAGAAATGTGTTAGAATTTAAATATTTATGAAAGCAGTGGGTGCTGTGTTGCCTCGGGACAGTGACATACAGTGAAAGCGTCAGACTGACATGTTGTTGTTTTCTGTCGAACACGAGAACCACATGATGCTGTCGACGAGCTGTCAGGACACAATGATCGTCAACACATTAATGACCTTGATTTAAATGTTTGGCTTTCTGTTCTCACGGCTCTTTTTCACACAAAGGCGTTACGCAACGGAGTGTTGACGTTCCAAAGCGGCTTCAATGAAAGACAAACAGGCCGGCAGGAAGATGGAGAGTTAGATAACGCTCCACCTGTCTGAGGACAAACCTCCGTCAGGAAAGATAGCAAAGCTTTTCAGCTAATGGACGTTTGTTTTTCTGGTTTCGGTCCAGCTGAAGTTTCAGTGACGCGTGGGAACAGAAGAACAGCCTTTAACACAAAGCACACGGTTGGATCTGCTTCTGAGACACGATTTCATGGATCCAGATGAACATCTCTGAAGCTCAGTGATGAGGTAATGTGAGACGGAGCTGCCCATCGATCGGACCGCTCAGCTCACCACGTCAATGCTCAGAAACCTTATTTAACAAAACTATAACTCTGTATGAAGCTGCCATTTTGTTGGGTCAATGAAAACTTCACTAGTATCAGATCTTTTTAGACTTTCTGAAGAATATTTAAAGTTTTCAGAGAGTCCTGGGCGTTAATGAGGGATCCAGAGATCCCAAATATTACTCACTACTTAGTGAATTAACTATCAAAGGGTGGTGGGTGGAATAAGAGCACAGCCACAGCTTCTCTCATCACCTGCAGGTGAGGTGCATGATATTACATCGCTCCAAATTTAATGTAAAGAGCAAAATAAAATATATTAACAATTTAGTTAGCAGAATAATCAATAGGGAAAAACAAGACGATCTGCTGGATACTTCCTCACGAAAATAAATCTCATCTTACATTACTAAAAGAGTAATTTTGTGACGTGGCATTTTCCAGCTGATCCAAGAGGTTCACATACACATAAAGGAAGATAATTCAATTTATCAGAAACATCCACAATACAGTAAACACATCTAAGTGTAAAGCTGTCAGACAAATGAAGTGTAGTACAAATAGTGTAAATTTTACCTCGGAGGTGTAGCGGAGTATAAAGTACCTTAAATGGAAATACCAGCATGTCAACACTGCACTTAAGTACGGAACTTTTTACTCCACTTATCTGGTGCATTTGGGAACTGCACTATTAAATGCCGTTATCTCAAGATCACGAGGTAATTGTTTTCTCATAGAACAGTTCGTATGATATTCAACGAAAAATGCTTGCGCAAGAGTTGAGCTACACGTCCTTAACGCACACTTACGTAATAAACATAAAGTTTCGGAGGTTAGGTTCGGGAAAAGAAACATGGTAAGGACGTATCTTAAAATGAATCAAGGTTCATTCAAAGTTCACACAAAGACGCGACTCGAGGGGGAAAGTTCTAGGCAAAAGTCTGTTTTTTTGTGACCCAACCACGACGTTCCTCGGCGCATTGGTCACATGATTGCAACCTTTCAAAATAAGTGGGTTATGTACAAATTTGGGTGCATTGCTTTTCACAGAAAAATAAACTTGGTGAGAACAGCCTGAATTATTCTATTATTCTTTATCACAAGGAAACAAAATTTTGTTTTGTTTTGTTACCTCGTGACAACTAGCTTTGTTATCTTGTGATAACCAGATAATTAGCCTGTTGTCATGACACAACGAAGTTTATTTTTATTTTGTTGCCTCTGGAAAACTAGCTTTGTTATCTTGCGATAATTAGATAATCAACGTGAATCAACCTTTTATTACAAGAAACAAAATTTCGTTGGTTTTTTTTCGTGTTGGAAAACTAGCTTTGTTATCATAATCAGCCTGTTATCATGAGACAACAGAAGTTGTTTTATTCTGTTATCTCGAGAAAACTGTCATTTCCTGTTATAAGGCTACTTGTAGTTTCTATCAGAGATCAGGAGCGTCACGTCAGCCACTTGACAACTGCTGCAGCTAAATAAAGTTAAAGAGGTCAGATCAAAGTGTTGATATAATTAATCACATCAGATGATGATGGTAATGAAGTGTCCTCTGGATCACAGTCAGCTGTGCCCTGCCAAACATACTTCTGGTAATGGTGCATTAAAGGCTGTGACAATCATGGTTTATCACGTTCACAACTTCCTCTGCCTTTATTCACAGGGATCCCGTCATGATGACACATTAAGGGTTTGGGAATCCTGTGAAGAGATATCCTCAGAGGAAACTCAATGTTGGGACTTGGGACGGAAATGATTAACTTTAGTTTGGACCCCGACCAACCTCCACATCATGTTGAGATTTTGTGTACAAAATCAGAAAACAGAGACCCAGAGTGATGATGAACTGAATTAGATAATTTACATGTGAAAATCTGACAAACATGCTTCACTTAGAGGTGATGATTCACTCAGATGCTCAACATCAAAGTTCCCAAATAAAAAAAATGGGAAAGTTATTGTTTCTTTCTTTAATTTAGTCCTTTGGACTTAATTTGATTCATGAACTGATTCTGATCAAAGCTGCTTTAAAATCGTCTAAAACATAAAACATTCAGTTTGAAGCAGCGAAAAGCGTCAGAATGTTTTCTGTGATGAAAATTTTAAATTAATCAAGATAGTTGGTGATTAATTAATTTACTGATTGAGTCATTAACTTGTCTGTTTCTGACATCTCCTCCTTTAATTTCCTCTGTCATGACTCATTGAAGAACATTATGAGAACAAGCTGCTGCTGAAAGCTGCGTTCAAACATTAACTTCCCAGCGACTGCAGCAGCTTTGATCTGATCCGTGTTATAACACTCGCCCTGTGCTTATCTGCGATGGTTCCCCGCCCTGCGCCGATATATAAGATCAATAAGGGAACGCCCAGTGGGCAAACATTCCCCTGGCCCCCGGCCCGGCCCCTCAGCCTTCAGGGGCCCCGGGCGCTCCGTCCTGACCCCTGCACCGTGAAGGTGAGCCTGTGGTGTTTGGCACCGCTGACGGAAATCAAACCCTTCCATTTATTAGTTCTCAGAGTCGGTGTTGTTGTAAGGATCAGAGATGAAGAGCGAGTCGGGATTAATGCGACGAGAAGACAAACAAGCGACGGGCCGTGGAAGATGTAAATGCACCGCCGAGTGGTTTCTTTCCACCACTTCAAAGGCCGCAGCTGCCACAGTTTACAGGATTAGTCCCAATATTTCAAGGATCCAATCACTCTGATTCTTTTGTAGTTGATATATGAAGGGAACAATGGTGATGTTTATTTCTTTGTCGACTAATTTAAAGAACATGTCGGGAGGAAAACATCAGACTCCCCTTTTAAAGAGTGTGTGACCAGGCGGATGCCACACCTGTGCTCTGACAGGAAACACAAACTGTTGTCTTCTTTCAAAAGGTAAAATTTAACCCCTTAAAATCTACTTTTCATGATGAAGTCAGCTGGGCAAAATCCAGATTATTCATTTAACCCTTGTCATCCTGATCTGACACTGAACTATTTGATCAGATCGCTATTGAAATGTTTCACTAACACTCAGTTCCAGTCAGAAATCTGTCATGTTTCAAAAACGAACTATTTTGATCGCCCTCCACCATGTTGTAGCACAAATTTTAGTTGAATTTAAAAAAAAAAAAAAAAGTAAATCAAAATGCGAATTGATGTGCTTTTCCATCCACTTGGTTCATTCACTCCGGATTGAGAGTGAGTTACTGCCCCAAGCGAAGGAGTTCAAGTATCTCGGCGTCTTGTTCACGAGTGATGGTAGAATGGAGCGAAAGATGGATTTTGGCACGCTGTCTGCAGTGATGCAGACTGTCGTAGTGAAGAGGGAGCTGAGCCGGATTTACTGGTCTATCTACATCCCAACCCTCCCCTATGGTCGTGAGCTCTGGATAGTGACCGAAAGAATGAGATCGCAGATACAAGTTGCTGCGATGAGTTTCCTCCATGTGGTGTCTGGGCTCAGCCTTAGAGATCAGGTGAGGAGCTCGGAGTAGAGCCGCTGCTGCTTCGCATTGAAAGGGCTCAGTTGAGGTGGTTCAGGTACCTGATCAGGATCCTCCAAGGCGCCTTTGCTACAGAGGTTATGTTTAGGAAAAGAAACACGGTGAAGACATACATTAAAATGACTCAAAGTTCACACTGAATACTCTGATCTGCTTCCTTGTTTGTTGCCATCAGTGCACTGATCACATGATCGCAGTCTTTCAAAATACGTGGGATACGTATGAATTTTGGTCCACTGCACACTGTGGGAAAACACATTGAAAATTTGTGAGAACCACTTGAACTATCCCAGCCGACGGGTCGCTACCAAGCATCCACGTTTGGTGCTTCAAAAGCCAAAAGTCAGCAATGGCTCACTAAAACACAACTGGTTTCGTTGTTTGTTGGTGTCTGACAGTGGTCTGCAGTGAGCAGCAGCTCAGCTCATACAATACGTCACTTCAGAAACATTTATATGATACGTTTGAAACAGAAATGCAACAATGCCAACATGCTCCCGGCGACGGGGCTGGGTATCATCACGACGGGCAGCAGTGATGGACACATGTCTGAAAACCAACCCAAGATGTATAAAACTTCTCCATTAACGTTTATCTTCAGTTTGTATCTTGCGGTCGAAGAGCTTCCTCCTCGGTGTTTCTATCAGCTGTCCGTCCGTCCTCACCTCCCTTTCAACAGACTTCACTTCACAATCAGACGTCAACATGTGGTCACTCCTGGAGCAGATACCCACCGATTATCAGCCGTCTGCAGCGCCGGGAGCCAAACCTCTGCTGGAGTAATTAAAGCCAGCAGACCTGCGGTCAGCGTTCACTCAGGAGTCCTGAGAGGAAACTGCTTCCTCTTCCTGCTGTTTCTGTTAGCATTCCTGCTGCTAACGTCTCCGCACACACATCATCATCAGATTGTGTTGCAGCTGTTAACGGCGATGATGAGGATGATGATGATGATGCGGTTTCAGGTCTCTGGAGGTTCAGGTTGTCTCTGAGCTGGTTTGTGTTTGTGTGTTTGCTTAGAAACAGCAGCGAAAACACAAAGATTAATACGTCACTGTCAGATTAAAGGGACACTCCACCCAAAATATTTATTCTGTTTATCTAAAGCCCAGAGAAATACTGTCTCCTCCTGACAATGATTTAATCTGGACTTATAGTTAATATCCTCCTAAAAAGACACAAACCAAAGCACTGAGCTCGTGGTTTTAAAGATGCAAGTCCAACGTCCTCTACATTAATTTATGTCCTCATTTTGACTCAAGTAATGTTATTTTCATGACACCAATTCTATTATCATTTGAGAGATTAATTTAAAGGCTACTAATACAAATTAATTATAATTGAATACACCCAAAAAACACACTGGTTGATGAAGTGTCTTCTTTCTGTCAGTCGGTGCCAGAGATGGTTCAGTGGTGAAGGACTTTAACCAGTGACCTGGAGAAGCAGGTTTGGATCTTGCCTAAGGTAGGTCACTCCACCACATTCTCTCTCTGACTTTCCACGTCCACATATGGCGTCCAAGGTACCCTGGGTGTGTTGGTTGTAGACGTTCTAGGACGCCATGTCAACTTCAGAGTGTGTCTCAAATCACATCCATTAGTGCACTTCCATGTAGTATACTATGTGCACTGTGTACTCATTGGCATAGTGCGCAAAATTGCCCAGTTATTCCAACAATAGTCATGTCACTAAATTGTAAATGCAACTTATCAAAAAGACGCAGCTCATCACTGAGCTGTTAAACGGCCCTAACAATCTCACATTAACACCAAAATGCTGACTCTGGAATTAAACCTGTTAATAACCGTTGATTCACGTTAGCCGTGTGATGCTAACAATTAGCCTTGTCACTGTGTGTGTGAGTCTATCCCAGGCGCGAAGCTAACACTTCAACAACGGCAGTCTAATGAGCAACCCTTTGAAACCATCTGAGCAAACTGGCTTGATTTCTTTTAAAACCGTGGGATGAAGCCAGTGAGAAGAGAAAAGTTGTAAAAGAAAAAAAAGGAAATGAAAATTCAAAACAAACAAATACAAATGAGGAAATGACACAGAAAGAGTGCTTAATTTTTTAAATTTATTTATAATTTTCTAAGTCTATTTTTGTTGTTGTTTTTTGCAGTTTGTGGGACATTTCTTCCTAAGTTGCTCATTTTGTTTTTCAATTGCTTCCAGCTAATTGTGCGCAAAGAATTTATATCTGCTGGAAATACACACACACACACACACACTCACATATGCATCCTTGAAAATTCTCTGAATGAAGGACTCTGTCCTCGGTAGATCCTCAGGCGGGAGTTGATGACGTAGCATGCTTGAAATGAGAAATGAGATTTTAAAATGTACAAAATAACATCACAGTTTTGGATTTAAACATGCAAATTCCTCTATGATCATATTAACTCTCATTTTCAGGTAATAATCTCCGTATCAGCCGTTTTAAAGTTGAACGAATCTCTTAATTATTCTGATTAACCAGCCGACAGATTGTGATCAAAACAAATGTTACAGTTAAAATAATTTAGATTTGATATGTGACTGAACCACTGATGTTCCCTGTTGACAAATTCATCCATCCTTCTCCTGCACCTCTGTAATATTTAAGACACTGCACCATATTGTACTTTGTCTTTTGTTTTATGTTTTAGATATTAAATATTATATTGTGAATTATTTTCAAGTACAGCTCTGCGGGAGTCAACAAAGAATTTACTTGCATAATGCAGAGACATTTGAGTGTATGACAATTAACAAAAAACTTGTGAGTAATGGGGTGATGTAATGGGATTACTCTAATAAATTTTAAGTATTGCAGTATTTTGCTAAATGTACTTTAAGCATGTAAAGAAAGAGGAAGCGTGTGTGCCTCCTGCAGCAAAGCACTGCAGCAGCAGCAGCAGCAGCAGCAGCAGCCCTGCTCGTATTGTTTCATCGTCTCCGTCTCATTTAAGCCGCCGTCCTCTTTTTAAAAACCACAAGTGTAAACACACTTAGCCCCGAGGCCGGCCACAAAAGCCCGCTGTTCACCTCCTCCTGACCAACATGCACCCGTCATGTTTAGAAAATAACCCTGCGGTCCAAAACACACAGCCGACTCCACCACTGAAATAAATCTCAATTTCCCTCGGCCACTTTCTTCATTTAGCAGTTATGTAATGAACCAATCAGGGACGTCTTTTCTCTCAGGACGGCCCAACCAGACACGGGGCCTCATTAACATATCATTAACATATCTGTCAGTGATGAGTTAATGAGGGCAACATGTGGATCATCCTCTGGTTAAAAGGTCTCAGTGTGAGCCACACAGATCATTATTCCTGCGCTCAGCACACCCACGTCACATTTAATGGGGCTGTCAGAGGAGGCTGAGGTGTGGTCACCAGCCATGTTCCAAATAATTACCCCTCAAAACAGAGACCGTATTGTGTCCAATGCTGGGCCTCAGAGAACTAGGTGAAGTACACGGTGGAGTACACTGAACGCAGCTCACAACTGCAGTTTCTCTGCACGTGTAATACAGCTGAAATTTTAGGGTCCTTTCCTAAAGAACAATCACAGCTCCTGGGGAACATTTCCATGAAATCAGCAGAAAGAAAACAGCAAAAGAATAAATGCAGAGGCGCAGGAGTTACTAACAATTCATTAGAAATAATTGGCAGCATGTTGTATCACCACAGAAAGGTCACGACTGAGTGTTAACTACATTATTAAACCATCAAAACATTATAGCGTCAGCACAGAGGGAAACAAAGACAATGAACACATGTAGAAAAAAAGGATGAAGACAAAAATTGGACAGAAAGGACAAATATCTGCCCTGAAAACTGTAATAAGTAGTTAGTGAGTTGTGCAAAAGTGCAAAATTATTTCCATTTAATCTGCAACATATCTCTGTAATGTAGCATAGACCCTTTTAGGGCCGATGTCACAATGACGTCAAACACAACCCTGGAGATTTCACACTAAAATGGGTTAGCAGCATTTTCAAAGGTCTCCATTTTATTGGTTCCAAGACGCCAGAGTAGCGTGATGCTAGGCGTAAATGTCTGTCTCTAGAAAAGCTTCTCTTTAAAGGGGAGCTAATGTTTTTTTCAACCTGGGCCCTATTTTCCGATCTGCTTTTGTCTAAATGAGTGTTAGGATGTTCAGTATGTGACATTTCTCCAGTATGAAGCTAGAGCTGACCTGCCTGCAGCCCGTGAGCGCACTATATTAAATAATAGGGCACTCAGACAGCGTCAAACAACGTCAAAATACGTCCACTAAAAGTGCATTTTTTTCACACAGATACGCTCGGATTGTTAGTATAATTATCCGACAACGTAACGGAAAGGAGAAATGAACGTGTGTTTACCTTTAGCTGGATTCAGACATGTTCCTCTGTCTGTTGCTGCTCCCTCTCTCTCCTCGTCCGCTCTTCAGTTTCAATGAGCTCTGTGTCTGCGTACTCCGTGTTCAGATAAATACGGGCGGTCATCAAATTCAAATGGCTCATCCAGATCCAGTTGGTCAAAATCGGGTAAAAATTCGGACATGTTTGTTGTGGCAAGTCAAAACACTCACTCAGAGAGTGAAAGTCTGGTTCTGAAATCTCACATCTCGCGAGATTTGAGTTGTTGCAGGAAGTGACCACTGGAGTGACCTTACAAACGCGAGGACTTACTCTGTTTGGAGTAGTCATGGCTGAATTTTTACCCGATTATGACCAACTGGATCTCGATGAGCCATTTGAATTTGATGACCTTGAAAAAGCGGGTGGATCATGGGGAGAACCACCAGTCGGTCCAGGAGCTTCTCCTCCATGATGGCTGTTTCCAGACATATTTCAGAATGACTCAGGGCAGTTTGACAGCCTGCTGTTTATCACTATAGCTCTGGGTATCCAGCAACCACTACCACCAGTTTCTCCTTCATTGTTGACCAATTGACCTATTGGACAATGGGAAAAAAGATGACACGTTGCGAACTGAAGTTTTTTTCAACTCAAGCAGTTCAGAGTGCTCCGGCAGAAACGCAAAGTGCATCATAATGCAACAATTTTAAAAAGCCATCAGGGTCTGAGAGGATTTAAACTGAGGAACATAAATGATTTATGTGTTGTAGATTTCTTTAGCTTTATGTCATTGTTTTATTTGTCTTGAACACATTCTCACTGAGACCTTTTATGTGTTATATGTCTTGATTTATGTTTGTTTGGTCGTGTGTCGACTCCAGGAAGAGTGGCTGCTACCTTAGCTGCAGAAGATGGGGATCTATATATATATATATATATATATATATATATATATATATATATATATATATATATATATATATATGATCTTTTTTTCTTTATTAATTTTTGTTTAACTTGTTGGTTTATTTGTGTCTTTGTATTTGCTGTATTTCTGTTGTGTATTTGTTCTCCTTGCAGGAACTGTTGTTTGGTTTAAAGAGGGTTCAGGTGTTGCTGATTCTGAAGCTCACTGATTAGCTGAACAGGAAACTCATCACCTGGTTGCTGTTGTTGCTGATGGACTGATGAACCTATTGCTGCCACCTGTGTGGCGTTCACTGACTCTTTATCTGCTGTTCCTCCCGACGCTCAGATGAAGACTAAGAACACTGTGACCTCCAGTTCATCTCCCACTCAGACCAGTTTCCAAAGGACGTAGGCGACGTCTGTGTCTGCAGACCACAGTTTTATTCCTGCACAACATGTTGAAGAGAAACTTTCCACATATTTTTTTTCTTTATTACCTTTAAACAAACTTGAGTGCCAAAGAAAAAAAACCCAAAATGGACAATTGAGACTTTAGGACCAAACATGTGGGCCATAAAAATATGAGACACTGTTTTTAAAATCACACCTGTTCATCTGCAAGATGTTCTAGTTAGACAGTTGGACAGACGGAGAAGTAAATACAAGTAAATAAAATACAACTAATCACAAAATTAAAAAGCACACTACAAAGTAAATTAAAAATTAATACAAAGTAAAGGTGAATAAATAAGCTGTATTTAAATATAAAATAAACATTGAAAAAAATTAAAAGTAAAAATCAAATCCAAATAGAAGTAAAATGAAGCAAAAGTAAAAAAGTAAAAACAAAAACAAAAAAACAATAAATAATAACAGAAAATAAAAATAGAATTGAACCAACAACCAAGATGAGAGCAAGACAGCAAGAACATTACAAGGATGGAAAAATAAATAAAACTAAATAAAGCTAAAATGAATTACAAAATTAAAAAGGACACAAAAAAGTTAATTAAAAATTTACAAAATAAAGTGAAATAAATATAAATTTAAGCTTTAAGCTATATTTAAACGTAAAAAGAAGAACACTGGAAAACAATATTTAAAGTAAAAATGATATCCAGATAAAACTAAGTGAAATAAAAACAGTTAAAAAGTAAAAATAAATAAAAAAAATAATAAATAAGTGAATAAAAATAGATATAATGGAAAAAATAAGTTAGATAAAAAGTAAATCAATAAATAAAAGTATTTAATAAAAGTAAAGATTTAAATAAAAAATCTAGGAAAATATTGGAAGAATAAATAAATAAATGAATAAATAAATAAATAATAGTAAAATTAATTAGAATATTGATGCCGAAGGGAATTTCTTGTTTGCAGCTCACCACTGATACAGTTTGTGTATTTTTTTTATGTCTTTGTTTGTTTGTTTTATTTGATTTCACGTTTTTATAAAAAAAAAAAAAAAAAAAAAAAAAGTAAGATGTGTCGACGTCCCAGGACAACAGCTGTTTCACATTAATACACAAATACAAAAATACAAAGCAACATTTAACCAAACCACAAAAACATTACGCAAATGCTACGAATCACATCAGACATTATGGAAAGAAGAAGACCTGAAGAACAAAACAGTCTTTTCATGTCTCACTGTAATTTCACAGTGTGTCATTATTGTATAGTATGTGTACGTATAATGTGTGTGGTCGCCCTCAACTCAGCAGCCTCCCGCCTCTGAGTTACACCCCTCGTCACCATGGAAACGGACAGGTCCTCCCCGCCGTATTTATCCAGGTTCAGGTGGGAGAAAAAAAAACCTGTACTTCCAAAATAATCAGCCTCCAAATATTTGTTCAAGTTAGAGAAACAAAATCAGTCTCGAGCTGCAGCAGAGTGTTTCCTGTGTTCATCAGAGAGACCCCCAAACACACACACACACACACACACACACACACACACACACACACACACACACACACACACACACACACACACACAGGTGGAACAAACCAGGTACGTTACTGAGACTTTATTCAGGCCATCCAACATATGAGATAGAGAAAAATATGTGTGAATTAAAAGAAAAGTTTTTAAGCATCAATTAAGGATATTTAAATTGTAGAGATGATTCAAACACACTGAGCTTCATTTAAGTCCCTGCCTGTTGTTTGGTCCTTCCTCCATCAGGGGGCGGTGTGCTGAGGTGAGTCTGAGCTTTCTGGGCCTTGACATGAAATTACATAATTCTTGGAAAGTTTTGTTCACTGGTGGTGTGGAAAAATTAATTGACGCTCCCTGAGCGCGCAGTTATTTTAAGACATGCTCAATCAGAGGAGAGGTATTTTCTCTGAGTGATACAAACAGTGAATACACTGAAGAGTTCAGGAGGAAATGTTTCAAGGACGCTTTTCAAGGCTCCAGATCTGTGAAACAAAATCAGCCAGCTCTGCTCTGCCAGGCTGTCAGACTTTACAGTCCACTGGAAGACGTTCAGGATAAAATACACCCACTCTGTGCTCAGTAAACGCTCTGAAATTAACTGAGGGAGTAAATAAAAATCATACGTGCACACTGTAGGTGGAGGTGGTGGACTCCACTTTACAACATATAAACCTCCACTGCTAACAGGCTGCAGTTCACTTTGGAAGTCAGTGACATAAAAATCTCTTCCAGATTCTGCAGCAGTCGTTTCAAAAGCTGAGGATTTCTTTTTATTTCATGAATTTAACACAGTTTAAAGTGGAGAGTTTGAAATACAACTTGCCTTTATGCTTTTAAAATGTTGAAATAAAAGATTCAAACTTCAGTTTCAAGAGTTTAAATTTACAAAAAAACGACCAGACAGAACAGACAGACAAAATCTGTTAAATCACTGAAGTTTAAACTGGTAGTGATACAACTTTATAGGCCACGGTCGGGGAAACAACAGCAATGTTACATCAACAAAAACACCACAATACAACATAAGCCCAAACAGCCACACTGAGCAGTGCGGTTCGGTTCAGTTCGGTACACTTTTTTCTGTTTTCACTGTGAAAAGTTGTGGATGATACCAGTGAACCGTTCCGTACCGTCCCCATGTTTGGTCCCCCCTCTGTTGGGGCACCTAGCACACAGACTGGTACTAAAAGGTGAAGCTGTGAACACTGCAGTCTGATTGGTCAGTAGAGGACGGTCACTCTGCTCAGGGCTGAGCTGTGTCTGGTTTTGAGGCTTCAATGAACTGTTCTATGAGAATACGTTGCAACAAAATACAAGAATTTTTTGTTTGCCTTATTTTTTATTCGCAGCCCATCATGCTCACTTTCCTCTAGCTTTTCTCTCATATCACTCTGCAGAAGGAAGGGTGCATCTACTCATGGACGAGACGCCTGTGCACATGACAGCATGAGATAAACATTAACGGCATCCTCCTTGGCTGAGCTGGAACATTAGCTAGCTCAGTGATGCTAGGTGAGCTAACAGAAGATTCACACTTCCTTTTCTGAGTTGATCCGGTGGGAGTAGTTCGGTAGAAAGGAAATAGTTCCTACTTGAAGCTACTCACGACAAGGTCTGTGGATTATCTTGAGTAACCAGGTCGTGATTTCTGGAAAGAGACATTGATGTTGAGTTTTTCAAATGTATTTTTTTTTTTTGGCGCTTTTAGCACCACAAGCCGAGTGCCATCTGGTTCCATTATAGTGGAGAGAAGGCAGACATCTCTACGGCTGATATCTCCAACACTCAGCAACTCACACCAAAACAGTCTCGACTAATAAGTAGCGCTACAGAGAAAGAATACGTGTTCTTGATTTTGGGGTGAACTGTCCTTTTAAAGGTACTAGAATTACTTTTGCTGTTGTTTGGTGCAAATATACACTCGTTACCATGGTGATCATGGTGTGTACGTGTCATTTAATCCTTCATGGAAATTAAATATTGTCACAAAATATCAGCTGAAACCAGCGTCTGTCTGAAACTATCATCATCAACCTCGAGAAACTGATGCTGGTTAAACTGCTGTTGACTCAGGCGTCGGTATCACAAACCTCCGAGCAGAGCATCAATCACCTGGACACCTGACCTCCTCCTCCTCCTCCTCCTCCTCCTCCTCCTCCTGCTGCAGTCACACAGGAGGTCAGGGAGGAGGCACAGACTAATGTCAGAGGTGTGGGCAGACGGTGGTGACAGACCAGACCCCTCCATCTGGTCCAGGACCCCCTCTGTGAAACAGGAGCTGGAGGGTGAACCCGAGGAGGAAGCTGGACTCCTCCGGCCCTCCTCCTTCTCTTCCTTCTCTTCCTCCTCTTCCTCTCTGAGCTGGCAGAGGCTATTCATCATCCAGGTTGTGGAGGTTGTTACAGAGAGAGGGCTTCTGTCCTCCTAAAACATGACATCACTGCCAAAAAACCTTTTCTGGGTCTCCAATGTATTTTGGTTTCCACTGATGATGGCAAAGTGTAAGCTGTTTGAGTGATTTAAAACATCAAAGGAAATGTTAAAACAAGAAATAATTCATTAAAATAATCCTGAACTTGTCTAAGAGTTTCCTGCTTTAAATCATTTAAATGGTCAAAATTAATCGACATCCAGAGCTTAATGCCAGCAAGAGCCAGCGAACGACGTACAGTATCAGTGTCCTTAAATGGGACGTTATATTGCGTATCATCAGCAAACAAATACAAGTCTGTATGATATGTGTTTGTTTGAGGACCCAGGATGGAACCCTGAGGAACGCCACAAGAGGAAAGATCTGGAATTTCATCAGAGTACAAACTGTACAGATAAACAAACGAATCCAAAGCCACATCACTGATTGTAACAGAGCTTTTCACATGGTTGATAATGACATTGTGATTCAGGAAACTGCAGCGAAAAATGATGATATAGACTCACGGTTACATCACACTTAAGGCAACGGTTAGTGTTTACCTATTCAAGTAATAGAGTGAGTGACCTGACATGGTGCGCTGGTAAATTCAGTCTGATGCTCTACACTAAAATGAGAGCCCTGTTGGTGGAAGAAACGGAGCATTATATCTCTATATGAATTGGCAGAGTGCTGAGTGTGAGTGCTGAGTGTGCGCTCTGCCACACAGCTCTGGATAACTGAACGGTGCATTCAGACAGCGCTCTGAATTCGCAAATTTCCAGCATTCAGAACGAGTATTTCCGAACGCACCACTCGCATAGTCTTCCTCTACTATTTAAAAAGTCAGCAGATCTTGCTAGCTAGCACTAACTAATGTCTGTGGAAAATTGTTTTGCCTCCAGCTAAGCCACGCCCACCAAAAAGCATCATACTGTTTATTAACAGTAAAAGAGATAATTAAACTTAAGACAAAAAAAAAAACATAACCTAAAATATTTACTTTAAGCACATTTATAATCTGCAATGACAGTGTTTCTAGGATAAATTTTGATTGGTGCAATATGGTATCTGGAGGAAAAACTGAATGAGGTCATATTAAAATGAAAATAATCAGGAGATCAGTGCCTTAATGTTAAAAAATGACATGTAGACCAACCAACTAAACTGAGGCTTGAAAATCATGTTTGTCCTCATTTCTTTCATTTATCTGTGCCCATGACTTGTGTGAGAGGAAGTAAACTTTTCCTGTAGCATGGGAAAGTGACAGTTTTACTTAAATAACCTCACACATGGATTATAGGAGCTGCACTTGCAGGCAGACATTGTAAATCTGATCACAGATCAGCCTGGAGCGTCTGCTGCTTCACTGACTTCATGTACATGGATGTGTTCCAGCTGAGCCGCGTTCACTCCTGAACTTCTGTTGTGAAACAAACATCCATTTGATCACAGTGTCATCGACAGACACCCAAAACACCCAAAACACGCATTACAGCATGCAGGGGGAATTCTGGGCCGGGATTGGTCGGTGGGGGCGGACAGGTATGGGCTGCGTGATGCGTTCAGACCACACAGAGCCGTCGCACTTCACGTCGCTGAAGTTTCCTCTTGTAAATATTTAGTGCTGTCGGTGTCTGCAGGCTGCAACTGGTGTGTGTGTGTGTGTGTGTGTGTGTGTGTGTGTGTGTGTGTGTGTGTGTGTGTGTGTAGGTGCACACACACTGAAGCCTGGAGGCAAACTTTAATAACACTGTTACCAGTAAAGAGAATTTCTTTGATGTGGTGCATACCTGTCTGCAGGTATTCCTCCTCATGAGCCTCCTCCAGCAGCTCTGCTGGTAACGAGGAATCTGATAATGTGGGTTTAATGTGACCGACATGTAGAAATATTACTAATTACACACACAGCGCGCTGTACAGAGAATAAAAACTGAGATTTGTTTTTGAGGTTTGGTCTGATGGTAAATCTGTCTGCTGTGTGAAGAACACAATGCTGCTACAACAGGACCGATCGCACGCAAACAAACACAGTCTCTGATGATGATGTGACATCACTCTGTGCTGCATGTTGAATAAACAGACTTATACAAATTAATCTTTACTCAGTTTGTTTGTCCCTGAGAGACAAATTAGAAACTTATTGCAACAGCAAAACTGTTGACCTCTCCAAACAGAGAATGTTATCCCAAAAACAAATGCTGATTGTTCTGAAGTCCTGTTTCTCTGAAAAATACACTCTCCCTGCACTTACAAAAGGTTATGGCCTGCAGCTACACCAGTCGTTACTTACCAGCTACACTATTTGTCTGCTTCAAACATCAAACAATCACCCTTCCTGTGGGGATTACGCCTTCAACCATCATAATATCACTGCTGCATGTGTTGCTTTATAATGCCAACCAGTGAAAGGATAATTTCACTGAGGCCTCACAGACTGGCACCGGGTGGTTGGATGGCTTTACTCTCGATAATAAGGAGAGACAGAAGAATGAGGTGAAGATATGTTTAATACAGAATATGAGTGAACAGACTGACAGATGATTTAACAGAAGTCTTTGGCTCTTGGACACCAGAGGGAGATATTTTGTGATTGCGGGACATCTGAGCAGCAGCAGGATAAAAATGGAGTCCAGATACAGGTGGTGGTGGCTGATGACTCTGAGGCTGCTGACTGCTGAGGCGGATGAGGCTGATGACTCGGTGGTGATGGGGAGGTGGAGCACACGCACGACTGGGGCAAGAAACAGACAAAAGATGACCAACGTGGAAGAAACATGAGGAAATCTTTGGTCATGGCTCTGTTGACTGTTGACTGCTGTTACCACCTACGTCTACTAACCAACCAATAGAAATGCAACATAAAATGAAACACTGGT
Source organism: Epinephelus cyanopodus (assembly GCA_026686955.1). Lineage (NCBI taxonomy): Eukaryota > Metazoa > Chordata > Actinopteri > Perciformes > Serranidae > Epinephelus > Epinephelus cyanopodus. The sequence goes on along the minus strand of CM048936.1, from coordinate 29,983,687 downwards.
GCTAAACCCAAACAAACAGATGGAGCTATAGCAGCTCACAATGGAGGCGAAACGCGCTAAAAGAAATGTGTGGGATTCTAGCAAAGAGGAAAACCTTGTGAAGCTTTACCTGTATGATGTGTCCTCCAGCTCTGACCATGATCGCGTAAAGAAGGACGAAGCATGGATGACTAAAAACTCACAGTCTGTGCGAGGCTTAAAATGAGAGCCCTGCTGTTTGGAGAAGTGTTTTATTTCTACATGAATTAACAAACTGTAAAGTTAATCACACGTTCACTCCACTTGGCGCTTTGCTGAGAGTGTGGTGCTCTGAATAACGAGCAAGTCTTTCTGATTGCACCTTAAGTGACAGATCTGAGTACTGGTTTCCTGACACATTTTCATGGACAAAAAGAAATTCGAAATGTTTCCATGAATTTTCAAGGACTGATAATAAAAAAGAAAGTCTTGCCCCACTTACTCAAAACTCTATACAAACATAATTACGACTCGCGGGCATACAGAAAGGGAGAAAATGAACACACATCAACATAAGAGCTACGTGACATCGACAGCTACAGAAAATAAATGTGCTAATATGTTATGTTACATACACTTTCATCACACACAACAAAATCCCATGACTTTGTCAAAGCTTTCAATGATTTTTACTGTTTCCATGGCTTTTCCAGGCCTAGAAAATGTGATTGTGAAGTTCCATGACTCTTCCAGGTTTTCCAGGACTGCAGGAACTCTGCAAGCAGCTCTTTTTCCACCACTGGCCTCATGGACACAACAGAGATGGAGAGAACTGTGGCCTCAAAATGGTTAGAAGACATAAAAACTAAAAACACACAACAAAAACTAGACGTCAAGTCAAATCAGCAAAATAAATGTCAAAGAAATGATTAGAACTAATGAACATTTGTGTCAAAAGACAAAAAGTAAATAACAACCAGGAGCCAAACTGAGCTATTTCAGAGTCGCGTCACATTTCTCTGTCGTCCTTAAACTTCAGGCTGAAGTCCAGCTCTGTGTTTGAACATTTAGATTTCAGTTTCCTGCCATAAAAGGCAGTTTGTAGTATTTATGTTGAGTATTTCTCCTCTCTCCGTCTGTCAATCCTATAAGTGATGAATTATGGGGGATAAGTGGAGGAAGACAGTGACTGACCACAGGCTCACCGCCGCAGACCAAAATGACAGAGGTCATAAAAAGCCAACATGTCAGGAAATAAAAGCTGCTGCTGCCAGAGCTGCCTTTAAAACACACACACTCAATTACTTTATGTGTTTTTCCAGCTCCAGCCTCACTTTGCTGAGGTCTCCCCACTTTTACTGCTGTCACATTTAGTGCCCAGCAACAATAGGCGCTGGTGTTTGGGGCTAAAATAGCTGCTGCATGCTAAACTCTGCTCGGAGAGGCGGAGAGGAAGTGATGTCAGCAGAGCGGTCGATGAGTCTGCGTCTCCCAGCAACAGCAGACCTATTGAGTAAATGACAGAGGTGAGTCAGGAGGTAACGTCTCCGTCTGTCAGACAAGGACGCATCACATGATGACACACAGATGGAAACTAGTCAATAACATAACCTCAAGGGATTATGGGAAGACATACAGAACGTGACTAAGCATCAGGACGTCTTCTGACATCTGATTATTCTTTATATTTGTCCTCTTAATGTTGTGTTATACAGCCCTGATCAGCTGTGGAGAGTAATTAAGTACATGTCATTAAGTATTACAACTAGATTAGGTTCTTTATTTTGCACAATTAAAAAATACACATGAAACATAACAAATGATGACAAGACGGTGCAGGGAGAGGCAAAAAACCACGGTGGGCTTATTAGAAGCCTCCACCTTATAATAATATTACAACAGAAACACAACACATCGAAACATGAAAAATTAGTAAGAATTAATAGTGACTAACAACAATAATATGAAAATAAAAACCACTGAGTACATTTTTAAGTACTTGTACTGGAGTATTTCCATTTCACCTCATGCTTCTACTGCACACAGAAATAATAATGTTTGTTCAATCATTGTGTTTATAGACTTTACAAACATCAGATTAGTCTAAACGGTGATATAGTGACGTGAAAAATATAGCTAAACTCTGCTGGTCTTCTACCTGGAAGTATTTGTAAACAACAAGACAATTTTCTCTGTAGTGAGCCGGTGACGGTTGAAAAATAACTCCCTTCCGCTGCGTGTCAGGGTTCCATTCCCCTGTCGGGAGTTATTTTTCAACAGTCACCGGCTCACTATACATTATATCCCTTACGGAAGGAGCTGAGGTGGTTGCTGTTTTTCTAATAATAAAGGGCAGGAACGCTGAAGGGACAGGCTGTCTGTGTAGTGTTGCTACATTTTAAAGGCCTTTGCACGCTAAGTCTGTTTTGCAGAATAAAATGCGAATTTAATGGGGATTAAAAAAAACATCCAAAAAAAAAAAAAAAAATGGATGCATTGTGCAAAGGCCTTAAGAATCAGATACATCCCGTGCTCCTCCAAAGCTTGTCCAAATATGGTCACTTGAAGCTCCAAAAAATACAAGACTGCAACAACAGAAATCCCAAACTCGAGGCTTCAAAATGGAAGTCGACAAACAGGGTAACGTCACGGTAGCTACATCCATTATTCTTACAAAGTCTATGAGTGTCACGTAATGTGTTAAATTACGCGGCACCAAAAACTGCATGGTTAGATTTGGAAAAAGATCCATGTATTTGGTTATAATCATAATCGTTTGTTACACATGGGAAGTAAGTGTAAAGCACGCTAGTAAAGTTAAAAGATGTTGACCTTTAGTTTCACACGTGAGGTAAAAGCCCTGTGTTTGTTTGACCCATCCATCATTTCAGCCTCCTGTCTATGCGGACTCTTGCTCTTTATACTACCTACGGGGTCGTCATGTGGTGGACACATGATTTACCAGGTCAATCACCGGATATTTAAGAATATAATGTGATAAAATAAAGGTATTCTATCTATAAAGCCTCCTTTTTGACATTTTTAAGACATTTAAATAAAACACAGCCTCGGTGTAGATGCGAGTCCAGAGCTTTAATCTGCTGCCGTGTCGTCTGATTGGCTCTCAGGTGTACCTGGCAGTGAGTGTGTGTTCACAGAGTAAAGAGTAGAAGTGTGTTTGGCTCTGGCCTCCGAGGCCTGTTGGACTGACTGAGCGTCTGTGTGAAGAGAAACCACCCACACTTCAGTGATGCACAGCAGAGCCAACAGAAACTCCTCTTAGCACTTACTTAATGCATCTGGATGGTCTGTTTAAAAAGTAAAAACGCTCTGCAGGAGGAGAATATAATGCTCTTTATGGAGGTAAAATATGTATTTATATAGTGGCTGTGAAGACTGAAATGCCATGTGTGTTGGTACTAATTAAAAATCACACTTCAAGGGCAAAACCACTTGAATTTAAGACTTCCCTCTTAAAATGTCACTTAAGGCAGTGTTGCTTATTGCGTGGCTCATGTGGCAGCTAATACTGCAGCCAATGCACATACTTTTTAAAATGCTCATACACAAGATGGCAGTCTGGGCTACAAACATGGGGCCATCTAAACCGGCTCAGACCTACTTTAACTCACTGAGGTGAGCGCCGTGTTTCAGTTTCTGTAGTGCCACGACAACCAAAGTGCTGCTTGTGTGGAATAATATAGAAATATACTCAATATGTATTTGCTTCCCTATTAAAAAGAAGTAAACTGTCACCAATCTGGCAACTCATGTTGCTGCATTGTCCTCTATGAATACAACCCTATGTGTTAGACACACAACCAAAGCTAAAACCTTTCCACTGTGAAAAGTTGTGGATGGTACCAACAGAACCATCCGTTCCAAATTGCAGATTAAACAGTCAACTGAACCCATGAAGAAGAGCAATGTATTCAGACAGAGTGTTTGTGAATTTGATAGTGTGATTGCTTTATTGAAAGTACCGTAGCACCATTGCCAATAGTAGGATAGTTAGTGGGCTAAAACTACATTAGTAGTTGAGGTAGCACGTTGAAAGGCAGATAGTTAGTGTTTAAACAACATTGGTCCACAGGGGGAGCCACAGCCATCGGTCACATTTTAGCCATTTTTAAGCATTTTTCTGTTGTTATAGCACCACCCAGTTGCCAATTAGAGTTACATTTCTTCTTCTTCTTTCCATGTGGGAAAAATCCAGGAAGTAAAGCAAACGTTGAAGAAGAGAACACTTGCAAGATAAATGTGACACTTTCTAATGTCACAATGGAGGGACAACTACGCAGGTTGATTTTAGCGCTGCTCATCGTGGACTATATTGCTGTCATTGTTCATTTTAGTCAAACCATACAGTTTGAAAACGAGGCGCGGCTCCAACTAGAAAACAATGTTTTGATGCATTGGATGTGCTGAATGTGCATATTAAGGCAGTACAGGAGGAGGTGCACATTAATAATCCTCCAGGACTGTAACATGCTCATGTTTAACCCAAACTAGTCCATACACATTGAGTACAGCAGACTATACCATGACTTAGTCAAACCAAACATTAGAAAAGAAAAACAACATTGGTCCACAGGGGGAGCCACAATGAATTTGATGGTACGATTGCTTTATTGAAAGTACCGTAGCACCATCGCCAATAGTAGGATAGTTAGTGGGCTAAAACTACATTAGTAGTTGAGGTAGCACGTTGAAAGGCAGATAGTTAGTGTTTAAACAACATTGGTCCACAGGGGGAGCCACAGCCATCGGTCGCATTTTAGCCATTTTGAAGCATTTTTCTGTTGTTATAGCGCCACCCAGTTGCCAATTAGAGTTAAATTTCTCCAGTCACCTTGAGGCGTCCTGTTCTACATATCTACCAAGTTTAGTAAAAATCCATATGGCGGTTAGGTCTAGATAAGAAATGAGCTCTCTAGCGCCCCCATTTTGTTTGATGGGGTCAATAATGGAGGGGTCCCCTCAGATTATGTGTGGTCATATGCCTACAAAGTTGCGTGGTGATGGGTGAAACCCTTGAGATGTTATACACCTTTATGTGATGAGCCACGCCCTCCGCAATATTCATTGCCTTATAGAAGCTCAGTTTGAGTAAGTTTTCCAACTTTTGCCAAGAGGGAACTTTAGATATTGGTCCCTAGATTATGTTCACCCAGTTTCATGCAGATCGCTCAAACTTCCTAGGAAGAGATCCATTTGAAGTGTTTTTCAAAAAATTCAAAATGGCGGAAAATCTATATAAGCAGAAGTTATGGGTTCTTGAGGCAAATGTGTTCCTCATGAGGAGAGACATCTCTGTGCAAAGTTTCATGTCTCTACAACATACGGGGCATGAGATATGCCCATTCAAAGTTTGACATTTCAAATGGTTGCTATAGCGCCCCCCTTTGGCCAATTGATGTAATATTGCTTCATTCACATCCTCCCATGAGCCTCTACCACTGTGCCAAACTTCACATGGATTGACCAAGTCAGTGAGGAGAAAAACGTGGAACAGACACACACAGAGTTTTCATCATTATATAGCAAGATTTCGACCAGATTCTGTGAGCTGCATATATTCTAGTCCATAGAGCTGCATTGTGAAGCATCGTTCCTGTGGGCTCCAGCAACACTAAACCCCTGAGCTTGCCTGAGAAGGACTAAATGCACAAAGCTGCTATTTTTAAATATCCCATGGAGAGAGACTCTCACTGCAGCCTGTTCTATTTTGTTCTGTGCAGCCTCGTTCTGTGGACGATAAACCAGGTGCAGACTGATAAAGGAGGAAATACAGCGAGCGCTGGACGGAGCAGTGCGTGACAACAACCCCGCCCACATTTAAGAGGACTGTCAACAGTGGAAACGCTAGGGTCTAGGTACCACATCTGAAGGGTTACTGTTGGTTCCAAAGGTACCGTACCGAGAGAGTTTGGTGGAAACAGGCTAATAAGACACACTGAGCTTTCAGACAACTCCAGTGTCATCCTTTCGCATCATGATTACACGTCAAACAGACGTAGTGTAAAGAGCACAAAAATCCACTTGGGTGGATGGTCTAACATGCACAGGACTTTGACCCAGGAGACCAGAGTCCATGTCACATGTGAAACTAAGAGTCAGAAGTATTGTGTGACGTCACATGAGCACATGAAGTAGACATGAGAGACTAGATTTAGCACAAATGTAGTGGAGCAGACGGAGAGGTTACTGGAAATCACGTCACTTGTGAGCTGACTCACATGAAAAATGTCCATCACGTTTTTTTCCTGACTCTAACCTAACCGCTGACCCCTTTGCAGTCATGTGAGTCAATTAGAGAGACGACTGAAGTCATATAAATTTGTAATTCATTTAGTATAAAAGTCAGAATATTACAAAATAAAGTTATATTATTTAAAGATTTTTTTTCATAATTAAAGTCATAATTTTACTAGAATTATGTCATATTACTATGTCACAGTAAACAAATGACAGCAGTCTGACGTTTTCATCTCAATAAAAAACTTTTTTCTTTAAATATTAATACTTTAATACTCAAAATTAGCGGACTCCTTTTTCTATTGTACCATTTCAAACATGGACCAGAATCAATCCACACAGTTTGAATTAAATGCCAAGCTGGGTTTTACCCTTATAGTGTCGACAATAGTAGAGTCTTTGTGTCAGGTACCTGGCACAAAGCAAAGCCGGGATGAGTTAGTATTCTCGTTATTTTGGGAGCTCCAGGCAAAATATAATACTTCCAAATAAATCAGGAGTCTGGTGTGTACACTGCACTTAATGGGTACTTATTGTTCACAGGGAGTGGGAACCATAGGGGTCATTTAAGATCTTTTCTGACTTTCCCTCGTCACAATAGGAATATTCAGACATGTATTTACCTACCTGTGATCTCACCTGAACTCTGATGTCAACAGGACCCCTCCCTGCTCTGCACCACAAAGAAACCATCAACAGATTTCGTTACATCCACTGTATGCCCGCTGAAACCCATCAAACATAACAGCCTGAAACAATACTCCCAGTCTCTGCGATGTTCAGCTTTAATTGTCCTAAATATCATAAACAGTGAGCGTTAGCCTGCAGGATGTGTTAGCCTCCCTGTTATTATGTTCTGCTCAGTCAACAGTGACGGCCATCAGCGAAACAAGCGCTCCCCTGAACATCAAAGACTTTCACCTGACAGCTCAGCAATTACCCGCAGAGACTCGGAGGCAGTTTGATTCGAGGTGTGTCCGCTCTGCTTTGACAACTGAAGAAAAGGAGTCTCCGTGGTATCTGACGTGCAGGTATGAATCAGACGTGGTTATTACCTGCTCAGGTGAAGCTGCGGAGAGTTTGTGTTTCCACTGCTGACTGAGAGGAGAGTCAAAAGCTCAGGGACTTGATACCTTAAGATATAATATGTTGGTTTTTCGGGAAAGGTTGATAATGGCACAAGGAACAGATGATAACATTTTGGTGGTGATCAGTTGAAGCAAAGTGGATAAAATAATAAAATGGCGGAGGTCTGCGCTCTCCAAGTGCTTTTCTAGTTAACTATGTTTTTTAACCGGATGAAGAATTTTTACTCATGAGATGTCTGTATATCTTTAATTTTAGAGAAAAAAACCTGAGCTGCAGCAAGGCTCCAGCCCTTGCTGTGCAAAACAGCATCAGAGAAACACTCATTTTTAACGTGAAACTGCTTCATTTACTGTTTGTGCACATTAAAATCATCTCATCCATTTGTTTTGGAGAGGAAGAGACCTCTGTGGATAATTCGGCTCCCAGTTAAAATGCCCTCAATGTCTGGATCCTAACATTAGCAGGAGCTGGACGAACAACTTCTCCATTACGAACCAAGCAGTGTTGGAGAAACACTAATTTTTAATGTTAAACTGCTTTATTCAGTGTTTTTACCGCCTTAAATCAGTGGATCCATTTGTTTTGGAGAGGAAGAGATCTCTGCAGATAATTCAGCTCCCAGTAAAAACCTCTTAAATGTCTTGTTTTTAAGTTATCAGAGAAAAAAGGTGAGCACGCATCAGCAGGAGCTAAGCTAGCAGCCCCTCAGGGACAAGCCAAACAGCATCAGAAAAACACCGAATGTTAGCGTGAAACTGCTGAGCTTCTATATTTTTACCAATTCAAATCACTGAGTGTGTTTGTTTTGGAGAGGAGGAGGCATCTGTAGATAATTCAGCTCTCAGTAAAAAACCTCCTTAACGTCTCGTTATGTTATCAGAGAAAAAAGGTGAGCACACGTTAACAGTCTCATTCCGAAGTCGTAGCGGTGCTTGGGCAGTGACTTGGGTTGTCAGACACTGGTGAAAAAAGGTGTCCTTTCACATTGGCACGTTGGCCTACCAACACACCCAGGTTACCTTGCACGTCATGTGTTGACATGGAAAGTCCGTGACCAATCAATGACATGTGACGAGGTCGTAGTGAGAACGTGTCGTAGCAGGAGCTGAGGTGGCAGCCTCTCCACGACAAGCCAAACAGCACTGGAGAAACACTGATTTTCAACGTTAATCTGCTTCATTCAGTGCTTTCACCACTTAAAATAACTGGGACCGTTTGTTTTGGAGAGGAAGAGATCTCTGAGGATGTTTCAGCTCCCTGTAAAAACCTCCTAAAGGTCTGGATCTGAAGTTATCGGAGACAAGAGGTGAGCACACAGAAACAGAAGCTAATCCGCCTCCTGGTCAAAACCCCTTGAACGATGCACACTGAAGGAATCCAAACTGGGAGAATGTGACTGCAGGGAAGGCATTGCTCCAGTTTTGATTGAGAAACCCCGACCTACAAAAAATACATATATTATGTTTTTAAAAACTGCTCCCAGACCCTGAGGACGGAGCCTGTTTATTAGGGACTGACAGTTATATTTAGCTGTGGTATTGGTTGAAAGATGACCCAGCCTTCCTTTCCCATGACGCTTGTTCTACACAGAACTGTCAGAACCACAGTTTTGTCAGATGATCCCAAAAGAAAGAAGCAGACTGAGGCCCGAACAGATTTGCAGCTGGACTCGCATTTTGCTGACACAGCGTTAACTTGACTTGGACGTTCCCCAACAGACAGTTACGTACAGTTCTGTAATGATGCTACTTATCTGTATTATTCTTTTGTTTTTCCTTCATCCCTCACGGGTGGCAGAACAGTTAAGGGAAGCAGCAGTGCAAAGTTTTGGGATGAGTTTAGCATCACAGCTGGTTTTCTGGAGCGACACAAGAACAAAGCCAACATGGGGCCTGCACTCCTTTCCACTAAATTTCAGAAAAAAAAAAAAAAAAAAAAGGAAATGTCTCTCTGATTACTATTTCTTGATGTAGTAAGTAATCGTCCTTGTCAGCTCGAAATTTTGAAAAGACTTCAAACGGTTTCTTGCGAGCACTGCGGCCACATGTTTCACACTCGGTTAGAAAAATCCCACAGTCGGCATCTTAACTGTCGGCACCGTCGGCTGGAAGTTTTTACAGTCCTGCATTTCAAAAGGCCCTAAAATATTCAGCTAAAAAACTCTGCACAGATTCCAGTGTATCCAACAGTGCAAGATAAGCAAATATACCTGGCCTCCCTGCAGCTCCAGTCCTCGGGGTTCGAGGTGATTCAGAGAGTGTGAGGCCCGCCGTGGGGGCAGGAAGTGGAGCTCCAGCCAATGGAGCGCTGATTTACAGGCTGATGAGTCGAGGAGCCTCCTCTGGGACTGAAAGCTCTCCAAGACCGGGGAGGATTACTTTCTTTCAGGAGTCCTCTCTATAATTAGGCCTACATCTGTACTCTGGCTGCTCAGCATGCTGAGAGCGGTAATTTACTGATGTGTGTGTGCTGGTATAAATTCTTCTAAGGCCTCCGGTGAAACAGCCAGCAGTGGAGATACCGGGAAAAGACTTGGTGGAGAAGATGAATTTGTACAAGAGGCCATTATTTTGGTGTTTGCAGCGACGGCTGTGTTGACTGGCAGACGCTGTTTCTGGAAACCAACTGGCATCTCACAACCATAACTGTGTTTTTAAAGCTGCCTAATAGTTTTTTTGGCGGGACAAGTGGCCTTACTGCACAACAAGTTGAACAAAAAAGCATTTGACATAATATCGCTTATAAAATACTTGTGGCTAACATATTAGCAAATAACTATTTAACTTTTCCGACCAATCTATTTTGAGCAATGTAAAAACATTTGGTGCAAAAATATAGTTGAAAGACGTATTGTAATGCATTAATGAGCGTATTAGACATCGTGTTTTTAGTCCTCTATGGCTGTGTGCTGCTTCTATAGTGGGAAATTACCTGGATCTTCCACATTGTGGCCTGAAGAGACACTTTTACGGCCGATGTCACGGTGACATCAGTTTGTTAGCTGGAGGCAAAACCTGCCTCTCCCCCACAGGGCTGTAGGCTACACAGGAGTGTTAAAATGTGTTTGTCTTGTTGTGTTACTGGGAGCCAGAATAGAAGGAGTCATGGCTCAAAACCAGCCGCCACTGCCCGTCAACAAAAACAAAGATGGTTAAATGTGATAAGACCAAAGGACTGGACGGAGGCCATCATCAAAAATGCTCACATGTGCAGCGCACACTTCATATCAGGTTAGGGAAAAAGTATTTCCTGTTGTAGGGATGAATAACATTATGTGTATTAAGGGTTATCATGTCCACCTCATCAGAAACTGGGGAGGGATTAAGATGAATATTGGATTTCTCTGCAACACTAACTTTTTGGCACATTAGCTAAAATCCATAGCAAAATATAAGCTCACTCACTCACTATTCCCTATTTCGTGTTTACTATATAGTGCACCACATGGGGAACGACTGAACGAGATTTCGGACACTAACTGAAATTTTCTGAACGTCGTTGCGTCAGTAGCTGCGCCGCATACTCCTGTGATGCAAGTGGACACGCCGAGCATCATGTAAACAAACCCTGCGCTTTGAGGATGATCGAACTGTATGGTGGTCGTACTTTTTGTCAATAAATTGTTGAAATGTCAATGGTATGGATGTTTGGTTTTGTCAGCTACAGTTGTGTGTCTGTATCATGAGCTGTAATAGCCCACGATAGTGCACGAGCTACAAGCTACCTGGTTTGTGCGAGCTAAGTGGCTATTGTTAGCTCGGGAGCTAAAGTTACCGGCTAGCATCCTATTTGTTTCTTTTCTTTTTGTGCCATCTTTGCAGTTCTTCTTCTCCTCTGGCAAAAGACGACCGCATTGCATTGTGGTATACAGGAGTAAAATGTAGGGTACATCGTTTGTTCACTCACATTTGCTGTGCATCGTGGGTATTTTATAGTCCACTATATAGTGAATGAAATTAACCGCGGAGAATTCGAACAACACTACAAAATGGCGAACACACTACAAGTGCACTATATCCGTGATAGGGTGCGATTTCGAACACAGCTAAGCAAGTGTGGCCCTCCTTTGTAAGTTGGCTTCCTGTGACATCATCCATCCACTGAGTGAGAGCGTACAGGTCGGCCAGTCATTACTCACTGGCACATGAAGCCAAAAAATCTCCTTTTTCCATGGTATGAAATTACCTGGATCTTCCGCATTGTGGCCCATAAAGGAAAATCATAAGTGCTATATTGTAGGCAACTGGACTTCTACGGTTCTAACGTCCGTTGATTTTTTATTTTTGTATTATTTCTTAATTTGATTGCAAAGCTTATATTAAAGGGACTGAAATGTGTTCTAAGAGTATTGTGGGTAACAGAGAGTTTGTTTCCCAGGTAGGGGTTTGTAAACTGAAGATAAAACTTTTGACTGTGAATTAAAATATTTTCGTGCACAGCACAGAACCCTCCAGTATATCACATGTTGGCTAGATGACGTGCCGCCCTTATTTTCTTCATACCTGAGCTCTTTTTTTGTCTCCACTTCACGCTGAACCCTCTGGTGGAGTTCACCACGTTCTCAAACAGTGAATGAAACCAACCGAGGCAGTGAACCAGTAAAAGAGGCTCAAATATTCATGAGAATGAGTCCAAGGCAAACAGACACAAAGAGATCCTGTGATTCAGCTTCGATGGCAACAATAGTCTGAGAAAAACCACCACAAAACAAGAGACCACACAGAGAGCGTGTACACTATCCACATTCGCAGGCTATAATTCACTACAGTCAGCCTCGGCTCAATATGCTCTGCATGTGCAACATTTGGTTTGGGATCAGCGTTAATAAGCAAATTGTTGTATTATGATTTCAAAGAGGTTTCACAATCAGACTCGTATTATGAACCAGTGCTTCTGGCAGATGGATGAGGACGTCCTTATTGGTGGATTTATTTAAAATGGCTGTTCTCTGGTTCTCTGAGAGCTCAGGACATGATTAGGCCTATTACACAAAAAATACACTTTCTCATGTTGCTGCATTCACATGTGTGGAGAATACAGTAGGACTCAATGTCCCTTTTATGTATTCCAGAAAAGCTGTGGAAATAATAAGGTCCATATTTATAAAAAAAACTGTGCTTTTTATATCTTACCCAGAGTGATGGGTCCAGGACATGTTGAGCCGAGCTCAGCGCAAACACAAACATATTTGAGCCTCATAAAAAAGGCGACACAGCCTTTTAGGTCGGATTTAGCCTGTCAACTTTACTAACAGATCTAAATGAGCATTCATTAATATGTTTTGGCACAAGGTGGGGACTCTGCAGCAGGCTATTTATGATTATTTGGTACGTTGCTTTCATCTGCAACGCTGCAAACACATTTGTCCATGCACTGTTAAATTCTCCATTTTCCCCGGAGACCTTTCCCTTTCGGATTTGAATTCGACTCAAGACTACTGTAGCCATCGCCAGTGACGTATCCAGACGAAAAGGTACATTTTAGTTGACGAAACGTTAAAACATTTTTTTGAATTGGTGTATAGGCTGTGCATTTTTACAGATGAATAGCGTAAGAATCACTTAAGGCCTACATCATTCATTCACTCGTTTCTGTAACCGCTGATCCTCTTGAGGGTTGCGGGGGGTGGAGCCTATTTTTTATTTTTTTTAAATAGTAATGATTATTCATTTCCATATAATCCTTCTGTCAAAGTCATAGGAAGCCATTGGAGAGGGGCGAAAGAGCTACAGGTTGCCTATCTCGGGCCTACACTTAGATATATTTGATTTTCTAGCTGATAAAGTGAGTTTTTTGGGTTTTGTTTTTTTTGATGAATAAGGACTGATATTGAAACCTGTAAAAATAACCCATTCTCACTCCGACCTCGTCACATATCGATGTTTGGTCATGGACTTTCCTTGTCCTGATGCGACGTGCAAGGTACCCTGGGTGCGTTGGTTGTTGACGTTCTGTTACATGCATACAGTGAATTGGTGTTTTTTTGCCTTCAGTAACAACGCGCAAGGTTGGGTTAGGAAGAAAGAACAGGGTTTGGCTTTAGAATCTTATGGGACCCATCCACCACCCCTGCGGGCCGCCCGCCCCAGTTGGACTTTTGCAGCCTTAATTTTCATCCTTGTCCTGCTGCGTTTCCCCCTGATGCCACCGGGCGCCGTTAAACTATAACAGCAACTGGCCGCGTATCATGCCGACTTTAAAGGACGCCTTTTTTCGTTGGTTTCTGACACAAGTCATTGCCCAAGCACCAGACTTCGGAGCGAGACTGTGCTCTCAAAAATCACTTTAAAAGAGAAGTAGACTTAACTGTTGTAAGTTTAAAATTCTGACTTGTTATTGTGACCAATTTTCACTTAGTGATTCAAATTTTGACCCGATATCTCAAACTAATCTTATAATTCTGACTTTCTTTTCTTTCCTCGGCAGAAATGATCGTTCGTGTGATACATACAGAATGTGGACTCTGCAGAAAGTGTAAAATAGTGCAAGTCAATGGTCGTGCACAGTGAGTGTATAATGTGACTTTTTCCTGCTGTCAGGATTTCACTACATCATCTTTTTGGCCTGCAGAGCTTGTAATGACACTGAGGGATTGTGTGGAAACTCCCAGAGAGCTCCAGCACAGACTGAATTTAATATGTCTAAAAACAGCTCCGTGTTTTGACACAAATAGACTCCAAGAGTCACCAGATACAAGCCCAAAGAAAATATTGATAAAGTCCCTCATGAAAAGTTTACACTTCATCAGATGCGTCAGGGTGAATTCCCCCAACCACAGTCCTCTCATAAAAATCAAAATAAAGATCCTCCCTGTTGGCTGCTACCTAAACGCACCAATCACTCTTTGTTTCTGATCTCTGAAGGACAATCGACGCAGCGTTCAGCAGGCTGTGAATTACTTTATTAACAAGCCGTATAAAAACAAACAGTGTTGTGTTTGGTTCGGAGCTGCGGAGACTGAAAATCCTTCACACACAAAATAAAGGTAGTCACAGCACAGTGGAAACACACGGCAGCACAAGATTTACATTCAGAGCGCTGAAAATGTTCCCAGATATACACATTAAAAAGGTATGAAGGTATTTAAAGGGTAGCACACAAGTGAAGAAGGAAGGAAGGAATGTGTGAAGGAAGGAAGAAAAACACAAGGGAATAAAGAAGGAAGGTATGAGGCTAAGATGTAAAGATGGAAGGAATCTAAGAAGAAAGGAAGGAATGAAGGAAGAAAAACACAAGAGAAAGAAGGAAGCTAAAATGCTCAGAAGTAAGGAAGCGATGCAGAAAGGAAGAAAAAGATAAGGGAAGAAGGAAGGACGTTAAGACAGAAGGAAGAAAGATGTACACGGGGAGAAAAGGGTGAGCTAAGAAGGATGGAGGGGACACAAGGGAAGAAGGAAGGAAAGAATAGGCCTATAAGGAAGAAAGAAGGGAAGAAGCTAAGCTGTAAAGAGGAAAGGAAGAATGGAAGCTAAGACGTAAGGAAGGCAAGAAGGAAATCAAGGTAAGAATGATGGAAGCCAAGAAGAAAGAAAGAATGGAAGAAACCAAGGTGTAAAGAAGGAAGGAAAAAAGGAAAACACAAGGGAAGAAGGAAGGAAGCTAAAAAAAGAAGGAAATAAGGAAGGAAACAAGGAAGCTACAAAGTACAGAAGGAAAACACAAGTGAAGACAGAAGCTAAGACGTAAAGAAGGGAAAAATAATAGACCTACAAGAAGGAAGAAGGAGGAAGCTGAGAAGGAAGGATAGCAGAAAGGTGTAAAGAGAGAAGGAAGGAAACATGAAACAAGAAAGGATGGAAAAGGTAGGAAGCGAAGACGAAGGAAAATGAGGAGAAATGAAAGTAATTCCAACCAAAGCGAGTCTGTTAAGATTTATTTAATCTGTGGCTTTTGAAATTATGTTGTTGTTTTTTCCCCACATGAACGGACACATGAAATGACCTCTGATGACCTCTGGCTTCAACAAACTCTGATTTCCCGTGAAGGTGACGGTGTGTTGTGTGTTAATGCGTCATTGTTTTGTTGTGAGCTCCAGTCAGACTTCAGTCTGTTCAGACCTCACGACTCATTTTCCTTCATCACAGAGCACATTCAGATTCTGCCGAGTCACCGTGATGGCGTTCATCATGAAAAACAACATTATATAATATGATTGGATATGTAAGGTCGTATCAGCAGGAAGAAGTTCAGACACAGATAATAATCCGCCCCATAATCAGCCCGTCAGATCCACATTACAGCTGATGATGATGTTAAAGAAGCAAAGAGACGGGCGGACGTTTGGTCAGTTGGTCCGAGCAGCTGATCGTCACACTCAATCTTCTGACCACTGAGAGACTTCCTTCCTTTATTGGTAGCAGTAAGGATGAAAATGTGATGTCTTCCTCGTTAAGTCTCTGACTAATTATGTTCATGAACTACAGAATAATTTTGTGTGATACTTTTGGAGAAACAAGTTGCTGCATATTCACAGGTAGCATTTCAACATATTCTCATAGAACAGTTTGGATGATATCCCAAAACTTTGCACCCCACAAATGATGCTACGTCCTTAATGTACAGTTACGTAATTAACGTAAAGTTATGGAGGATAGATTTAGGAGAGAAAAAAATGGTGAGGTCATTCTTAAAATGACTCAAAGTTCACATGGATCCGAAAGCACAAGGAAGTCCTGGGTGAAAGTCCAGGTTTTTGTGACCACTTCACCACCTCAGCCTGCTTCCTACAAGCGCCCAGGTCAGGTCGTCAGTGCATTGGTCACATGATCGCATGTATGAATTTGGGTGCATTGCTAATCGGAGGAAAACACATGCAAACTGTGTGAGAACAGAACATTTTACACATCCTGCCTGTTAGTTTTAGGCAGGTGTGAACACAGCAGTCACACTCAGGTGTGCACCAAAACAACCGGACCGAGACCTTCTTGAAGAGGTGGTCTCGGTCCGGTTACAAACGAGCTCTGGTGCGGTTCGTTTGTGGTCAGAAGGTGTTCAGACCTGGATCTGAACCAACTGCAGTCACATGACACATTGTCCTACTATATAATGACAAAAACTCTGTCTGTGTGTCTGTTCCACGTTTTTCTCCTCACTGACTTGGTCAATGTGATGTGATTTAATTGTAGCTCTATTTACATCCACCACAAGAGGTCGCTGCAGTCTGTGAATAGCATTATGTGTCACAGCGAAGCAGGGGCTTCTGGGTAACGTTAGGAGTCCGTTGTATTGTTGTGATTGAAGTTAAGTTAGCAGCACGTTCATGGATGACTGTGAAGCTGAATAAACAGTCAAGTTAATCAACATGAGTCAGAGTATTTCATGACAGTCAGTCCATGTGAAGTTTGGCACAGTGGTAGAGGGTCATGGGAGGATGCGAATGAAGCAATATTACATCAATTGGCCAAAGGGGGGCGCTATAGCAACCCATTGAAATGTCAAACTTTGAATGGGCATATCTCATGCCCCGTATGTCGTAGAGACATGAAACTTTGCACAGAGATGTCTCTCCTCATGAGGAACACATTTGCCTCAAGAACCCATAACTTCCGCTTATATAGATTTTCCGCCATTTTGAATTTTTTTTGAAAAACACTTCAAATGGATCTCTTCCTAGGAAGTTTGAGCGATCTGCATGAAACTGGGTGAACATAATCTAGGGACCAATATCTAAAGTTCCTTCTTGGCAAAAGTTGGAAAACTTCCTGAAACTGAGCTTCTATAAGGCAATGAATATTTTGGAGGGCGTGGCTCATCACATAAAGGTGTATAACATCTCAAGGGTTTCACCCATCACCACGCAACTTTGTAGGCATATGACCACACATAATCTGAGGGGACCCCTCCATTATTGACCCCATCAAACAAAATGGGGGCGCTAGAGAGCTCATTTCTTATCTAGGCCTAACCGCCATATGGATTTTTACTAAACTTGGTAGATATGTAGAACAGGACGCCTCAAGGTGACTGGAGAAATTTAACTCTAATTGGCAACTGGGTGGCGCTATAACAACAGGAAAATGCTTCAAAATGGCTAAAATGCGACCGATGGCTGTGGCTCCCCCTGTGGACCAATGTGGTTTTTCTTTTCTAATGTTTGGTTTGACTAAGTCATGGTATGGTCTGCTGTACTCAATGTGTATGGACTAGTTTGGGTTAAACATGAGCATGTTACAGTCCTGGAGGATTATTAATGTGCACCTCCTCCTGTACTGCCTTAATATGCACATTCAGCACATCCAATGCATCAAAACATTGTTTTCTAGTTGGAGCCGCGCCTCGTTTTCAAACTGTATGGTTTGACTAAAATGAACAATGACAGCAATATAGTCCACGATGAGCAGCGCTAAAATCAACCTGCGTAGTTGTCCCTCCATTGTGACATTAGAAAGTGTCACATTTATCTTGCAAGTGTTCTCTTCTTCAACGTTTGCTTTACTTCCTGGATTTTTCCCACATGGAAATTCTGACCAATCAAGAGCAGCTTTCTCACACAAGGCATTTGATCTGGTCCGCTTGTAAATGCTGCCGTGAGAACATGAACCAACTCTAGGTAGTTATACAACTTTGGAACAACGTGAGTCCCTGATTCAGACCAAAGGAGACACTCTAAGGCTGACAGCAGCCTTAGAGACTGTTGGGTTTGGGAAAGATTGTGATTTCAGTTACCTGTTAAAAAAACACCTTTCAAACTTTCACAATAGCAATGAGCACCTTGTATTTAAACCCCCGGCTGACAGCAGCCTGTCACCTGCACCTCCAACCATAAAAGCCACAACATTAGTCCCCACACACCATGGCGTTGTCTAAAATAGACTAGACGCATGTCTTTAGTGGAGCAGAGAGCCTTTGATAAGATGCTTCTGAAACATGCTGTGACGTGTCTTATGGACTCACGGGCTTTGTTAAGTGTAGCCACGATCAGCTCCAGCCGACGTGTTGCAGCCACAACATGGCGCAGCTGCACCTGGTATCCAGGGCACCTCACAATTGAAATACTTCCATTCCAATTCCCAATTCCAAATGCAGCATGTCAAAAACACCAGGATGGACAAAAACTTCGACTCCTGGGTATAAAATTACCTGGATCTCCCGCATCGTCGGGCCCATAGAGCAGACGCACTTGAGACTTCACCGGCTGAGTGTACTTCCACTGAACTTCCAGTTTAGCCTTCCACTTACTTGAATCAGGATTAAATGATTGAATCATGCAGCTCTTTCCACCTTTGAAATGTTATTAGAACAAATGGATCGATCCTAATGTCGTAAAATGAGTCACTGCGTGGGAGCTGACACTCAAAAAAACTGATCATCCAAATCTGGCGTGTGGCAGGAGCTGATGTAGGTCACAGTTATGATACATATGTAAAAATGAAAGGTGTCTGCCGCCTCACCCGCAACATCCCAGGTTATCACAGGTAACTGCTGATGTCTTGCATCCGGTGTGAAGCTGGTTTGGAAGGAAGTACATTAAATTATTTGAATTGTGAATTGTTCGATATGAAGACACAAAGACAAAATCAGGTTTTGCATGAACCCATATTTGTAAATGAAGGGATTAAAAACATTCCTAAATGAAGTGTTGAGCTGTTGCAGACAAACTCGACGTCTCCGTCTGAACTAAACAAAGAGGACAAAGAGACGTTTGAAAGTGTTTCTGTGCCGAATGTGTTGCAGTGGAATAATCATCAGATATTCCTCTGATGCTGCTTCTGTCTTTGGTCACTCTGTGCAGTCGGACATCGAGCAGATGTGGAGGTCTTTTTGGAAACGCTGAAATGTTCCCATGATATTTGCGCTTGGAAGGTCTGAGTCCTGCAGAGTCTGGAATATTTTAAAACAGAACGAAGCCTAAAACCTTTTGGCTCGGGGCCACGGCTGGAATATGGAACGGGAACACAGAAAGCAACTGAATGATGAATGATGATCCGCGGATCAATCAGTGGCTCTGATACCAGGAAAGGGATTTATAGGCTCCCCTGGCACCGACACCAGGGTGGAGGATTAGGACGTATCCTTAAATTACACATTCCTTTATTTCACTGCTTAGGTTACCTTCACAGGATGAGTCTGCACGATCCATACTCACTTCAAAGCATCGCGAGGGCTGCTGGATGTGTGTCTCATAAAGGTCTGTGTTTCTGATTCATGACAACTCTGCAGGAAAACAATAAAACATGACTCGGTGAGTTTTTCCTTACACTCTCTGTGTTTTATTTTAAGAGGGTGTCAAAAGATGACGTGGCCAGAAGAATGTGGATGCACCGTCTCATCTGTGGTTTCAGCTGTTGAAGCCTCAGTCACTGCTAACAGGTGCAGACAATCAGACCAGGTGATCTCCACCAGCAAGCAAGAGCTCATAGACGTTCACTGTGGCATTGTATCGTACCACAGACAGACATTGTTTAAGGTCTCTATGAGGTGCCGTTTGTAAAGTGGCTCACACTGAAATCAACAGCAACATTTTGCCACATTTAGCTTCAAACAACATTTAAAAAAGTGGTGTGATTTTTTTTAAAATCACTTTTTTACCACCTTTACAGCAATATTTGAAATATGTTGAATGTAATGTCACGGTTAAATGTAAATATTAAATGTCAAACCTAAATGTTAAATCTAAATCTAAACATTAAATCTAAATGGTAAATGTTAAATCTAAATATTAAATGCTGAACTTAAATGTTAAATCTAAATCTAAACATTAAATCTAAATGTTAAATCTAAATTTACACGTTAAATCTAAATCGAAACGATAAATCTAAATCTAAACATTAAATCTAAATCTAAATGTGAAATCTAAATCTAAACATTAAATCTAAATGTTAAATCTAAATTTACACGTTAAATCTAAATGTTAAATGTTAAACTGCAGTTAGGTTTACGCAACAAAACCACTTGTTAGATTTAAAAACACATGCATTAACCCACCCACCTCCTCCCCATCCCGCCCTACGTGGACCTTTTATACCACATCAGTTGCTCCCAGTGTCAACAGTTGCCATAGATGGGTGATATTCTGTCAAGTTTATCTTCATGTGTTTGTATCCACTTCCTGTTATATTTTGAAATGTGTTCTCATTGTGTTTAGTGTTTCTTTTGCTTCCTGGGTTTTCTCTACTTTGTTAATGACCTCATGTGTTTCACCTGTGTCTTGTTCCACTCACCTGTGTGTGGTTAGTAATTAACCTGTGTGTATTTTAAGCCCAGTGTTTCCCCAATTCAGTTGCCAGTTTTCCTCGTGTTTGATTCTCTGGTTCTTGACTCTGCTTTGGATATTTGAAGATTTGGATTTGATAAACTGTCCTTGGTGGAGTTGGTTGATCAGCCACTTACAGACACTAAAAGCTGGCTTTGGCGTCGATCACGTGACAAAGTGGTATTTGACGACCTAAGAGTGACAACAAACTGGTTTCACAATTGGGATTTGATCCATTTGGTTCGATAACAATTTGAAAGTCTGGAAGAACCACACAATCGCAGAATTGTTTGGCTTCATGCACTGCTGAGCAACTTCCATAGGTATAAACAAGGTCCTGGCTCCAACACTGTATCCAGTTCTCTTTATACATCCATGGTCTAAACGCTTTTTGCAAGTCATAAAGAACAACATGTTGAGCCTGATGTTCATTTGAACTCACCATGTCTGAGGAGGAGGTCGTGTCTTCGTGTTTGCGTCAATATATAGTTACAGGTGAAACTGAGAGGATGCACGTCATCACATCTGTCACACTGATCCTAGAGTTTGATCTCATGCAGATCAGAGCACCTCATGAGTTGCAGTGTCACCTTTGGGCATCCCCACAGATTCCAAACCAAAACACTCCCACCTGTGTGGCACCACGTGACAGCTGCTGCTGGAATGAGTCAGGACTGACTTTATAGAAATGCCTGTCTCCCAAGAACAAAGCAAGAAGAAAAGATGACACTTCAGAGGTCAGAAACTAAAGAAGTGAGAGAATGACCTCATGTCTACGTACACGTGCAATTTTATTCTATTTTATTGACATTTTTACTGAGATGTAACGAACATTTCAGCCTCCAGGAGCCAAAAGACTTCAGACTTGTCTCGAAGATAAAAGACTTTAATTGCAAATAAAACGAGACTGAAGTTGAGTCTTGAGCTTTGTTGCGCATGTTGTTGGTGTTTTTTCCTGTCTTGTTTTTTTTATGAGCTGTTTCTGCCTCAAAGCAATTTGTGCCTCATGTTGTTTTTCAGCAGAGGCGTGGCAGCGTCTCCCCTTCTCCTTTACGACCGTGAGGAGGAGAGTAATTTGACTTAAAATGTTTTGTCTACTTAGCACTTAAGAATACAGCTATGATGACATGACAACCCACAGGATGGAATTACACACCAAACCACAGAGCTGCTCAGTGCCATAAAATGTACAGTGTTCCTATTGCATGGAAATTCATCCCACACACATCAATTATTCACCATTAAATACCGTTCCTGTGTCGTTAGTTCATGTTAAATGCTGCACAATGACTGTGTCACAGTTATATCCCCTAAAGGTTCAGGTTTGATTCTGGAAGCTCCTGCCAGGAAAAGAAAAAGAAGTTATGCATGATAAAGTTGCAGTTACAGTTGGACACTTCACGCACAGAAGATCTACACAATCAGCACAGTTTCAAGATTAGAGTCACCAGTTCAGTATCTGACCAAACGTCTCCCCGTCTGTTCCTGAGACGTCAAATAATGGCCAGAAACGTCTTTTTGCAGAACGTTATGATGTCACAGTGAAGTTGACCTTTGACCTTTTTGGATATAAAACGTCATCACTTCATTGTTTTATCCTGTTAGACATTTGTCTGCAATTTTGTCATGATTAATGTATGAATTCTCGAGTTATGGCCAAAAACATGTTTTGTGAGGTCACAGTGACCTTTGACCTTTGATCACCAAGTTCTAATGGCTTCATTCTTGAGTACAGGTGGACGTCTGTGCCAAATTTGACAGAATTCCTACGAGGCTTTCTGGAGATATCATGTTCACGAAATGGGACAGATGCAAGGTCACAGTGACCTTTGACCTCTGACTGTCAAATTCTTATTCTTATCAGTTCATCTTTGATTCCAGGAGGATGTTTTTGCCAAATTAGAAAAAAACAAAATCTCACAAGGCTTTCCTGACATGTTGAGTTCACGAGAAAGAGAAGGTCAAAATGACCTTGACCTATTATCACCAAAACCTCACATAGCATCAATGCTATGGAGGAGCTGTGGACAAAAACATGTTTTGTGAGGCCATAGTGACCTTGACCTTTCACCACCACATTCTAATGACTTGTGTCCAAGTGGACGTTTAAGCCAAATTTGAGAAATTCCCTCAAGGCCTTCTCAAGTTATCATGTTCACAAAATGAGACAGATGCAAGGTTACAGTGACCTTTGACCTCTGACTGTCAAATTCTAATCAGTTCTGATTTCAGGAGGATGTTTTTGCCACATTAGAAATAAAATTCCCTTAATACATTCTTGACAAAATGACCTTGACTGTTGACCTGTTACCACCAAAACCTCATTAGTTCATCGTCAAGTCCATGTGTCATAGCGTATGAATTCTTGAGCCGTGGACAAAAACATGTTTTTCACACAGTGAAGGTCACAGAGACCTTCAACTTTCACTACCAAATTCTGAGTTTCTTGAGTCCAAGTTTAAATTCCCTTAAGGACCCTCTTGAGACATTGCAATCACAAGAATGTGACGGACAAATGGATGGACGGATGGAAAATGAAACATAATGCCAGCTTTCAAGGACTTCACATTTTATTAAACATCAATAACCATGATGAGATCAATGTCTTTCAAGTGAAGGGTTACTTCAAAATCATGTTTAAAAAAAGAAGCATCTGAAAGAAGCACAAGACAACACAATCATGAGATAAAAAGTTAAAGTTCTGAGTAAATTAATAATGTCACAGGCCAAAAAAATATCATAAATCGCAGGTTAAAATTGAAAAAAATCTTAGATCTGTTTTTATTTTATTTATTTATGAATTATGTTATTTATTTATGAGTTTGTTTGTTTTTTTCCAGTGGTTGTTGAAGGCCACTACTTTTGACTAAGAGCTCTATTTTTTAACTCTGAACTCTGAAATTATTCATAGTTTCAAAATGTGTCTTTGACAAAATTGGCAAAATTCTAACAATTATGATAATTCAAGATTCCAATTCACCTTAGGCGTTTTTCTTCCTGCAAAACTTTCCGTCTTTGGGTTTTTTTTCCTGATCAGAAATAGGCTTTCATACTTTTATTAATGTATTGTAATGTTTTTAGATAGTAAATCAAACGTCGGACTTTGTATGTCAAAATAAGAAGATCAGATTATGTAATATGTAATAAATAAATATTGTTAAAATAATGACTCAGCGATTTAAAGTGATGAGATGTTCAGACTTAGAGAGATATTAAATATAACATTGGGCTTTCTTTTCCTGGCAGAAACAGGCTCCCATTAATGTCTAATTTATGTCCTCTGATGCATTGCATCTTTTTCATTGTGTAGGTCTTTGTCTCTGAGTGTTTAAATTATTTGGTTTCATAAAAGGAAAAAAAAGTCTTTTTATTCCTCCCTCATTTGCTTTAAACTTGAAGCCTGATCTTTACAGCTGTACACATGAGACTGCATGAGTCTGACTACAAACATACATTTGTGGTGTTTAATCCTGTTGACCACAGAAGAAGTCGGGACCCACATGGTGGTGGCAGCCGTCCAGGCCCAGCCCAGTAGACTGGGAGCTCTGGGAATTTGGAAGGAGTTTCCCAGCGAAGTGCGTCAGCCGGTGGGCCGGAGGGAACACACCCTTCTGCAGCGACGGTTGCATCACGGCTGCTGTCAACATCAAACGAGACGCTGCCTGCATCCCTGCTGAAGGCGTGGGCGGCGGCGGGCAGCCGGCGCTGCATGACACATCCAAAATATCCACTCATACACATTCCAGCTCCGGAAATAACACGATGCACGCCGCGCTGCAGAGCTCCACAGGCCACAAAGCAAACAAAGCCTTTACGTTTTTACATTTCTTACGCATTGTTTGAGCCAAGAGGAAAGAATGGAAGAGTCAGGCCGTTGTATATTTAGAGCACAGCACATTAAGAATAGATGCACGGCCAACAGTGATCACTAAAATACAGTATTCTGCGTCAGTCACTGAGGAAACCCTGCAGCTACTGAGACCCACGCAGGAAAGATGTCATCATGTTCACCCCCATCAGAAACACAATGTGAGGCATCGCTGCACTTTCCCACCAGCAGCCATGTGGTGGCTGATGGGATACCTGGCTGCAGCAGCTCTGCAGGAGTCCAGCAGCTCTGAGGTAGGTAATGGGCATTCCTCTGAGCTGAGCTCAAACCACAACAGAGTAGACCTCAGGGTTTGAACCAATCAGGCCTTCATGGGGGTAAAATAACCCCCATCTCCCTGCAGAGAACACAGAAACACCTCCTGAACAGCTCAGCCTGATTATCCAGTCTGCTCTCCTGCAAAGTCATGAAGCATAAGCTCGCAACATGCAGAGTAATGTAACATTCATGCAGCGTGTTGCACGGATACTAAAAGCTGCGTTCCAGTCCACGTCGGAGGTCGGAAATTCCCAGTTGAAATTTCCAACTTCCGATCTCCAAGCGTTCCAGGTGCACGTCGCCAAATGTAAACAAAAAACATGGCTGACCGTGACAAAGTGATGTTTCTTTGGCGAGTGTGCACATGACTGAACTCTGAGCAGTGAAGTCTCCCTGCATATATAAAAGATTACAATAACTGTTAACTGTGTTTTGGAGACACAAAACAACCACAAGCAGACACAAAACAATCAAAAAAAGATGCAAAGGCAATTCAAAGAGAAAAAAAATGACCTCAAAAAGACACAAAACCAACAAAAGGAGATACAAAACCACCACAAAGTCTGTGCGTCTTGCTCTTGTGCAGGAGAGGTGGTGGGGCCTTTTGCATATCTGTGCCCAGGAGCCCACTGCCTTATCATCCACCCATGTATGTTGGGTTTTACTTGGTGGATCACCAGTTACCTTCCAAAGGTAGCGCAAATATTCTTGTGCAATGTTAGACAACATCCTTCATAAAATCTAGGTAGATGGATTTGCTGAGTTTACAAGTAGTAACTCCAACGTTGATTGGCATCCAATTGTACTTTTTCTACTGAGTTTTCTGAGGCTGAAAATAAAGACATGAATGATAAAACGAACCAGTAGTACAAAAACTAAGATAGACTACACTTGAATACATAACAAGGTCAACAGTGAAGACATAGATCACTGCAGGTCTTACTGAAAGAGTCTACAACCATGCTAGCAGCTCTGTGAAAATTTAATAGCAGTCCAACCAACAGCTGATGCAGTGGTGTAGCAGAGGGCATACTAGCCTCGCGTGATCAGCCTCCCTTACTTCAGAATGGGAGTCTGGGGACATTTGTCTTTCGTGACGGTGTTGCCAAAGGTACGGCACATGTGTTACATGTAACGGAGATGTTGCAGCTCTGCAATATAGCTGAATCCAATGAAATCATATCCTTTTTAATCTCTTGCGATGCACTGAACTCTTCCTTTTCTGTTGTAACCTCTTTTTCAGGCCATTTATTGATTACCCACCTATCAGCCACAAAGGCGAGTATACCAACTTCCCCCTCTGTAGCTTAACCATCTACACCTCATCAACCACCACTACACCACTGAGTTAAAGAGGTAATTCCGTCAAGACCACAAAAGTGGATTCGTCCTCTTGGGAACTTGAATGTCTGAAAATTTGGTGCCAGTCCATCTGGTTGATGTTGAGCTCTTTGACCTGCTAGTAGCACTCGAGGAAGAGTCAGGAAATCACCCAAGTCATTGCCAAAATGATTCATCTTCTCCGATCTGCCTCCTCTGAGGTTAAGGTTTGGTCAGATTCAAGCACAAAAACGACTTGTTTAAGGTTAAAGAACAATTGTGGTCATGGTTTAAAGACTGTCGGTAGAAAACAGGACTTTCTTGTCAAAGTCACAAACTTTATCAACCCATTCGACCGCAGACCAGGTTTTGTGGCAGTAAAACAACATCCTGGTACTTCTACTTTTATTCAGGAAGTGACAGTAAAACCTCCCAAAATAAATAAAGATTCTTCACAGACAACAGTCATAGGTCCCCTTGCCCCAAGGTAAACACTGAAAAGGTCACATTTTCTCTCAGTGCTCTTAAAAATGTATGTACACTGTGCATAATCAAAAGAACACTTAATATGTACTTGGACATTATGTGTTGTTGCTTTTTATAGGCCTGTGTATTTATAATATACACCTATTTTAGCCCACTTTATTCAGCTTAATTTGTTGGTTTGCTCGCTCTAAATTTACTCACACAGAATTAAACAGAGTCAAATTCCTCGTATGTGTTCACATACTTGGCCAATAAAGCTGATTCTGATTCTGACTGACTTGTCTCCTGTGCAGGATGTGGACGCCAAATGAGATTTAGAGTTCAGCGTCCTGTGTATGATGCAACATTCTGAGCGACTCTTCTGGACTCTGTGCGCTGCAGAACTTGAAAGAAAAGAACCCGATCCAGTGATTTATTTCATCAGACAGCTCTGCATGAGTTCACTGTCTGACCTAAAACTGCAGCATTAAACTCAACCAGTCCACATTTAACTATTAGACCCAGTGGGAAAAATGAGAGGGGGTATAATTGGAGGGACCTCCGCGCTGCCAAACATGTCAACATGCCCGTTAAAGTGCCAGATGGCTGGGCTTTGATCCGGATTTATGTGCCTCACCTTCCCTGATTGTCTCAGAGACTGGCGTCGCTGTTTTCCTGCCTGCCGGCCTGAATCTTCTTCATCCACCCTCCTCTGCACCGACTGCATCCAGCCACCTTCCTTCAAAGCTTTCATTAGCACTGTTGAAATAATGTTAAGCTACTTTAGAAACCTATGATTTGTTGAGCAGTGGCAGAGTTTCACCAGTAAAATATAAATATTATTAAATGTTTGTATGTTTCCATTTACTTAATTAAAATTAAATCATACTTCAGGGCAACAAAATTGTTTATGCAACAACAAAAACAACACGGTAACTTTTTCCGATTAGCGACCATGCTAACTAGCTTGCTAACACAATGTTAGGAATAGGAAAACGTGCTCTTATTCTGGCCTCTGAGTGCTCACACATGATTAAAATATGACTATGAATACAAATATGAATGCAAAATATAAATAATGTCATTCAGACATTTTTATTGTGTAAGCCTACATAGTTTAATCAATACTGAAATGTTTCTTGATTTAATCGCCAGTTTTTTATTAATAAATAAATTTATTTATTTATTTAGCCACTTCTTTGTTGACACTTTTGTTCTTTTGGATCTCGCAGCTGTAAGAAATTAAACAATATGACAAGAATGTGGCCTAACGGGCAGTTAGCAAGTCAGCTAGCTTGGCTGTCGATTGTGGCTTGCTAGCGCTAACATGTTCTCAGCTGGCTGTCGTGTTACTAGTTAG
Organism: Epinephelus cyanopodus; assembly: GCA_026686955.1. Lineage (NCBI taxonomy): Eukaryota > Metazoa > Chordata > Actinopteri > Perciformes > Serranidae > Epinephelus > Epinephelus cyanopodus. The sequence continues at coordinate 29,955,898 of CM048936.1, read as the reverse complement.
CTTCCCAGCTACGGTAGTTCACCAGCTTTCTGTAAATAGATTCCTTTAAGATTTCCTTAACTTTTGGCATGCTTTAAATTGAAAGCTGAAATTAGCCTGCTGCCTGTTTAGTTAGCGAGGTTTGAATAATAGTGAGATAATTGGATAATATGTAATATGAAAACAGAGTCTGTTCACTGGAATGTTCTGAAAATGTTATTTTTACTTGACAAAATGTCCAAAATACGTCACATATTGGTTACAATTTTTATACACACACAAATTGAGCAATGGCGTCAGGGTGAACCCAGGCCAAAATAAGAAACAAAAAGCAACCCGTCTACCGACCAGAGAAATAACTAATCCCTAACAAAAATAAGAGAAACAAAAATACAATGCTTGACCTTCCGAGGCTAAAGAAAAATGGGAGAAAAACAGATACAACAGAAATAGCAGCTCCACCTACGCTCCGTGCAAACAATAATAAGTGACAGTGACTATTTACAGTATCGACTCAGTTGGCCCTGAGGTGCTGGTCTTAACAAAAGCTACGATATTTAGCAAAGCAAGCTAAACCCGAACACACATTATAGCCACACAAGAAATCGCTTATCAACCACAAAACCAGAGAAACGATGCACTTCGTCACGATCATTATCCAGTAGGCTACCGTTCACAATGAAGGCCGAGCCCCTTGCTCAGCCAATCCAGCCGTAGTGACGTCGCGACCATTAGCAAATCACCTTCACATCTGTCAACACAAAACATACATTTCTCAGGACAGAAAGAGAGGTCTAACTCTCCGCTAAACATACAGATCAAATGCATATACACATGATAAATACACAGATCATAATTAGTTATTAGTATGTTACTGTTAGCAAGTTAGCATGTTTTGATAACACGATAATAAGCATGTTATACAAAATTAGCAGAGATGGCAAATTAGCATAACTTGTTAGCATTTAGCATATAATTATGTCCAGGGTGTCTATTACGTGAGGATAGTGCAATGCAGGAATGAATGGAACCTGGAGATATTATAGCATTTTAGTGTTACTGGTTCTTCTCACCGTCAGTGGGTTTTCGGTCAGCAGCCTGAAACGAGGTCTGTCGGTGAACAAGAGCCTATGAAACTTTCACATATGTCAATAAATACCGTACTCGTAAATTTTAAAGCCCGACGTCTGGCTAGTTGAGCCTAAAGAATGTCATCATGCCTAATAGCCTAACGTTAGCTTTTTGCTTCTGGCGACTGCATTTATGCTTCAAAAATGATGAAAGTGGTGATCATTTGTGGAGATTATCTTGCTGAGTAAGTATCAAAAACATTTGTGGGGCGCATAGTTTATTTTCTGCAATAAACCAAAAACACAAATGGAACAATCCCATAGGCTGTTTGACAAGGGAACCAGAACATTTAAAACAAGATTCATGGAACTCCATCCACAACTGTCGGGATGTTTCACACGAATGTTTGACCCACATTTCCATTTGTAATCTCACACTGCTGTTGTGGCTGAAATGGAGGCAGGCCAACGTCACACTGTGAAATCTTTTAGGAGAAACTGATTGTGAGAGAACAGGCACACAGTGACTGTTGGCGCAGAGTGACGACATATTTTTCTCTTTTATGTGCGTGTGCGTACACTGGAGCATTGTAAAGGTTTATCTTTCATCTTTTCAAACCTCTTTGTGATCGGTGGTATTTGCTGTGAGTCTCAGGGCGTCACTGCTGCCCTCACCCTCCTGATCAAACACAAAGACAGAGAGAAGTAAAAAAAAAAGGGACACAAAGAAAGAAAGAGAGCCACCCTCCATCCAAAGCCTCCTGCTTCGTCATTTGCCATCCCAATTTGTTTTGAGGCCGCGAAGGCATGTCTTTTGGTTTGCCTCAGTGAAGCTGTTAACACATAGCAGATTTTTACATGCTGCCATTAAAAGCCACACTCTTTAAAAAGGCCCTTTTTTATTTTTAGCATGTCTCCGTTGAAAAAGAAAAAGGAAAAGTGGCTTTGGATTGCCTGAAACCTTCAGAGGGACTGCCAAAGGTCCACTGAAACTATGACTTTTATAGCAGAGGAGCCAAATCCTACACTTTAGCAGGACAATCCCCCATTTCAAGCAGACTTTAATGCCAATTTGGTATCAGGCTCTGCAGAGATGCCCACCCACCTTCCCCCAATTACACCCCCAACCCCCGAACCTTCCAGCTCCACATAGCGAGACAATGTAATTATGAGAAAATGCTCGCTAAAACTTAAAGCAGACGTTTGTTGTTGTTTTTTTCATCAGCTGGCAGAGCTCCGAGGCCCCTCGATCCCCAACAGATCCACCCACCAACCACCACCAAAAAACCCCCCAACCCTCCACCCAGGACCATCATCTGACACCCAGACTGTGATCCAGTGTCGGGGGAGCAGCGACAGTCTAATATGTGGTCAGTGAGAATGTGTGTTTGACCACAGAGTGTGTGAACTCACATATTCTACTGTTTAACATCTGACACCAGAAGATAAACAGTCGACAGCCACCGACTAAACTTTCCAAATAAATGTGTCCCCAGTGGGCTGTTTGCTCTCTTTCTTTGTCAGACATTTAAAAATGTCAAATCTTTTATAAAACTATTCTGTGGTGTTTTATATTTCACATGAACACACGCTCACATCCAAAAAGATTACATAAACTAACATTAATCTGTCTGTGTGGGGTAAAATATAGTCGCAGTAAAAGTACATTCAGCAACTGTGTGTGGATGTTTAACAGGCATGTACTGTATGTTTCCATATATTTTACTGTACCTGTACTTTAAAGTCTGTGTGTGCTACTTTATATCATCAGCACAGGTCAAACGTTGTGGTCCACACAGCCTGTTAAACATTTGCAACGTGTAAGATTAATTTCACAATCTTCAGCACAAAGTTTTCTTGGGCATTAACTAGCTTAGAGATAGCACAACTAAAACAAACATGATGTAAAGTGAAATTAAACAAAAAAAAGTAGGCACTGAAGTACTCAAATCATGTATTGAAGAGTCAGAAACAAAAAAATGCTGTTGAAAAAGTAAAGAAAATAATTTTTTAAATATTCCCCAATATACTCTGGAACTAATTTCTAAAGCCTCTCCTGATATAAAATTGCCCTATTCCAAGTAAAGTTTATGTGTTTAATGAAAAACTCTCACAGTTTTGATAACTGAATTATAATTTCAGCTATATTTAGGTAAAAACGTCAGATATTGAGAATACATTATAGTAAACTGAATATGTTTGTATTTTTTGACTGCTGATGGGACGAAACAAGACATTTGGTGATGTCATCTTGTGCTACTGAATATGAAGCGCAGCAGGGATTATAATTTCATTATTAACGGGATAAACCCCTTGAGATGCGACATCTCGTTTGCGAGGGGGTCCCACAGGTCAATCCAAAACACCAGACAAAAAATAGTAATAAAATAAAATAAAACTTGACAGACAACCATTAACAACCTTAATCTCAACATTAAATAAATAACAAAAGAAAGAGAAAGATAAAATAGATCAGTCTGAAATATTTTTATCATAATCATAGTAAAAAAAAAAAAAGAGAGGAAAAAAAGAATAATAAGAGAAGGGATGACGTTTATTTGTAGGCAAACACAGAAGTTACGGGATCTACGGGATCTTCCCATTGGGATTTGAATTACTGCAGAAAATAAACTACGTGGCGAACAAATGTTCTTAAATGTTTTGTTCAGCAGGATAATCTCCACAAATGAACACCACTCTTATCATTAAAGTAAATAGCTAACGGCTATAAACTAACTACGCCACTGTTCCAACCCTGAAGCCACAACAAAGCTGTAAAGCCACGTTCAGCGCAGTTTGAGGTGATGATGCTCTGTAGTCTCGTTTAGCCACGTATTAGCAATCATCTTTATTAGAACACATAAAGGCTTTAAAATTTATGAGTGGGCTTTTTACGGACATGTTTTTTGTCGTACAACAAAACATTAAAATACTGATTCCTGTACCACTCTGTTGGTATGAGCCTTTCATTAGTGTTTTCTGACCCCGGAGCCTCCTACCAGTTGGACGTACCTGGAAAACCTGTAAAGGGAGACGCCCAGGAGGATCCTGATCAGATGCCTGAACCACCTCAACTTTTGACGTGATGTTGAGCCTAGACACCCCACGGAGGAACCTCATTTCAGCCGCTTTCCGCTTTTTATCCGCGATCTCATGCTTTTGGTCACGACCCAGAGCTCATGGCCATAGGTGAGGGTCGCCTTCCAGCTCAGCATCCTCTGCACCATGACAGAGTGACCCTACCACTGCAACCGCAGCACCAAACCACCTGCACATCTCACGCTGCATTTTACCCTTCCTCGTGAACAAGACCCAAAGATACTTGAACTCCTTTGCTTGGGGCAGTAACTCTCTCCCAATCCAGATGGAGCAATCTATCGTTCTTTGGCAGAGAACCATGGACTCAGATCGGGATGTACAATATCATATCATCTGCAAAGATGTGTGTTATTTCTTATTGGTGCTAACAATGTATTCTGTTGGATTAGCATTTTACCGTTTTATGTGTTTGGGGTGAAGCTAATTTTAACTAGTTTATATAGTAGTGAGTGGTTCAGTCTATTAATGCATCATGTTTTAGAAGTTAAGATAAATATAGTGGAGTAATTAGTATAATATTTGTGCCTGAGATGTCATGAAGTAGAAGTATAATGTAGCATAAAATGAAAATATTAAGGTCCAGCACTTGATTGAATCAGTTATTTTCCACCTTTGCCTAAATTCATACTGGTTTATACTGGTTTATCTCCAATAAATCATCTGTCAGTGGATGGCCAACGTGCGATGATGGACCACCATGACAATATAACCAATAACTCCAGCTGTCAGATAAATACAGAGGAGTACAAAGTACAGCATTTCCTGGAAGTTCCCATAATAGAAACTGAAGAAGCTGTAAACTGCACTGAAGTACAGTACGTGAGTATTTCCTGTCTCTGGTGGCCACCCTGTCTCTTGAATTGACTTTTGGATTTGACCGTGAAAATGTTATTTTGTATAACAAATGTCTGCACACAATAATATTTACAGCAGTGATCCTGTTTGAAACGAAAATTAAAATATGCCCCACACTGAATCCCATGGTGTCCGGAGACAATAGGCCATTTATTGATGAGAAAACCATAAACAAGGAGTCTGTCTGTAAAAATACTTTAGGCCTGGATTGCAGCACCGAGCACTTTGTGTGACTCATGGAAATAGCCTGAGTATGGATGGGAAAAATAACACACAACAAAGGGAGTAATTCACAATAGAAAGAAGTGGGGAAAAAAGAAAAAGGCCGAGAAAACGCACAACAGATGGAGGCTGTAATCAATACTGCAGCTTCACATCTGCATCAGCCTGCGGGGAATGGAAGCATCTTTCCATCTGAGCGACCGTGAGGAAAACCAGACATCAGCGCTTCGAGGGTGATTCTTTGCTCTGCGTCGGAGTCCTGTCGTGGGAAAGGTCAGCCGTTAGCTGATAAGATGATGATAAATATGATGATAAATAAATCAGTCTACTGTCTGTGTGTATTGTTCCTGAACAGTCCAGGAGGAGGAACAAAAAGTAGGTTGCCAGGTTGTTATGCGAAGGTTTCAGCAACTACATGGAAGATGGAAGTTAACGGGTAAAACGTTTCAATTAGAGCGCGTCACGGGACCAAAACTGGAGACCCAATTCGAAACAGACCCGTGGAAAATCAACCCAAGCTGGCATTAATTCCTTAAATTAAAAAAAAAAAGATCTGATTTAAAAGGGACCCAAGGACAGACATACCTAAAGACTTTCACATCAGGGACTCAGACTCAGAGTTATTTCGTGGGGGTTGTGACGCTCAAAAAAATGAATCCACTGATTTACAGACGTCTCTTTCACCATTAAGTCAATGGGAAAAAGTCCTTTTGGGCATCATGTGAGAAATGTAATTCCATCGCTTAGACACTGCAGATATTGACCTATAAAGTCTGACGCACCTCCTGGAGGTCTGGTGAAAACCAGCTGTACCTTAACAGAGAAACGGACTGCGAGTAACAGCTGGCAGGTAGAGTTGCAAAGCCATTCGTCATTCATCTTCTGAACTGCACGGCCATGGGTGATAAAGTAGGAAGGCAGGAGAGCGGGTCATTCTCCACATTGCCTGCAGAATAGCTTGCAAAGGTAGTATGCGTAATGCAAAGGTCGACGCCATGTATGGGCTTTGGATTTTGTGATTGCCGCACTTTCTACACTGTCTACACAGGCGGACACGGTGCGGAATTTCACGTTGTTGTGTTCCAAGTCCACGAAGTGTGAACGGGTCTGGGTGAACATGGACGAGAGTAGCAGCAGCAGAAGCAGCAGCGAGGTAGCAAGCAAACGTTTAACAAGCATCAGCATCAACTTTATTTAGCACTTACCACTCTCTCCGCAGCCACCAAGCTGGACGCTGGACTGCAAGACGTTCCTTTAATTCATTGTTCATAAAATCATCCCGTCTTTTATCAAAAAGGACGGGGTGCTACTGTCCTACCTGACTGGATTTCGGACTCCACTCGGGTCTGCACAATTATAAACAAACAGTGTCATTGGCCCAGCTGTGTAGTTCCTCCGGCAAATTCCGCAGGTGGTCAAAGTCTGGGCGGAAACTTTTTTCACTGCACGAAAGTTTCACCACGGTGTACAAACTTCCATAAGAACCCATGAAATCAGCTTTTATATTTTTCCGTGAGAATAATCCGCATGTGTATTCGCCCTCAGTGAGTCTTGTGTGTGATTTATCCTGGTTAGCATGTTGTATTTGTGGGGAATGTGTCCAGATAAAAAGTGTTTGTCTGTGAATGCTGCAATTTATAGTGAAGCTGATTTGTATTTGTGTTTGAAACTGTCTCTATTAAGCCATGTTTAATGTGTGTTTAATGTGTGTTTTGAATCAATTAAATCTGCCTTGAGGGGCATTACAAAGCATCCGTTTTTGACGACCTGGGACGAGAACGGGCTGAAACTGAACGTCTTATTCGCATGGTCGTCACATTCCCAGATCCCAGCAATTAACTTAGAGTGTAACTTTATTACAGATAAAATGTTAGACTAAACTATAAATATAATGAGTCCTGAGTTGCAAAAATCTGGAATCATCCTCCCAGTCGGCAGCAGGTTTTTCTAAACATTATGACTGTTTGAACCATCAGTGCCCTCCACTCTTTACCTAATGACTCCCACTCTTCAGTGTTTTGAGTTCTCCAGTGTCCAACAGACATATGGAGAAACGCTGAACAAGCTTCCTTCCTATTCTTTCCTCCCAAAAAGGTCCTTAGGAGCTTTCACTTCCCTTCCTCAAGACATTTTAAAACAATTTACAACCACAGAGTCACAACAAGGAAGCGTGTAACTGCTCTTACATATCTATTACACACCGCACACAGCATGGTATTGCCATTAGAAGAAAAATGGCCCTGACGCGGCCTTCACATTATTTTCTGCACTGACCCATATGAGGATAAACTCTAAACAGCAAACACTACAAGTGCTCAAAATAAATAAAACTAATGCAGACGGATTGGTTCTTCATGTGTCTTTTAAATTCAGCCTAAGTGATAACTGACACCGAGTCCCTCAGGTCAGGCTGAGTAAGAATCCATATTGTTATTCTGGAGAGACGTAACATAATGACAGTTAAATTAATACACAGGGGGAAAGTGCTGGAATATGCTGCTGAAAATCAAATTAAGAAACTATCAGGGCTTTAGTTCAGTATATCACTCCCTCCTTGTTATAATAAATACCTCCAGTCTGCTCAGTCTGAGAGTCGGACACATTTACTGTCCTGGAGCTTAAAGGGAAATAATATCTGCATGTCCAAAGGATTAGAGGAGGCTAACAATGGGAACATCCAGAACTGCTGCAGAACTTTGTGCATTCACATGTTCTGCCAAGGAGGTGACATGGATGAAGTGCATCTGTTAAGCCCACGCTCGCTGTAGTGAGTCACACGTGCGCACACAGGGAGAGTCACGTCAAAATGAATTGTAAGACATTCATACTTGGAATTCGCTGGAGAGGCAGTAGCTCCGTCCACAGGGACCTGGGTCAGGAACCAGAGGGTCACCAGCTCAAGTCTCCATCCAGACCAAATGTGGAGTGTGGATTGGGAGCTGGAGAGGCGTCCAAGGCCTCTGACATCTCTCCATTTAATGTATGTATAGGTGCTGTTTGTTCAGGTGTGTGTATTTCAGGCCTGTGTATGTGACAGCAGAATGGAAAAATTGAATTATAGTATATCTTCGTCTCCTTCTTCTTTATCTTCTTATTTCCTCGTATTCAAAAGAAAATCCTTAAAGGAACTGTACGCAACATAAAGAGCACATTTATTATTCAGCATGCTCTCACACCTGCCCTGTTGGGTTCAGTTCAATCAAACTCAAGTTCGTTTGTCCCTCAGTGCAGACCGAGACCTGACTCGGAACGAACTCTGGTGCGTTTCATTTGAGTTGAGAAGGTGTTGCGACCTGGATGTGAAGCAACTGCAGTCACATGACACATTGTTTGGGTTAAACATGAGCATGTTACAGTCCTGGAGGATTATTAATGTGCACCTCCTCCTGTACTGCCTTAATATGCACATTCAGCACATCCAATGCATCAAAACATTGTTTTCTAGTTGGAGCCGCGCCTCGTTTTCAAACTGTATGGTTTGACTAAAATGAACAATGACAGCAATATAGTCCACGATGAGCAGCGCTAAAATCAACCTGCGTAGTTGTCCCTCCATTGTGACATTAGAAAGTGTCACATTTATCTTGCAAGTGTTCTCTTCTTCAACGTTTGCTTTACTTCCTGGATTTTTCCCACATGGAAATTCTGACCAATCAAGAGCAGCTTTCTCACACAAGGCATTTGATCTGGTCCTCTTGTAAATGCTGCCGTGAGAACACAAACCAACTCTAGGCAATTATACAACTTTGGAACAACGTGAGTCCCTGATTCAGACCAAAGGAGACACTCTAGGGCTGACAGCAGCCTAGGATGCACGCGTGGCCAGAACGTCTGCAACAAAGAACAAACATGAGGAAACTGTCTGTGTTACAGTACATTTTGAGGTGACTTTAACTTTATCAAAAACTTACTACAATAAAACCACGTCAAATTTGACAACCCTAACCCAATAACCACCTTTGATCTGGGAGGCTGGTGTTTGCAGTGTTGTATCGACGTCTTACATTAATTCTGAACGAGATTGTGTGTAAACTGTACATTTCCTGAGAAAACATAAGTGTATTTTGAAGACATGTAACGTGGCACCCAGGGTTCCTTGCATGTTGTATGTCGACGAGGAAAGTCCATGACTGAGCATTGATATGTTACAAGGTCAGAAAATGAAATGAAAATGTGTTGGTGTATCATACCACCTCATACCTCAGTGTCTGACGCTGAAATCACTGGCAAAGCAGCGGTAACAAAAAAGCGAGCAGCCTTCTTAAAAAAAATTGTCCATGTCACCTCCAAGGCTCTCTAAACAACTGGAGAGAATCAGGGAAATTCAGCAAAGTAAAAATATGATTTGGTTTTGGTAAACTTTTTGAGCCACAGCAGATATGAACAGTTTTGACTTGTTGAATTTTTCTCCTGTTTGAAATTAAGGCAGCATTTTGCAAACTCAGCTTAGCTGTCCACATATTTTTGGCTACGCGGCCTTCCTGCAGTGACATTCCTAACAGCGCACGATCAGAAGTGGAGCTCCCTGACCTCCTGCAGATGATGATGATCAGGTGTTGGCGCCGATCACAGAGCAGAGACGATTGCTCAACACTTCCACGCTCCAGAGTTATTCTGCAGTTTGGACTCAGCTGAAGTTTATATGTGTTTTCAGCTGCCTCTCCGAGCCTCAGTGGATCCATATTTTAAAATAGAAACTGAGAGCGATCGTCAATAATCGTGTTTCTTATCCAGTGGATCTGCTGGCTGACGGAGCGAGGAGGGAAAAAGGAGGACAGTGCATCAGTAAATCCTCACTAAGCTCCTTTCTTCTAGGCATCCATTTCTGGAGAAAAACTGACACAGAACTTCCATTACCATGTTGGCAGATAACGCCCGCCAATAAAGAAGGAAATGAGACTAATTATTTCCTGAGTGGAAGTCAAAATTTCTCTCTGAGCGCCGAGGCTGCAGGCCTGGACGCTCTGAGCTCAGGGAGCTGTGGATCAACACCCACCTGAGCCGCTACCTGCAGCCAGACGCAGGTATGCTGCTGCCGTGCCTCATACCTCCACCCTCCTGTGTGGTGGAGTCCATTTCTGCTCAGTCATCTCTCTGCTGGCTGCTGGAGGAAACCAGAACATCCTGCACCACAATCACTTCTGGATCAAAAACTAAAGGTCTGCAACAAATTAAAGGCCAGCCTGATTCTCCATCACCGAAACCAGAAAGGCGGCGGCCATTTTCACCCGTCGACCGCTCACACTGATGAAACAGAGAAAGAAGAGGAAGACGAAGAGTTCATTTTCTTTACAGGAGCATCAGTAACAAGGCAGGAAGAAAGGAAGATGGGAAGTAGGAAGGAAGTAGGGGCACATCTTAGGCATGGACTGAAAAGAAATAAGGAAAGAAAGGAAGGAAACAACAGATGAAAACAGAATAAGTAAATGTAGGAAATGTCAAAAGGAGAGAAATTCGAAAGGAATAAAGATGAATGAAAAAGAAAGGGATAGAGAGGAGACAAGAAGAGGAGGTAAGAAATAAAGAAAACAAAGAATGAAAAGGGACGAAATAATAAAATAAATCAATTGATTAAGGGAGACGAAGGAAACAAAACTAAACAAATAAGTAGGAAGCGGGGATGGATTGGGAGGAAATAAAGCACAAAGGAAATAAGGAGAGATTTAGATAAAGGCAAAGCAAGAGATGGATGAAGCACATATGAAAGCGAAGGCCAAAAGCATAGACAGAAGGAAAATTTGGATAATGAAAAGGAGGAAAAAATAAAAGAGATGAAGGAAACAATGAAAGGAAGAGAGACAGAGAGGGTAATGAAGGGTACAGGAAGGAACGACAGAAAGAAAGATTTAAAGGAAATGGAGTAAGGAAGTGATGAAGTAGAGAAGGACACAAAGAATGTGTAGGGACAAAATAAAGAGATGTAATAAAGAGGGAAATTGTAATAAAGAGGGAAAGGAAAAGGAAGGAAAAAGGAAAAGGACAAAGGAAAGAATTAAAAAGGGAATGGAAACAGGAAAGACAGGATGAAACATCAAAAAAAAACAAAAAAACAAAAAAAAAGGAAGAAAGTAGAAAACAAAGCATAAAAGAGAAGAAGAAAGAAAAAAAAAAAAAAAAAAGACATAAAGAAAAGACACAACAAAAGAGGAAAAGACCAAGGAAAACAAGGACAAGGAAAGAAAGAAATGCCTCAGACACATAAAAGAAGACAAAGTAAGGAAGTGAGGAAGTGAGACAAGAAGGACACAAGAACCCGTTGCGTCCAAATCAGATTCAGACTGTTGAACAAAACAGGAAGTGTCGTAGTCTGAGTCCGTCGACATCTCATAAAACTTTTCCATCGGCGCCGGTACTTTCGTGCAGTTTACAAGCTGCAACATTTTCCTTTGGTTTTCAGCGCCCCCTATCTTATAACAGGGAAGACGCGGATTGACAGAAAGTCTCGTCAATGGCAGGGAAGGAGAAGAGGATGAAAAGGAAGAAGGAAGTAACAAACGTAAGAAAGGAAAGACCGACAACACACGGACAAGGAGGCAAGGAAGAGGAAGACATCAAGTCTTCAGATAATGAAAATGAGATGAAGTAAAGAAAGAGAGGAAGGAAACAAGGAGAGGAGGAAGGTATGAAGGTACGACTGTGTTTCTCAAAGGTTTTAATTAAACAATTCTCTTGTTAAATATCAAATAAAACAACAAAACATTCCCCCTGAGATCTGGAGAAAATCACGCCGTTATTATATTTCCTGCAGTTTTCCCTTTTCAAACTCCACAGAATCGAACAGTGAGTCTTTATTCGCGAACACAAGCTGCATGAAGACGTCTGACACTGCGAAGCAAAGTGACAGCAGGTCTTAAACTGAGGACGAGACTCTAATGCAGCAACAGAGCGCTCTTATTCTCTGCTCCTTTCCCTGCATGCATTGCCCTCATGAGGAGTTGTGGGGATTTCTCTGTATTTGGCTGCAGAGGCCGCCTGTCAACACGCCCCGTCAACAAAGCTCTGTTTCCATGGAGACGGCCAAATATGGGAAAAAAGAAACGCGAGCGGCCGAGGCCAAATTGCATTTTCTTCTCCTCTCGAGTCAATTGGTATGAACAAGGGAGTTAGGTTAAAGGAGTTGATACTTTAAACATGTCATATACACTTAAACAAAAAGAGCAGAGGGCTTTTTTCTGGCCGGCGTCGGGCTGACAGAATGAGGGTTATTCTCAGCTGAGCTTTTGTCCATCTGACTGCTCTCACACGTTCAGGCTCTCGATACAAAAAAAATAATAAAAATCAACAACTGGAATTGTAAATTGCTCCGTCACAGATGGAAATATCATCAGCTTAATCACATCGATTGTCCGCCGAGGGGAGGAGAGGAGGAGAGAGGACAGAAAACTCAACCAGCAGGTTTCCAAAGGGACGTTTCATTTTTTCTGATGATGAAATCAATTCATGTTATAACAACAGAGACTGGATCCGGTCGGGGGAAACTCAGCGTGGGGGATTATTTATTTATTTATAAGCAAAGAAAAGTGGATTGTTTTTCTTGTAGCGTTCCAGTGGGACGACCGCAGACCATCCAACACCTTCAGATGTCTGCTTGTAGATATTGTGGATATGGAAATGGGATTGTTTGGTTTTAAAGGTGGGGGCTGCAGTTTTCTGGAAAAGACAAAAGAGTTTGAAAATACATCCTCCTCCGGCAGCTCCCCCCTTTCTGTCTTAAGCCCCTGCTTCACCAGGGGGAGAGCTGGCAGCAGCCCTGGAGACTGACCTTCAGTCGGCAGCTGCAGCTGAATTCAGTCGTCACAGTGTGCTAGTCTAACCTGTGTCACAGCAGCAACAGAAAGTTTGCGGACTCAGCTAGGAGTCAGGGCTGTCTGGTACCCCCGCTGCTGGGATTTGCACGTCTTCGTAGCTGCTGCGCTCTCTTCCTGGTGAGGTGGTCTGTATAGAATAATGGGCACAGCTACCATGACGTCTGGTTTTTGAAGCCTCGAGTTCAGCATTTCAGCCGTCGCCATCTTGTGTGTTGGAGCTTCAAATACTTAACAATAAATTGTGCTAAATGTGACTGTTTTCTGAGTGTTTGCCTTTGTTAGAGTAGTTGATTTGTCTTAATTAAAATTTTCGTTCAGTCGACAGGGAAACTAGTTGTTGTGGGGTTTTCACAGCATGTTGAGGCCTTATGTCTCATCTGGAGGTGAATTTATAAAGCTCAGTCCAGATCTACGTCTGGTGTGTTTGTTGTTTGAGTTGTGTGTTGTGGACTTTTTGTCCTCCTGACGGGCACAAACTTGAACACACTTGAGTCCAAACAGAAAAAAGGTCCTTGCATGCTTCAAGTGTTGTTCTGGGAATGTGTTGTCTATTACAAACCACCTCCTGTAATTTGGTAAAGTTCCATCTGGAACGATGTGTCTTGTTCCCAAACAACACAGCTTATGTTTTATCACCCACGTCCCCGTGAACATTAACCCCTCCGACCCCTCCTCCTGATAAACCTCCCCTCCTTTTATTCTCTGTCTCTTCCTCGCCTCACAGTGACAACACGAGGAAAACTTTCCTTTCTGAGATGTTCAAAGAGCAGACGAGACAGACCGAGGCCACACACAACTCTCATTTCCCACTTTTCATTGACACGTTAGAAAGTTTATGGATGTTTTTTTAATTTAAATAAAAGCCAGCAGCCGTCGACTCGACCACTTCAGACACTCAGAGCAGATTTACAACACTACTGAAAAAATCTTAAATCTGAACTGGATTCAGATTTCGCTGTTTTTAAAGACCTCCAACATGGCGGTTGTGTTTTTTATTATTATTGTGGTCTTCTTGTCTTTATTCAACAGATGACAGTTGAGACAGGACACACGAGGAGGGGGTGAAGAGGACGACGTGCAGCAAAACTCCTCAGCAGGAATCCAACAGAGGATGCTGTGATTATATGACACAGACAACTGGGCCCCTGGTGGCCCCCCACCAAGGCCCTGTTAGTTCTACAGATAGTGAGCAGAAATGTCAGAAACTTGGCAGATTAAGTGGGATTTATATTTATGCATCAGCCCAATGCAGAGCCTACACATGTACAGTAGCCCACGCCGCTGTGAGCATTTATACAGTACTCACACTGTCACTCTGCAGTTACACCTCCAAAACACTAGTCGGCCACAGGGTTTCAGTGAAGTGCTGAAGTTTAGCTGATTCAAAACACACATTAAACACACATTAAACATGCTTAATAGAGACAATTTCAAACACAAATTCACAAATCAGCTTCACTATAACTCGCAGCATTCACAGACAAACACTTGTCATAGTTAAAGTAAAGTTACACAGGTTAGTTTTAGAAAAAAGGGTCAATGTTAGGTGTCGTCACGTTACATACATAACGTAACGCAACGTAGGTTAGGTTTAGGAAAAGAATCACAGTAAAGTGTCCTCAACTCACATACTTAACGAAAAGCAACATAGGTTAGTTTTGGAAAACAATCACAGTTAGGTGTCGTTACGTTACGTACATAACATAAAGCCACGTAGATTAGTTTTGGGAAAAGAATCACAGTTGGATTTAGGAAAAGAGTGTCAGTTAGGTGTCATGATGTTATGTACTTAACGTAAAGTTACGTAGGTTAGTTTTGAGGAAAGTAAGGTTAATTAAGGTTCAAAAAAAGGATTATGGCTTGGTGTCATCATATCATGTACTTAACGAAAAGCAGCGTAGGTTAGTTTTAGAAAAAGAATCACAGTTAGGTGTCGTCACTTTATGTACTTAACGTAAAGTTACACAGGTTAGTTTTAGGAAAAGAGTCAAGGTTAGGTGTCGTCACGTTACATACATAACTTAAAGCAACGTAGGTTAGTTTTGGGAAAAGAATCACAGTTAGGTGTCGTTACATTATGTACTTAACGAAAAGTTTCATAGGTTAGTTTTAGGAAATGAATCACAGTTAGGTGTTGTGACGTTACGTACTTTACGTAAAGTTATGTAGGTTAGGTTTATGAAAAGAATCATGGTTAGGTGTCCTCACGTAACATACTTAACGTAAAGTTACATAAGTTAGTTTAGAAAAAGAATCATGGTTAGGTGTCAACACATTACGTACTTAACACGAAATTAAAGTAAATTAGGTTTAGGAAAAGAGTGTCAGTTAGGTGTCATGAGGTTATGTACTTGACGTTATGTACTTAACGTAAAGTTACGTAGGTAGGTTTAGGAAAAGAATCACACTTGGGTGTTGTCACGTTACATACTTAACGTAAAGTTACGACGATTAATTTTGAGGAAAGTAAGGTTATGTAGGTTAGGTCCAAAAAAAGGATTATGGCTTGGTGTCATCACATCATGTACTTAACGTAAAGTTACATAGGTTAGGTTTAGGAAAAGAGTCAAGGTTAGGTGACTTCATCTTACGTACTTAACGTAAAGTTGGGAAAAGAGTCATGGGTGGGCATTGTCAAATTCTGCACGTGACATATTATTAGGTACTAATATTAGGCACCAAGGTGCAATGTTATGTAGGTTAGGTTTAGGAAAAGAGTCATGGTTGGAAGTTGTCACATTGCGTACTTGTCGTTAAGTTACATACCATAAAATAACTCAAAGTTTACATAGTTTCACGCAGAACACACACCGCAGTTTACTCGGACAAAGTCCCGTGTTTGTTTGACCCATCTACCACCCCGACCTGCCTCCTTACGTATACTTTCTCTCTTTATGCTACTTCCTCTTTACTCGCATCTCCACACGGGTCATACGATCGCAGCCTTCACGATTACCTGGGTCATATATGAATTCTGGTTCGTAAGGTGTCTGTACGAACAGTGCATGAGTTCAGCCTGAACCGGAGGAGGCCTGTCGTGTCTCTAAAGTGACTAACGTCTTCCACAGAGGATAAATTATCACCAGAATCCTCTTGTCTCGTGGGCTGAGGGTGAGTCTGATTGTGGCTCATGTGTCTGCTGTGTTTGTGTTGCTTTTAAACGCCATCACCAGACCGCCGTCTGCCAGGGGATTTTCAGCCCAGAGGGAGACGCTCGCCTCGACTCCTTCTCCCCTTTTTACTGTGCGGTCGAGTAATTCGATCCAAGTCTCAGGAACAAGACAAGGGCTAATAAGTGGAGGCTGTACAGTAGCACCTACTGTAAGTTTACAGCCTCTCTGCTGTACCACATCCAGATGTTTGGTGAAGTCTGGATAAATATAGACTCTGTCAGGAGCTGTGAAGTCCCCGCTACATTCTGTAAACATTTTCCTTACCATAATTTGAATTTTATTATAAACTCACAGTCTAACAAGCCCGTGAAAAAGCAGCCACGTTCAGCAATAAACAAGAGAGCGGCTACTGAACATGAAGACACGAGTGCTTTCAGCTCAGCAGGCAGTCAGACAACTGTAGATGTGTCTCACAGTGAAGACAAGTACTCAGTCCTCCTGACCAGTAACACACAGGAACACTGCTTTTACTGAGAACAGCAAGTATACAAACTGTACTGATCATGAAGAGCAGTATTTTTCATGTATTCAGATCCGTTTAAAAGGGAAAGAAGAAAAACTGCTAATGTTTATCATTATCTGAAAAGTAAACCAATATTAACGGTAAAACATTCTTAATTTTGCAAAGTAAATTAGGCCTACTGACGATGAAATTTACTTCCAATTCGTAGCTCTAGCTACCTCTGAGGCAACACATTTATAATGTTGTTGACTTAGAATTAAATTGTGGAGTTACAGAGACATGACAAAAGTAAAGATTACAGTACATCCGATGTATCCATCCATTTTCAACTGCTTATCCGAAGCCAGGTCGCAAGGGCAGCAGGCCGAGCAGAGCACCCCAGACGTCCCTTTCCCCAGCAATGTTTTCCAGCTCCCCCTGGACCCCGAGGTGTTCCCAGGCCAGATGAGATATATAATCCCTCCAGCATGTTCTGGCTCTGCCCCGGGGCCTCCTACCAGTGGGACGTGGCCAGAACACCTCTAACAGGAGGCGCACAGGAGAACCTCAACTTTGAACATCTACACCAACAAACTGGTTTGGATACAAATGGAAGGGAGGAAAAATGATTCATGTTAGAGCCTTGATTTTTCTACATATCAATTCAAAACTTTCAAAAATAGCTTTTTAAAAATGTGTTTTTTCTGTTTGGCAGTGTTGACTTGCTGCTCTTTCTTTTGGCTTCTGTAGTAGATTATGTTGCTGTAAATTAACCTGGAGGTGCAGCAAGCAGTATGACTTCTTGCTGGTTGCTTGCTGCTAACATTAGCTCCTGGAGTCTACAGACGTCGTATCCACCTTTCTCCTGACTTGATTCCTGACTTCCTGTTTCAAACCGGAAACCGGCTAAACACTTCCGGTTGAACAGTGTTTACAGTTGAGCTAGTGGTGAAAGCCACCGTAAACACCGGCTTTTCGTCGTGGATCAGGGTGCAGGTCTGTGGGCTTTTTATCGACGAAATGAAAAGAGCAAACACAAACTTTCTTTGGAGGATATTTTCGTTTCAACGCCGCAAGCCAAGCTAGCCGGCGCTCCTCGTTGCTCGGCATGGTGTGTAAGACATAGGGCGCAGGGCACGGACATGTCATGTTCAAAACAGCTTTTTTGAGCTGTTGTGGCAACCGACAACGGCGCAAGTTGAACCTGAACCCATGTTTCCAATAAAATACAAATTATGTTGCTAGTTTATCGATAGCGCAACCGTTGCTTTCGTGCTCGCGCGGCAGGCTGAGTGAGCAGTGGCGTTGAACCAGAAACAGGTTGCCAGATAGCGGAAGTAGTTGTCTGTCATGGCAGCGCCCAGACGCTTCTGAAGAAACAAGTGAATACACAGAGACTGCAGTGACTGTGTCAGTCTGTTGCAGCAAAACGTCAACAGCGCCATCATAATGGAGAAAGCAAGACTTGCGTGCAAACAAATGCAAATAGACATGGATGCTGTTGACATACAATCCAGCAACCAACGGGGCATCTACGCTTCTATGTCTATGCTGGAGTTTGCAGCCTATCTGTGTGTGTGTCTCTGTAAACACAAGTGCCTTTACCATTGTGGTGAAGGGAGAGCTGAGCCATCAGGCAAAGATCGTCCCAGCCCTCACCTACGATCATGAGCTCTGGGTAGTGACTGACAGAATGAGATCCCAGGGGTGTCTTGGCTCAGGATAGAGACAGGGTGAGGAGTTCGGAGTGGAGTCTCTGCTCCTTCATGTCGAAAGGGGTCAGTTGAGGTGGCTCAACATCTATTGATTATAATTATTGATGCATTATCGTGTGCTCATCACTTTAATGTTGCAGCTGGAAAGATGGAAATACTCAAGTTAAGTACACGTCCCTTTAAATCATACTTCAGCATGGTGCTTTAGTAAATGTATTTAGTTGCTCTCCACCGCTGGTTTTAGGACTAAAACCTTCTGCAGTGCGTTCACCAGCCTCACAGCCGATTTCATTGCCAATCCTCTCATCACATTTTGGCTAATAAGGCGACCGAGGGGCCAATCTCTCAAAAAGAGACCTTTACACATTCCAACATCATGATTATGGAAAATAAACCAAAACCATTCTTCTAACCTTGTCCCTTCAGAAAGACTTCAATTTTTCTTTCACTTATTCCAAACATGGCATCGGGCCTGCGTGCTCTCTGCTCTCGCCGGTTGCTTGGGCCTTGGAGCTCGGAGGTATCCTGCGGTCTGCCCAGTTGTGAGCTCACTTTTTATTTACTTACTCCCCCCTCCAGCTTCTCCAGTCTGGATCCGAAGGCCAGGTGAGGAGGTTACGCTGAGAGTCTGACGGCGGAGAGAGGATAGGCTGAATCAAGTGGTTTTAGTCCCAGTCAGACTTTGGGGAACGTGGCTGAGAGTGCGAGAGATTAACACTCCTACACCAACATGTTAATGGTCTGCAGTTGTGGATCACAGAATTGCCACCAGCCATTACTGAAGTCGGGATATAATGAGAGGCATTTGTTTGAGTCTAAAAGGAACAGTCTATTAAAAACAGAGCTCGTAAATACTCCCATGTCCACACCTCCTGAAAAACACAGGCCGAGTCTGACAGAAGATAATAAGCAGTAGTGGAGTCGGTTTTTAATAACGTGACCTCCCTCGCCTTCGTTTTCTTTCCACTCGCAGCCGCAGAAACCTGCCGCTGCTGCCGCCGCCGCCGCCGCCGCTGCTGCTGCTGCTGCTGCCGGAGTCCAGACTCACGGCTTCAGGTTGTAAAAGTCAGACAGCTCTTAAAAATGTGGAGGAGGAATGTTTGATGAGTCCAGAAGCGATTAAAGAAGAAGTCCTCATCATTCTGCCTGACCTCATATCTCCATAGGAAAATGTGTAAATGTGGACACATAGTAATAAAGTACATTTACTCCTGATCTTCAGGACAGTTTACAGTGTTTCCACTTCAGGAGGCAGAGAAATATTGGACTTTTACTGCACGACATTTATCTGACAGCAAGTTTTTAAAAATAGTGCCGAGACGACACCTGAATGTTGCTTTGTCCTCCAGACAAAACGATGAAATACAGAACTTTATGTTGCCTTCGAAAGTAACCCAGATAAGCTGAGAAAATCTTTTCACCCTCTTCATCTGTGGAGATGGCATTTTCAGATTGCAGACATTTAAATTCCAACTTCTCCTGGACTTCCTGTGCACGCAGGCTTAAAAGTTAAGGTTCAAAGTTTATCACTGATCTTGTAAAAATCAGTTAAGAAAACCGTTTTACCATTCGACCTACTTGGGAATCATTCCGGAGCTTTCAATCGTGTCACATGATCTTCATCAGGAGGTAAAATTTGGTCATTTGTCACGGAAGCATAGACAATGAAATTTCACTTTTTTAAACACAATAAGGACTTTTTGTCCATGTTGGTTTAGAGCACTGGCAACCCGTGGGCCAAATCTGGTCCGTGATAGTGTGCCGGGTCGCCTGCCGACCATTTTCTAATTCACAATCAAATAAACTGATTCACTCTGAATGTAAATAAGGTTTCAAATTGCGTCAAAAAGCATCAAATTTGAGCTTTTCTATTTCAAGAAAAGTGTCCAGGAAGGATCCCCCGACCCCACCGACAAAGGTCCAGGGTACAGCCCCAAATGTCCTCAAATCCTGGAGACACCTCTGCTTATATGTGACCTGCCGGGCTGCTGCGACTGGATTTGCCTCTTTGAAAGATGAGTGAGGGCAGCAAACACTGAAAGGTTCAAAACATGCAATTCATTTTTTATATATACTGATAATTAACAAATTTCACTATTTCTTTAGGAACAACAGTGTATCTATCCGCCCAGTACCTCTACCTCTATCAGTGTATGAATTAAACAAGCCTGAAGTAATGTGCTAATTAAACCAGACTTGCTGTTTCCTCCTGCTTTCACTATGTATGCTAAGCTAAGCTAACCACGTCAGGCTCCAGCTCTGTACTAAACACACAGACATGAGATTGAAACTCATGATCGTCTCACTCTCACAAAGACAGAAGGAAAATACACTAGGTTTCCAAATGTTGAATTGGCCCTTTAAATGTGCAGTTTTGAACATTTGATGTTTTTACAGAATTTATTTGAGTTGAAAAACTGTGACACATTCACATGAATTGATATTTATCATTAAAATGATAGTGACTATTTCTCAGCTGTGAGGAGGGTTACTACTGTGCAGATTCAAATAGAGTATTTATTTTGGCCATGTGCACACGGAGACGAGGTTAGGTGTACCCACAAAGGTTTTTTATCGTATAGACCTTGTAAACATGGAACCAGCGTTTTAGGAGCCCAAATACGGCAACTTTTGAAACCGGGTCCCAGAGTGAAAAAATCTGAAGACGCCACCTTTGCATTTCCTGTACTTACAACACTATACGCCTCTTTTCTGAAACAATGATGCCATAACCCCGCCTCTCCCTTAACCCGCATGCACTACTCAACATTCTCCTGCAGTTTTGTAGTTTTGTAATCAAGTGTGACCCTAAGTAGCAGCTCGAAATCGCACGAGTTTTATGCGCATGCTCCATTTCTTATTCTCTGTTTTTGGTGTACTTTGTGGCAGCATTGCAGCGCCACTCACAGGCCTTGCATATATACTACAGCATTTTCAGTGGCATCATGCTTACATACACATATCTTGAGACGATTCTGTGTTTATGGAAAACATTTAAAAAACGAAATCGGTTCCGTCTTCGTGTGGATATGGCTTTTGTCTCATTGTGTCCACACAGTAATGTTAATGCTATCTGGTGTCTGATGAATATTTCCCAGAGCTTAACCTAAAATGACGACCCAAAATTTGCCTTGTCTTTTCTTCCAAACTGACTGTTAGATCCAATTTCACTGAGATTAAAAACAAAACGTTTCCACATTTACTGACGTTAATTCTGATTTATAAATTCCATTTTTGTTCTTTGTTCTAATGTCACTCCCAGCGTGGCAAGAAACACTGCTTGGGCAGCGGCCCCTCGGCGACAGATATGGAAGTACAATGCATTGCTTTGCATCTGCATTAGATGCACTGGGCTTTGATATAATATATTCTCCTACATCCTAAATAAAGCCTAAAATCCTACATACAGAAAAACTAAATAAAGGACAGATAAAGTTAAGCACTAAAAGTATAACCAGAAAGCATCTGTTAGCATCTAAATGAGCTGCAAATGTGTTTGTGCTTGTAAAACATGTAATCTGTTGTTAATGTGATTCAGGAACAGACGCTTTTCATCTGAAGCTTCCTAAAAAATGTTGTTCAATTGCTTCATAAATAAATCTCACTCACTCACATGTGAGGTGATCAACAGTTTATGTATTTGATAAAACTGTTTAAACAGGAGCAGGACTGAATCACTTTCTGGATTTCTTTCTGAGTTCAAGTGTTGACCTGCATACTTTCCACCATTCACCCTGATCCAGTATCTGTGTCTGCATTTCATCAATGAACTGACTATTTCAATATTGAATGTTCGTCATTCTGCAAACACTATTTACGACTCCTGGAACCTGCAGCTAAGAAAATACAAGTTCCTTAAGCTCACAAATCCAGGTGAATCACTCCCACTTTATTCAGCCATTACATCACACGTTCTCAACACAAACTCAGAACAGAAGTGCAGACAAATTAGCTAAAATATGAAGTGTGCTGAGGGGAAAGAGCCATGATACCTTACTTAATTAGTACCTGAAATCTTCCAAATTTTGAGCCTATATTTTGAAGCACGGTTAGGAAAACTCTCAAAGGTCAGAGCAATTATTGCACAAATGAATAAGAGCAGTGTAGGTATGGCATGGAGTTCAAACATGGCCCTGGAGTCGGCTGCAGGGTGGCCAGGCTGCTTGGCATGGACGGCGATGACGTGACACGTCAAATAAATGTCCACACACAAACTTCAGTCCACACAAGAAAAATCTACTCGACTTTCACTTAAAGAAGTCGACTCTTTTGCTCTCTTTCTCGCTGCCTTTTGGCTTTTCGGAGTGTAAAAGTGTCACAGGTTGTAACTGTCCGAGCGGTGGGGCTCTCAGCAGCCAGAAGGTGGTGAAATAAATATAATTCTAAGGAAACACTGACTTCAAACAGACTCTAATCCCAACAAAATTAGATATGAAGGCAAGGAAACACAATCACTCTACATCAACCCAATCGCCACAAAAAGTCTTCAATTCATTACATTTGTACGTTATTTTGTCGGGATATGTTGAAATTTAACGTTTCTCAAAACAACTGTACAACTGTAACAACTGAACATAACAATGTGTTGATGGAAAAACAACCACGTTTGGTGCCGAAAATGCTGCAGGGAAGTGTCACAATGTGTCAGTGAAAAACACCCAGATTTGGTGGTTAAAATGTGGCTGGAAACAGTGCTGGAAATTCCACAACACAATGCGTTGGTGAAAAACACACAGGTTTTGTGGAGAAACGTTGATATGCTACATATGTAACATATCTATAAATTAAAAAAATGTAGAATGCCAACATTTTTTTCTTGCAACTGGGCTGCTCCAAAGTTAAGAAACTTTATGGTCATTTTTTTTTATGATCCTCTGACTGTTCCAGTTTCGTTGGATTTCCTTTGACACACAGTGAACAACCACAAAAAGGAATATAAATCAATCAACTTTATTGATTTATTCACCAAAAACAAATCCTCCCTCCATTTTTTACTTTCTGGCACAGATTTAAAAAGAGTGACTGTTGTTTCGATTGGTACTGACACATCTAAACACATCTGAACAAAAATGACAAGTGGAGTTCCCCAAGGCTCTGTTGTCGGTCCTCTACTGTTCAGTATCTACATGCTCCCTTTAGCTCAAGTTATGAAAGAACAACAAAATATCTGACCATGTTATGAGCCTATATCCCTCCATCCCTGAGTCAGAGTGTTGGACACATAAATGAACAGAATTCCCAAATTCCCTCCAGTTAGACAAAGATAAAACATAAATATTTTTGGTGTCAAAGCAAAAGGATAAAAAGTCAGTGTTCCCCTGGAATGAATGGATGGAGGTCAACTTTTGATCAGCTGATCCTTCTGCATCACCCTCCAAAAATATCTCAGCAGCTCAGACCAGCTGTTAGGAATTATGGACAGGGGGACAAAATTTTCCAAATAATTTGGGCCCTCATCCACACCCACTCCAGCACCAGCACCACCGCCCGCCCTTAGCTTTAATACTGACACGGGCAATTAGAAATAAGCTCTTGGCCATTAGCCTTGTAGTGACAGAGATGGAGACTCTAACAACCATTTCCAAATCCAGTGTATAGACCCATCCAGGCCCTGCTCTGTTTTGCATTCATATACTGAATATGATTACAAAGCACAAAAGATCATGTCAGTAATTTTAAAACAAAAGACTTTCAAACACGTACCCAGAGGCAGTTTACGATGGCAGGGGTCAGCACACCTGGGTCCCCGTCTCTGTCTGCCACTCGGCACAACAGTGCACCTGGCCCATTGCCTATTCCTGTGGGGTGGTGGGCCCAAAGGTGGTAACTCAATTCACTTAGACAATAAATGCAAATAGCTTTGGTCTTGTCTAGAAGATTATCTGGCTTTGAAGCTGAACTTTCCGTTCAAAGTTGCCTTTCTTAATCCATCTGACGGAGATTTGTTTCTGCTTACCATCCATGATGTTACTGCATCACTTCCTGATTAAGTACAGGGTGGGCCAAGGGTCATAATTACAGAAGGTACGTGCATTAATCGTGTGTCAAAAAATGTGTGGCGTTAAAATGAATTTGCATTAACTCGTTATTAGCACATTAACTTTTAAAGCCCTAGTTTTAATAATAACAATTTGCTTATTTATCATGTAAATACAAATAGGTGCTCAGCAATCAACCATCTTTCTCCAGAGTTCGTACAGCAGCAGCTTTTGCGTGAATTTGGAAATTCTATTCATTTATGTGTTCAACACTCTGACTCAGGGATTGAGGGATAGTCTCATAACATGATCAGATATTTTGTTGTTCTTGAGCATGTAGATATTGAACAGCAGAGGACCGAGAACAGAGCCTTGGGGAACTCCATCTGTCATTCTTGTTCAGATGTTATTTAGATGTGTCAATGCCAATCGCAACAACTTAGTCACTGTTTTTAAATCTGTGCCAGAAAGTAAAAAATGAAGGGAAGATTTGTCTTTGCATGGGCTGCCCCTGGGCCTTAGGCTGGGGTCATGTGTACCCTTTGACCAGCAGCAACTACTGGTCAGACTTCCCACAAATCTTATTTTATATTCATGCACCCCAGGGAATCAGTCCTAATGATTTTTGTGATGTCCTGACCTTTCCTCAGCGCCACAATCAGGCCAAAATCTACATCTGCGCACCAGAGATATCACAAAGGTCAAATTTATAACACCTTTTTTTAAACCCTATAATTGTTTTTTTTTTAATCACCCCTGCCCTTTCCTCAAACTCTGAGTAGCTCATCAGAAGGCTTCTTGTTCAGTCCAGCACTTGCATTTTGTGTGTCATGAACATTTCAGCCTGTAGGAGCTGCTGTCTGGACTCTAAGGCCTCCAACATGTAAAACCCATGCAGCCCAATAACACTCACCAAACATAACAAATGACTTATTTGTGGAGAAGTCATTAAATGACTCTTAGGCTGCAACAAATTCCTCTTGTAACAATGACTGACTTGACAATTCACTCCTTGTTCTGTTTTCATTATTCAGGACTTCAGAGTAAGTTGCTGCTGACAGCTGCGGTCAGCTTGTCTGCCGGCCCTCGCCTCGGTTTATTCCCCCAATCAAGCCTCTAACCTCACGCCCCGGCTGATCAGTAATGTCATCTAAACATTACCAGTCCTAACAGGCCTCCCACACCCTGAAGTCACTTGTTACCCGAGTAATTGTATAAAAAGTCAGTTAATCAGCAGGGCGAACGGCGACTGGAGCTGAATCATCTCATCTGGGCAGCCGGCAGCCAATCGGGGACCAGAGCCTCGGCGGGGTCCACCCTTCAGGGAGATGTTTCGCTCCACATCCAGGAACAACCGGTCACTTTTTCCCCCCAAACTTAAAGCTAACATAATTATTGAAAGGTTGAGAGGCCGACACATGCCAGGCTCTACCTACCGACCGACTGACTGACTGTACAGTGGAAAAGCTACAGTGAAAATCAACACACTTAATGACACCTTGATTCAGGGTCGGACACTGCCTGCCCTCTTGAAACGTTGAGGATGTGATCCCCTCCCGACTCCCCCCTCGGACCCAGACTATAAACAACAACCTGCCAAGGTCTACCTGGGCCCGAGTAGCTGCTGCCTGTGAAAATCAACAGGCTTAATGACACCTTTATTAGTCATCTGGTCAGACGCCCCTGGTGGCAAGGCTCTCCCCATTGAGCTCTGGAAACTTTGGATCACTGTGGCCGCTGACTAACGCACTGTTTACATACCAGAGAGGGCCAACACTGGGGGTGAGGGCTGCTGAGGCCTGGAGCTGCTGCTGCTCACACCAAGGAGGACTTTTTTTCTGATAATACACAGGTAGATGCTGAGCAGTTGAATACACCACATGAAATGGTTTTGAACTGTATAATGCTGTAAACCAGTGATGTCACAAGAACCAATACTTCAGTACTGCACCAACCTTTAAGGTCACCAAGGTCAGGACCTTGGCATTTTTTCTGAGGAGTACCTAAAAATAACTTTACTTTACAAAACATCGGTTAAAATGATCCTCAACTGATTTTACCTGGTTAAATAAAAGTAAAACTATGTGATTACCACAGAGAGGTATTTTGGTAATTACAGCAGAATGTAGAGGTTCAATTTAACGACAACACACATAGCGGCAGCACAGTGGTACAGTGGTTAGTAATGTTGCCTCACTGCAAGAGGGCTCCTGGTTTGAACTCCAGGGTGGGGGAGCCCTTCTATGTGGAGTCTGCATGTTCTCCCCGTGTCAGCGTGGGTTTCCTCCAGGTGCTCCAGCTTCCTCCCACAGTCCAAAGACATGCAGGTTAATTGGTGACTCTAAATTGTCCGTAGGTGTGAATGTGATTGTCCCTGAACCACCCAAGCAAGCTCGGTTTTTCTAAAACCCTGCATACGGCCCTGGCCCCACCTTGACTCAACAAATAGAAAAGCGTTTTTTTCCTGAGGACTGTGTACTGTCATGTTTATTTTTTTGTAATGGGAGTGCCACATATTTACACTCTGCTACAAACGACGACACAGATTGTCTGTTCTACGCTGAGCACTGCAATATTGGTATAAACTACTTTATTTCTTCGTCGGGATGGATGTAAATACCTAAATAGCTACAGCGTGACTTTTGTTACCTGAGTGCACTTATGTCAGTGAAGTCAACCAGGTCATGGTGATCACTTAGGGAAACAAAACAACCACTCCACAAGCGCATGGGAGAATCTACAGGAGAAGGGACACTCTTTCGAGGGCAGCAACGTACACAAGAGGTGTAAAAGAATCCATCTACGTTACACTGGAACGACCATCGTTGAACAGAGGAGGTGGCCTACGACACCACTTGTCACCCACTTCTATCTTGTATGTGTTCCGCCCTCTAATGGACTTCACTATGGGTCTATCCTGCAGAGGCAACACCTTGGCATCCTGAAAAAAAAATTCTCACTGCCCAATCAAGATAGTGGCCGACTAGCGTTTTCCCCCGTCCCCATGGCTCCACTTCCCTTGGAATCTCAGCCACATGGGACCAGCTGGGCTTGTAGTTAAAGGGCTAAGCACATACTCATGGAACTGGAGTTACATCCACGTAACTACAATTTATGATGCGGCCTTGGGATCCCGTCCCGCATGACTTTAGTCCCATTCACACCTGGACCCATCTAACCCTTAGGACACACATGAAGGCCAGGTGGGTCAACAGCTCAGTAAGGGTTCACACCTTCACCAGTCCGTTAGAACTGAAGAAACTTCTTGGATGAGAGGCGAAACATCTTCAAGAAACTCTTGTCTTGTCCTTTCACTTGGTGCTAACTATTTTAATTTCTAATGATCAGTCGTCACCACAACTCTACAATACCATTGACTCAGAGAGAGTACTTGGTCAGATTTCCATGTTGTGGGCTACTACTAATCTGACTCATTCATCAGCAAATCCAGGAAAATGCTGCAAATACATGAGACCTCCTAGAAATAATGTAGGAGGTTACAACGGGCCAATCAGACGTTTCCCTCACTCTGTGTATATGTTTTGGAGAAACAAGCCGAAGGTCCAACTGTGCTGAACGTTATTACATTTGGCATTTTTGGGGGCATTTCTATGTTTTGGGTGGAGTTAAAGTCTCAGAAAACATGATTTTCATGTGCAGTCATGTCGTGTTATGAAATAATGTAGAATGTTTGGCAGAGGATAATATAATTAGGAGCAGGGGAGTTGTGGAAATGCAACATGCTAAGTTGCCATAATACCACCACAAACAGACAAGTATCCATGCAGGCCTCTGCACCGTGAAACGCTCTAACACCACCTCTCTGGGTTTATAAGCTGATGTGCAGCTCTCAGCTCTGCAGCAGCTTCTCCAAAGAGCAATCAGCACCGAGGGCAGCCGGCCAAACCCAGTTACACGTTTACAAGCAATTAAAAAGCGATTTATCATCCTCTTCTTAAAGGTGCCTAACCACAGTCACACAGTCGCCTGGTCTGCGGTGGAGTTTCTAAATCTGCTCTGCAGAGTGGCCCAGTTTTTAATGAAGAGAAAAGTCAGCAGAGCCCTGGTTTACAGAGACCTGCTGCTGGAACCCAGACCTGACACACAGAAACACTAATACTGCTTAGACGTGATTATCTGATTATTCCCAATATACAGAGAAAGTTTACAGGAGTCACTGAGAAGACTCCAGAGAATAGATGATGCCTTCTCAATACTTTGATAGATTTACTCCAGGATTCAACAGATATAACGTCAGAGCAGGCTTGTTGCTCTGAAGGGGCATGATGGGAGAACTGGTGCTGCTGGACCTGCAGGATAATGATCATCCGTGAGCAAATCGGAGCCCCTGGCAGTAAAATCCAGCTCCGCGTGGGCGAACATATCTGGCCTGTTGATGGATATAAAGTCAGATACATTAGTTTGGTCCCTGAGTTAATGAAGCACACAGTGTTTATGGTTTGTTATGGTATTTTCCACTAAGCCGGGTCATGCCAACCTCATAATGCATGCTAGAGGTCTTAATGGGTTCTCAGACTGGGTCCAAAGTCTCTCCAGTGTCCTGCAGCCTGTTGCACCAGCTATACATAAGCTCTCTCTAAAGTTAGGGTGTAATGTCCACAGTAAATGATGACGTTGAAGCCATGGGCGGATCATAAAACAGTGGGCCCCTGGGCACAGATATGCAAAGAGCCCCGCCACCTCTCCTACAGAGCAGCAAGACACACACGTTGTGGTTTCGCTTCCCTTTGTAGTTGTTGTGCATCGTGTTGTGGTGGTGAAACTGTGCAGTTCAGATGCAGGTGCAGTTGCAGCTGTAGGAAAGCAAAGTGGAATATAGGAGTGAAGCTAAGCTAGTTGCTAAAGCTGAAAGTTGACAAAAGTGCTCAGAGCAAAGTGGGTCTCACACACACTCTGTATAGAATAATAAAAGTAGTTACACTGACACTATCCACTGGTTTCTGATGTCCCGTTTTGAAGCCTCAAGTTTGGCCTTTTGCTCACCGACATCTTGGATTTTTGGGGCCGGAAGTGACCCTATTTGGTTGAGCTAACTTTAACGCTAGCTGCTAGCTTAGTTAGCACGTTGCATTTATGGTTAATTGTCCATCCATCCATTTTCAACACCTTATCCGAAGCCATGTTGAAGGGGCAGCAGGCTGAGTATCCCAGGCGTCCCTCTTCTAGCTCCTCCTGGGGGACCTCAAGGTGTATGCCGGGGCCTCCTAACCAACGTTGTCGCAATGGTGGTGACACACAGCAGCCACACTCTTAATTTCGCATAACTTTAACCT
This sequence comes from Epinephelus cyanopodus, assembly GCA_026686955.1. Lineage (NCBI taxonomy): Eukaryota > Metazoa > Chordata > Actinopteri > Perciformes > Serranidae > Epinephelus > Epinephelus cyanopodus. The sequence goes on along the minus strand of CM048936.1, from coordinate 29,926,263 downwards.
TAATCTCAGTTAAACGAGTGATTTATAAAAACATTTACTCCCTGTACAATTGTTTTTGTTTTTTTGTTTGTTTGTTTTTTGTTTCATTTTGTTTTTCATATGTGTTTATGGGGATTGACTCACTTGTGGAGCCAGCCTCAAGTGGTCATTACAGGAACTGCAGTTTTTGGCTTCATTTTTCAGGCCTGGAGTTCGAAGCTCTGTCTCCTATATTGTATATTTTATTGACATTAAATCACAAACACATTTAAATTCTTACTGATATTTGAGAGATTAATATACATGTGTTCATTTATTAGCTCGTAGCTTGGACTTTAAATGTTAGCATGCCTCTTGGATCTCCCCGACCCCCCGTCGACATAAGTGTTAAAATGTGTTAGACATCGTTAAGTTTTGTCAGATGCGAACAGCTGATCTCCAGGTGATGAAGGGGTGAGTGGGTTCAGGAGTATTCACCACCCTCTCCTCCCTCCTCCTCTTCCTCCTCCCAGTAGCCATCAGCAGCCTGCAGCAGTTTGTTAAACCAGAGCTCATTTAGTGTTTTACACACTTCTTTAAATGACTTTGAGCCTGGACGGTTTCCTGAGAGCGACCCAACACGCCCATGGAGGCGACAGCTTCGCCCTGCGCCTGTAACCACAACACCACAACAGCAACATGAGTCACAGTCAGCCGGCTAATATGGATTCCTCTCTATATGAGGGCCATAAATGGGATTAAAAACAACACTTGACATGTTGTATTTTTGATTATGGTGGAGACAGGATCTGAAACTGCCAATAAAATGTGTCTTGGAGCAGAAATTGTTGCCATATTGAGACGATAACACGAACATGGAAATAAATTCTTGACCTTAATCGACAGTGCTCTAGCTTTCTGGAGCAGACAACCACATATCCTGGTCTTCGTCAGTGAGCAGAGCTGGCTCAGTTGTCATCAGGTGATCTAAATTTGGAAAGTCACTCAATATGATAGCAGGTGAGGATACTGAGTGTCATCTTTGCCATACAAAGAGACCAAAGTTTGCTTTTATGAAACTTGTTAATATTTAAACTTTTCTTGTTTTTAAAATAAAACCTTGCAGGATTTAAAAATAACTTTCACACAACATCTAAAGCTGGACAGACATTGTATTATTTGATTTATCTTGGACATTATGTTAACTCCACGACATCTTGTATTCTGCCTTTTTGCTCAGCCAAAACAAACAACTTTTTACAATGTTGCTGCTGCAAACACAAACATGTTAACACCCAATAAGTTTTGTTCTTTTATAATTCTAATAAATTTGTTTGCTTCCTCAGAATCATGGCAAACAAAAAACATGAAGACATATATGGAAGATGATGGCCTGCTGGGTACATTTCATATCATATGCCTGCATTGTTGTAGGTTTGATCCGAGCACAGGACCCTTGCTGCATGTTTCTGTCTTTCCTGAGTTTGTCTGTCAGCTGTCTTTCCACGTGATAAGTGCAAAATAGCAACAACAACAAAAAAAAAAGCAGCTCACTGCAATTTCTAACAAATCTTTTGGCAGCCAACATGTTAGAAATCAGATCACTGAGCAGCTCAAACTGCAGACAGACGACCAGAGATTCTGCCAGGAATCCATCTGATCATCCAAAAGTCAGATTGTTGATCAACTGGCAGATTAATCAGACGTAATTCAATCTGAACTCCCTCAAACTGAGTGTCAAACAACATCAAATATAATCTTTTTTAAATTTATTTACTAAAGATAGGTACACTGATCCCTGATAGCTTTTTTAGGGCAGTATCCAGCAGTAGGGCAGCTGATTGACCTTGTCATCCTCATTTGTTGCCAACTGGTCCATTTCTAGACTTTCTATTGCCTCTTTAAAGCTTAATACACCAACTTTTCTAACTTTAAGCATTTTAATAGTGTTAAAAAGTTTCAGCACTCAACTCCCCTTCTGCAATCTGCATTACACTGTTTTTAGAAGAAAGTATAGTCACGCTTCACCTCTGGGGCATTAATAATCAAATAATGTTTGCCTGTTTTATCACTAAAAGTTAAATTACGTGGTCAACATATGATTGTCACTGTTTTTGTGTTGTTTTCCCAATGCTCGCCTCCTAATGTGCCAATGTTCCACCATACGTTCATCCCGACATTATTTTGTAAGGTCAATGTTGCTGCATGCTGGGTTTAGCACTGCCCAAGAAGATTATATTGAGATTATAGAAATACAAACAACCCAGAGTGTTTTTTCTGTTATAGCAGAATGATAATGTGTGCTTTCAGACCTCGCTCTAGCGCTGACACAGTGCTGTGGAGATCTGGAGATCTGGCTATGTGAGACGAGAGAGGACCTAATATTGATCCTTGTGGAACACCTTCAGACAACAACAGTACCATATGTATTACTGTTATTTTTTCTAGTGTTTTTATTTGAGTTTTTCTCGGGCAAAAAATCCACAGATGTGCAGCAAAACCTGTGTACGGAAACTTTATTCGAGTCTCCAGGGTTGTGATTTCAGTGCAGGTGTGGCAGGTTGCTAAGGGCCTCGCACTGCGCTGTTTGCTTCAGTGGGGCCATGTGGGGGAAATGCCCCATTTGTAAAGTGACCATCAGTCATAGTGACAGGCCTGAGATGAGTGCAGAGGCAGCTGAGTGAAGCCAGTCAGGCCGCCGTGAGAAGAGCGAGACACAACCATCTCTGTCTGAAGCAGTTATGGATAAATAAGTCGGGGCACCGGCCAGCGCTGCCCGCTCACCACTTCAGACCTCACACACTAACCAAGAAAACACACACAACCAGGCCCACATGCAGCTGTGAGACATGAACCCAAAACTTTATCTAAATAAAGGCAGCAACAACACAAGTTCTGCATTCAAATTGTACAGAGGTACACGTCTTACTGCTAATACTTTTACCCAGAATGACAGATTTAGCTCTTATTTATCTGTGTGAAACCTCCTTTTCGTTGCCTTTTTGTTTTCATTCCTCTGAGGGTCACAATTCCCCATATCTCTCAATTTGTGACATATTTTCATAAATTCTTTCCCTTTTTAGTTTTCACAGCCTGGTATGTAAAAGCCGTACAGCTCTAAAAGCCAAACGCTGGCCGGGGTGTGGCCCCCTCCCTGGTTTCTGGCTCTACTCATTATACTCACCTGCCTGCTGTTAGCTCATCAAGCACAGCTGCCTCATCAGCTCATCAGCATGTAGTATTTCTATTCTCCAGCCTCTCCACATTGTTGATTGTTGTTCAACCAAGTGTTAGATAACCTCACAGCCAACTAAGACATTCTTGGTAACTATATTCCTAGGGTGTTTTTTCCATGTTCAGGATCATCACTCACCTGCCATCTAGTTTAGTTAAACCTTATCATCATCCTCATCCTGTGTCCTGCACTTGGGTTTCCCTCAAGTTCATAACAAGTTATACAATACGTTTTTCCAGGAACTCAGCTGTGTCACATACAATGGTTCGTCCAAGAGATGCGAAATGGTGCCTTTGTTGTCGGTATCACATACAAGAGGCATGAGAAAGCATCAGAATTTGATTTTGAACCTGGAATGAGAACACGTTACGAAACCACAAATGAACCCAATAATGGTGAAAAAGGAAAAGTCAGTCAGATTAATCCTCTGGGGATCATCAATGTCTTTACAAAATTTCATGCCAGTGATATTACCATACATAGAGAGATAGGTCAGTAGAGACAAATGAACTACACAGTCAGTGATTCATAATTTCCACCCCTGTAACTGTTGCACTCGGAGTCAGAGCCCAAACAGCTCTTAAGAAAAGTAAAACCGAACTTTTCCTTTTGACAAACTTTTGATCCGAGGTCCAGAGACACGCAGTTCACCTGCTGGACTGTTTGTTTTATCGGCTCAGTCACATTTAAACGCAGAGTGTTTCATAAAGTCGGCTGTTTATTGAAGGAACAAGTCCAGTCAGGGTCTCGCTGTGGTTCATCCAGAGTCGAGGAGCTGCACTCTCCCTGCTGCCAGGTCCACCTGAGCTCCAGCTAACTACATAATTGGATTGGCTGCAGCGTGTGATTGAATCCTGTTAACCTATTTCCTCTGCGCGCAGCAGGCAGCAGACTCCACCCTTCAAACCATCAAACCACGCTGAGAGTCAAGGCTGAAAGTCCACACCAGCAGCCTCGCTGAGGATTATGGGTCATTATGAGCCGTTAGAGTTCCTCCGTTCTCCAAACAAACTCTTAATAAGATCATGTTCTCAATACTTTCTGACTTCCTGTCTGTGGCTGTCAGCTCCGAATCTATTCGCTCTGAACTACTGAACACTTAAATCTTTAAAAACACCACACTACAAATACATGGCTTCATTTTTTTAAAAAGGCTCACCAATTTCCTAAAACAGCTGGTCACTGTAATTTTTATTAAACAGAAGGAAATAGTGCATTTGTTGGAGACTATTCTGAGTATTAATTCACATTTCGTGCCCCAGTAAGAATTCCAGTTAGCTCTTGGCTGACGTTAGCTTCAGCCTTAGCTGTCCCAAGAACATTCACACTTGCCAATCACAAAGTGGTATCAACAAAACGTAAAGCTTTAATTAACGGAGTACTGTGTAAGACGTACAGGCGTTCAGTGGTTTCTGGCGGTGACGACTGCAGATTGCACCCAGATGACACTTTGCCTGGGTAAAAGTTTTTCATTGTTCAGGAGGTTTTTGCCAGGATCTGAATTGTCTGCAGAGGTCTGGTGACTAAAAGCGGTTAAACTCTGAATGAAGCAGCTTGTTAAGTTTGTTAAAAACAAACTTTATTTTGAAGTACAGTGAATATCCAGCACAGAGCTTTTATTTTGAAGTGCCATATCCTGCTGTCGAGTGAGTACATAAAGGACAGCCACTTGACAAAGACAGCAAACTAGCTCGATGACATGGCCAAACACAAGTATGCGGCTGAATATTTTAAACTGTGTGGACCTTGGACTAATTCAAGATGTGAAGTCTATCGTTCACTGTCTGTTAACTTCATTCGTCAGACGAAGACCGCCGCACTGAAACTGACAGACACAATATTTCAGTCAGGGAGACTTTAGTCAAAGAAAACTTCATTTACATTTGCAGTATAAAATTTGGCAGCATGGCTCTGTGCTGGGGCCTCTGACTTTCCTCAGGCCTACGCAGACAGCCTGAGGCAGGGAGAGCAGCAGCAAAGAGCCCCGGGAACAGAACAGAGCAGCATCACTGGCAAACAGAACTGACATTGATAAGTCAGACACAGCATAAAAAGCAAGAGTAAGAGTTTTGTGTGGCGGCAATTAAAGCCCCGTCCCATACTGACAGTTTTATGGTACTTTTTTTCTGACTAACACTCAAAAAACTAAAGACATTCAGATTAAAATCACACAAGACAAAGAAAATAACCAAATTCCCAACAATTACAGAACTGAAACTGAGGAAACTTTGATCCTTTATTGATTAATTGATCATTAAAATAGCTCCTGATTATTATTCTTTGTTTATGGACAAATTGTTCGTCAACAAATGTGGAAAAACTCATCAAAAAGACGTATCAGGCTCTCTGATGTGTACTACAGTTCAGTAGTAAACATACTGAGCTCGTTCCCTCCTGTGTGCGTTTGTGTTTGTGTAGTACACACTGTTTACCTGCGTGTCTGTGTGTGTTTACTTGTGCGTATAGACTGTGGCAGGTGCTGTGGATTCCCGTCAGAGGGGGTGGAGGGGTTGGAGTTGAGGTTGTGGTTTGGGGTCTCATAGCTCGGACCACCGTCAGTTTGCTCTGCGGCCTCGGCCCGGGCAGCTCGCTCTGAGCGCGCTCATTCTCTGGCCACACACTCATCAGACCTGACAGGTTAACGACGGGGCGAGGAGAGTCCAGAGTCGTAATGAGGGAACACGCCACAACACCACAGTCAACAAACAGGCCGACACAGCTCCAGCAGCTCCACGTCACAAGAAACTCTCAGCTGTGTGCTTGTACACTTACATGTCTCGCTGTGACCCTGCTCACACTTCAAAGTGTTTCTGTGATCTGACCACGAGTCGAGACATCGCCGTTCACACCTGTGTCTATCATGCGTCACCCAGGTGTCCAGCTGACCACCTGTTTTCATATTTTATTACTGCCTTTTCCCTTCTGGTCGAAGTTCAAAGGGCCCCGCGCACAGCTAATATGTACAGGGGCTGACAGGGGCCCAAACATTTTTCATCTGGAAAAATTCAGCAGCTTCAGAAGTGATGACAATTCAAAAACAGCCACGAAAATCCACAAGAAATGAAACAAAAATGTGCTGCCATTGAAAAAAAAATGCTGCGAAAAATCCAAAATAAACAGAAAACAACAGGTATAAATTCTCCCTAAATATAAATGCTGCAGTACCTCGGAGTGAGTTTTACTACAGGACATTAAACTAAGCAACATTTTCACCTCCTCTGTGACAAACATGTGATAAACATGTGGGTCAGAGAGCAGACATGTTGTCGAAAAAATCAGTAGAAGAAGATAAGATTGAGTTTGTTCATGACTCCACCACTGGAATGATTTTGTAAAATCTTTATCTAAACCTCACAAAGCAGGACAGGAAACGCTCGGAGTTTCACCATCCTGACTGGAAACCTGCAGGTTGAACTCGGGGCAAAACGTTTCACAATGTGAGGAATTTAAAGCGTCGCCTCAGGACGTCAGCCGAGTGTTTACACCTTCTATCACGTCCGTACTCATGTCACAAACATCCAGGTTTACATGTGATCAAATGATTTTAAATGTTATATCAGTTTGGTCTGAGCAGGACACTCCATTCGTCTTCTGTGATCTAGATTAATATAAATATAAATGATAATTCTGTTGCTCAGGTGGCAGCACTGAATATTTCCATCAGTATTTTTACATTTGAAATATATTAGAATATTTAAGACTTTTGTTTTGGAGAAAGATAAGTTGACGTGGACTCAGTAATCTGTAATCTTAATTATTTAAATATTTTATTTTTACATTTATTCTTATATATTTTTTATTAATTTATTAATAGAATTGATTAATAAAAAAATATTAATAAGGGCTTTTTTAACCAATAATTCCATTTGTTTACCTTTCATTTTTTTAGATTTATCCTTTATTTGATTTATTGATTTTTGTCTTTTTTACAATTTGTCATTTGTCATTCATGTTTATTTATATTCTTTTTTTAATTTATTATACCGTATTTGTCTTTTGTTTGTTAATATTTTCATTTACAATTTATAATGTTATTTATTTATTCTCATATATTTTTAAAAATAAATTTAAGTATGATTTTTATGTAATGCTCTTTGTTTATTGATTTTTTTATGTTTGTAATATTTTAACTTGTAAAATATTTATTTGTTATTTTTGATTAATATTTTCATGTGTAATTTGTTATATGTGTATATATTGTTGTTTATTTGGAAATATGTTCATGTATAATTTATGTACCAGGTTTAATATTTAGCTTTATTTCATTTCATTGTATTATTAAACATTTTACCATTTATTTTTATTTTTACCTTTTAATAATTTATTATTATTATTACTATTTTATTATTATGATCATCTATGTTTTTATTTAATAATATTTGACCTCAGTATTTCTAAAACACTGAAACTAAGAAATGCAATATTTCTTTGGTTAATATACATGTATGTTATAAATATCACTCACATAGTTTTATTACTTTTTTCTCATTGTGTGACAACAAACTTTTGGTTTATATTACATTTTGTTTGTTCAGATATAAGGAGCATTAAGGCAGTTTTTGAGATGTTTTCAGGCCTGATTTTGTGCCTTTTACAGAACATTACTGGAAGCAGAATAACAGAACAACATACCATCATAATAATAAAAACAATAATCAGTCTAAACTTCATCAGCAGCTCACGCAGTCCTGTGAGACAGACAGAAAGCAGGCCGACTGGCTGCAGATCAATAGTCACATCATTCACTGACGATGTGAAGTGTTGAGAGCAGGAGAGTGTGCGGTTTGTGGCTCTCCTTTAAAGATAAGCAATTTAAACATTAGACAGAGTGGCTGCAGTGTGTGTTCGCCTCATTGTCAGGAATGTGTGTGCAGTGAAAACAGCGTCGTTAGCGCTCGCTGCCAGCACCGACGGGCAGCCTTGAGATGTTTCCAGAACTCTGGTATGCATTATTGTGGAGGACGGGATCAAGGCGCTTTTAATCAGACGTGACGTTTAACCGAGTTGTTAGCTGAAGAAGAAGAAAAGCTCTGAACAACAGCTTGTTACGATCCTGAGGAAATATTTCTGTTCTCCATTCAGAAGATCGAGGTCACAGCCGAGAACTGGTCCGATTTCATGACACACAAAACATTTTTAACCCCCACAGCTTGTTGTTTCCTCATACTTTTCTGCTTTAATAAAGCAGTTTGAAAGCTAAGACTCTTTGGTGTTTCATAAAAAGTGAATGAAATCCTGTAAAATAAGCAGGCTCCTGTGTGTGCCCGAGCCTCCCTGCCGACTACAGTGAAACTACAACCTGCAAACAATCTTTGTAAATGTCAGTATTCCCCTAACTGTGTCAGAGCTTTTAGTTTTTGGACCCACACCCATCCAAGCGCGGTCGGAGCCAATCCCAACATGCCCACCGTCCAGCAGACAAGAGTTCAAACCGAACCAGAGCACACAAACAACACAAAGAAAACTGTGCAGAGGAAAGAGGCGAGAAGCTGTCAAATGAAGTGTTCACAAAGGAGCTGATCTGGTTTCTGTGTTTGATCTGGATCAGAGCTGGAGCTGAAACAGTACTGCGTTACTACAGCAGGAGAGCCGGCCAGTAACAAACTGCTACAGTGGAAACCTCTTATAGTCATCAGCAGCATCGTATATGGGTCAGAAAGCTGAGGACAGAATCATTTGTATAAAAATGCTGATCAAAGGAGCCATTAAACAACATTTATACCAGTGGTTCCCAACTGGTCCAGTCACAGGGTCCAGATTTCTCCTTAGTCATGAGTTCAAGGTTCACACAGTTCAGTACATTCAGCGTCATACTTGGACATGTTGTCCAGCTAGTTTGCTGCGTCTGTTAAGAAGCTGTCTGTTAGTCACTCACTCTTCAGCAGGAAACACCACCTCTGCTGTCGTGTAATGAGTAAGAAAGTCCACATGTGTCGCGTGGGAGGGAAGATGGATGGGTCAAACAAACTCCGAACGCTGTTAGTGCTCCGTGTGAAACTAGCCCAGTCTCACTCCGAAGTCATCATCAGAAACCAACGAACAAAGGTGTCCTGCGTGGCCGGTTGCCGTTATAGTTTCATGGCGTCCGGCAGCGTCAGGGGGAAATGCAGCAAGACAATGATGAAAGTTAAGGGTGGTGAAAGTGGGAGGGCAAGTGGATGGGTCCAGCAAACACGGACTTTCACCCAAGAGACCGGTGTTCATGTCTCGCAAGATTATAAAGCCAAACCCTGTTCTTTTTTCCTAAACCTAACCACGTGTGTTCGTTGTTGAAGGTCAAAAACGTCAGTCTGCGTTTACAGAATGTGCCAGGGCTGACGTCAAAACCCGCAAGTTTAGCATCGCGCTGGTTCCCGGAAGAGAAAGTGAATGTGATTTTTGCATGGCATTTTGAATTATGTCAGAAAATAAGCTCTGTGGCTAACACAGGTTTATGATACTTACCTGTTTTGTTCAGCGAGATAATCTTCACATATGAACACCTTTCATACCGCATGTGAAGCTCAAATGTGATCGCCAGAAGTAAAAAGCTAACGTTAGGCTTTAACGGACTACATGACTACTCGACGGTCGCGTGACTCTTTATGTAACTGCCACTAAACTTTCAACTGATTTCGGCCGCTTTATTTTAAAAACGTTGTCGGTGATGACGTTTAATGTCCCCGACAGGGTTTGTAGTCGTATTGAGCAACTTGTTAGCAACCGCCTTTTTTACGATACATAAAAGCTTCAAAATTCACAAGTAGTTTATTTACTGACATGTTTCATGTCGTAGAACACAACCTGAAACTCGCTGAAGCTTTTGTTAACCGCAGACCGTATTTGAGGCATTTTACCAAAATCCCATTCAAAAAACGTATTGACTTTTTGACGAGAGAACCGGAAGTGCTAAAAGCGCTAACTGAGTTCCGGGTTTACTGGCACGCTTTATTTTGAAAGAGACTGTACACGAACGTTACATTTCCTGTGAAAACAGAAGTGTATTTTGAAAGAAGACAATGCATGTAACAGTCAGAACTTGACACAGTGTCGCAGAACATCAACAACCAACACACCCAGGGTACCTTGCACGTCGTATTTTGACGTGGAGAGTTCATGACCAAACCTCAATATGTGACGGTCGGAGTGAGGATGTGTTGGTGAAACAGTTTACAGTCGCAGTGATAACACAGTCCATTCTCAATCCAAAGTTGTCAAAGACCGTCGCTTTGTCGGTGGTTTCAGTGTCAGACACCTGACCCCAAAAGCCACCTTTCATAGCCAGGCAGCTGGATGGCACCTGTCGCAGCAGCATAATAAATACGCTGACACGCACCGTGAGTTCGTAACGCGGCAGATGTTAAAGTCCTAGGGCTGCCCCCAACCAAGAATTTTCCTCGTCAACTAATAGTCGTCATTTAGGTCCATCAGTCGACAAGTCTCCTGCATGTTTACAATATGAATGTAATGATTAAATTATATATTTTGGTGGTTTGAGTTGAAGGTGTGAGAAAGAATAGTATCAGTAACATTGTTAACACTGTGCTACATTACAGAGAAATACAAAACCGTACTAATGAACCTTCATTAATATAGGCCTATATTTTATCTCCAAGTGCACGTCACACACTGAGCGAGCCGCCTGTTAATGACGCTGTGGGCTAATGGGCATGTAGCTACTTCCATGTTTCACATGATACATCATGTTTGTAGTCGACCAATGAAGATGAGTTTACATATCACCTTGGGTTCGTCCTTCACCTTCTCAAAATGATCCCACACTTTGGATTTCCTGCCCGACATGTTATTAACTAGCCTGTGGAATAACCGCAGGTACCAGCCCTGGAGATTAACCTGACTCCTGTCTGACTGCTGAGCGTGGACACTTCCTGTGTCTGTCCTTTTCCCTGCAACAAAGCGACCAATGAAATCTTGCCAACTAATGACCTTTCTGATCGACTGTTAGGAAGCAGCCGCAGGAGGGCAACTGACACAGCAGCGATATGTGACAGCTTGGGATGAGAGCGTGTTGGATAATGACAGCAGACTGCAGGGTGGGTCGGGGATTGATTACTATAAGCAAATTATCTAAACAGCACTGTTACAAGTTTTCTGATTCATGTAAGCAGTTGATCGCTGTATTTTATTTCTTTGGTAAAATGCAGAAACTCAAGAGCCAAAAAACAACTCTTAAAAACACCAGAAAGTTCAACTGTCAGAAAATAAACAGCTGATTATATTTTACTGCGCTTTTCTGCATGTTGGTGATTTTACTGTGTGGTTTCTACTCGCTGCTGCTGCTGCTGCTGCTGGGTTTCAACGCCGCTGTCTCCATCAGAGCTGCTGCTGATGATGATGATGATGATGATGATGATGATGATGATGATGGGGAGATGGAAGATGATGCTCAGATCAGCTGATTCAGGAGGGAGAATCAGTGACACAGAAACACTGTAGATACTGAAGGTTTAATTTCCTCCAGAGTAAAGTCTTTAAGTGTTTATCAGTGGCGTCAGGTGATGCTGCTTTGTGACGGGACATTAAATGAGTTCAGGGCTGTAAAAATGTAATGTATAACTTTGTGTTGCTTAAAAGTAGTCAAATGTTAAACAAAGTAATTCTAAAATACGATGATGTGTGGGTGGACTGATTTTATTGATTTGAGAAAAAAAGATCAAAAATGTAAATTCAGTTTAATAGTGTCAGTGTGGAGCTGTCTCTGTAACAGTCCTGTGAACATCACTTGGTCATGGTATTTCTGGAGAATAATATTGCGTCTTTATGTAGTGGCTGTTTTCCAAACATTGTCTGAGTGTGTTTTATGACGAGCTGCTGCAACACAACCAGAGGTTCAGTGAAAAACCTTCAGAAGCATTAATGGCGTCTCCTTCGACTCTGACCTCCAACTCTGGTGATCGACGAGCTGCATCATGGAACCAGCAAGTCAAACATGACATCATCCCAGTGAGGCGTCTCCAGGCGGGTGGAGACACTCTGCTGTCTCTTCATTCTGCCCCCAGTCACCGTCTCTGAATCCCCCCACCCAATACACACACACACACACACACACACGCACACACACACACACATAATAAACACACCACCCAGGATCCTCATCAGAGTGACGGTGTGTCTGGAGAGCAGCTCACATGTAAACAGTCAGAGAACACAAACACAACATCAACACCGAGTGATGTCATCACTGATACTGATCACACACTCCTCCCTGTGTTCAAAGCACACACACACACACACACACACACACTCTCTGACAGGGGGTGTCCTCTTTCAAAACAGACAAACTGGGTTTCCACCCAAATCTGTCGAGCACATTTCATGTCGAGGTTTAGATGCCACAAATGGAAAAGTTATGATGTGTGGTCCGCCCTTTATGTGTTTCTGTGAAATGTTTTTCTTTTCTGGACTCAAATGTCTCCAATACTGTACTTCATACAGTATAACACAGTAACCTAACACAATCTACTCGATAAACATAAATTTTTCTACAGCTCCATATTCTCTTCTACGTAATGTATCTGTGGTGAACCTCAAGGCACGATTCTGGGTCCTCTTCTTTTCAAGCAGCATGCCAGGAATGAATGAGACATCTTTAAACATGGGGTCCTGTAGGCAAATGGGAACCATGAGGAGGCTGCAAGGAAGTCAACTGCAGCCAAATATCTACACAGAGTAAGGCAGGTCCTGAAAAGTCAGCTGGACGGAAAGAACAAGGCCCGAGCCATCAACACGTACACCCGTACATCAGATACCCCGCTGGTACAATAAGCTAAATTATTATTATTATTATTATTATTATTATTATTATTATTATTATTATTATTATCTTAGTCACCATGATAATCATTTTGGAATGATCAATTTCTAAGTCAGATCAACTTGTATCACAGTAATTTGTTATTTAAAGTGTAGATCACAAAAACTCAACTGGTGTACCTCAAGGTTTGATTCTAGGTCCTATTGTTTTCTCCAATTACATGCTCCCCCCTTTGTCATAATTGTAAGACATAAATTCATTTAATCCTTGTACAGATGATACGTAAATATATCCTGCAGTCAACCCTCACATCCAGCGTTACCCGTCATCGAGTCCTAAAACATTTTTTATTTTCACATTTGCAAGACAAGAGTTTTCTGGACTCAGATGACACCCATAATGTAGATCACAATATCTTACTCAATCCATCCAATAACCAAAATGAAATTTTTTTCTTGAACTTGGTAGCTTAATTTCCTCATCCACAAAATGGTGTACCTCAGGGCTTCACTCTGGGTCCTCCTCTTTTTTTGTATTTACATGTCTCTGCTGATACAATTTGAGATAATCTTTTACTCTTCACAAGACTTTCTCGGTTAAATAAATAGGTAGTTGTAGACATTTGGTGATGTAGCCCAGTAACTACTCCCAGGGTGAGTTGGTAAACAGCTGCATATGGCAAGCTAATCGCTAACTTACTGGCCATTTGGGAACATGAGATAGTTGATTGGACCATAAGTTAACAGGGTAATAGGACAGTTTATCAGAAGCTGTATTAATATGAAGTCCTCCTGTCTCCTAACTCTGACAGGGAAGCTTCAGTAAAACTGATTTTGACACGCAGCTCATAAGCTACAACAGTTTCCTTCATTTCCTCCACTGAAGTTAATTATTTTTGCTGCAGAACTTTGTCATTTTAAAGCTGTTGTGACCAAACCTTAAGTCAAACAGGACAGGAGAGAGCTGGACAGTTATTAACAGAGATGTTTCCAGTCTGTTGAGCTTTCTGCTGCTTTCTGTCTGAGTCCTCTGGCTGGGAGTTGTCGTCTCTCAGACCTCCTGAGAAGCTGCTGTTGCCTCCAGCTGGCAGATTTCCCAGCAGCCCCTCCTTCACTGACGTCTGGGGGGTCCATATGCTGCTGAAACTCTCGCGGGCACTTTGACAGACTTCTTCTATGTGAGGAATTTCAACTGAAACTTCATGTTAATCCCAGAGGATCAGAGTCCCGACTGCTGAATCATTATGATAAACTCCATAGTCAAGTTTTTATATGGCATCAAGTATAATTTCTTTTACAGCCAAATCTACGACTAATAAACTTCACGTGTGACTCTTCTGCTTCAGGAGTCAGTTTATGAGGTTCTGTTGGAGCCACAAATATGCTGATGTGCAGTTTTATCTCAGAATAACACCTTTGTTTCACAGTTTCCTTGATGATCTTCACTTTTGACTGTTGTTTCACATTAAGCAGTAGTTAAAGATATTTAATCTTCAGTCATTATAATATAGCATGAACTGAACCTAATACATTTTCAGGGAAAGATATTTGTGTCCAGAAACGCAACATGATCAATCAATACAGCAAAGTGACATATCAATAATGTGTCAGGTGGGTTTAGTTGCTGGACTTAACCTAAACCAGACTGTAGTTGCAGCAGCATCATCTTTGACCCAAAATGTTTTTGCTAATATGAAATAGTTGCATATGGATTTAGTTGGTAGGAAATACAGTGTGGGTTTGATTTCCCGAAATACAAATACAACAATAAGAGATTTGTAGGTTGGAAAATTCAGGGTTTGGTCTGTGATTTAAAGGTGAAGAACAACCATGAACTGCAATGTCCCCAGTTTGAGTCTGGATGGGGACAGTAGATGTGTTCAGACACAAAACAAAAAGCAAAATTTCCCCTTCTGCTATTCGTGCAAATTTGACCACTGGACCACTAAAACATTTCCAACGTGTGTGGAAACAACCTGGTCTCACTCCCAACTCGTCAAATAATCTTTATGCACGTGCTGTATTGTAGGCAACTGGACTCGCTTCAGTTTCTTGAAGACGTTTCACCTCAGAAGCCCTTCTGTGTGGAGTCTGCATGTTCTCCCCGTGTCAGCGTGGGTTTCCTCCAGGTGCTCCAGCTTCCTCCCACAGTCCAAAGACATGCAGGTTAACTGGTGACTCTAAATTGTCCGTAGGCGTGAATCTGAGTGTGAATGGTTGTCTGTCTCTATGTGTCAGCCCTGTGATAGTCTGGTGACCTGTCCGGGGTGAACCCTGCCTCTCACCCAGTATCAGCTGCGATAGGCAAAATACATGTTGCTACTAGAGCTCAGCCGTCAGGTAAACATACCTATGTATCATTATTAGGCATTTGAACAAATGACTGATAATTACTTTTTCTTTTGAGGGCAGGTCATCTCAGGTGAAAAATCATCTCAGGTGAAAGGTATGGCAGGTGTGGTGGCGTCTGCACATGCTCAGTGCATCAGTTCTTCCTACAGAGAAACGGTGGAGCAGTGACACCGGTTGGCCTGAAAGTCTTGCCTGTAAAAAAGTAAAACAAACAATAAACTGTCAGGAAAATAAACAAGTAAGACCATAAATAAGAGCTTGATTATGAAACAAGCTGATGACATTTTTTAGCACTAATCGATGGTAACACTGTGTTCCCTCAACAAGAACAAACTATTAGGCTTTAATGACAAACCAACACTTTCCACAACAAACTTCCCTTTGGGGATCATAAAGATCCGCTCTGTTGCCAAAGACTAAAGGCTGCTGGGTGGAAATCCATCATTCAAAGCAGACTGTTCACATAGTAGATACTTATCTGCTTTCCCTCTTTATGTCATCACATTCTTTTCCCACACAACATGGCCAAAAGTATGAGGACAGCTGAACACTCCCTCCTCATGTGATTGTGACACCCTGTTAATTAATGTGCTCTAACAGCCTCCACTCTTCTGGTTTCTGGTTTCCCACCAGATGTTTAAACCTGGCTGCAGAAAATAAGGAGCTGGCTCGGTCCTAAACCAGGTGAAAACACAAATTAGACTGAGTTTTACATTTAAAAAAAAAATGCAACTCTGTGTAGTAGGCGGTGAAACATGGGACTGGAGTTACGAATGTAACTTTAGTTTTTTTGAAATCTGGATATTTCTTCATTGTTTGGTAATTCTAACCAAATTTTATGAAGATGTGGTTACGATTTGCGCTACATTTGTGTCAGGGTTAACCTTTGAAACCCAACTACAGTCGCAAACAGCAATATCTATCTACAGTTTGCTAATGCTAGTGACCATAAGCTGCTGGTGACACCAGGTCAAATGGCTGTAGCCCAGACACCCCACGGAGGAAACTCATTTTGGCCGCTTGTACCTGCAACCTCATTCTTTCGGTCACTACCCAGAGCTCATGACCACAGGTGAGGGTTGGGGCGTAGATGAACCAGTAAATTCAAAGCTTCACCTTCCAGCTCAGCTCCCTCTTCACCACGACAGTCCAGCACAGCAAACTACCGATTCATCTCACACTCCATTCTACCCTTACTCATGAACAAGACCCAGAGATACTTGAACTCCCGCTAAAAGTGAATTGACATTTTTTCCCTCCAACGACTGACGTACATGGCTGTGTTTAGCCAACAAAAACACATGGTTAGATTGTGGAAAAAAGAACATGGTTTGGCTTTACAATCGGACCCGTTCACCACCCTTCTCACCTGCCCTACTCGGATTTTCGCCACCTTAACTTTCATTCTTGTCCCGTCACATTTCCCCCTGACGCCACAGAGCGCTGTTACACCATAACAGCAACTGGCCGCTTTCTTCCTCAGTGTCTGACACCACAAGTAACTGCACAAGCGTCGGATTTTGACGACTTCGGTATGAGACCTGGTTGCTTGACACTGTGATTTTGGATCGATGATCACAGATTTCAGCTTTTATCTGAAACAACAGTGCTCCATCTCACAAGTGAGACTTGTCCACCAGCGACTTAACACCATGCATCAAAATTTAAATTGAAATTTAGGACCCAATTTTTACAATGTGACTGCTGCCTCAGCCGCTTTCCTCCCACAGTCCAAAGACATGAACATAATGTGGAGTGAAAGCCTTGAACTAGTCTGTTTTTTAAACCTCTGCATCCTCACAACAATTTAAGAAAAAGTTTTGTGTGTTTGATCAAAGTTTAGACACGAGTCAGAAGCGACTGAGCCACGAGTGAATCAGTGTGACCGCGGAGCTTAACACATGTATGTGTGAGCAAAGTGTCTCTCTGGTCTAAATGAGTGATATAAAGTGTGTTCAGTCTGTGATCAGACTGAGAGTTTGCAGTGCGACCACAGAGCTGTGCTGGCAGACGCTCTGGCAGTGTTGGTAAGCCCCGGCTTACTCCGAGGCCTCTGACGTGAGCCAGGACTGTATTCCTTTCTACTTTGGTATCATAACAAGTGGAGCTCTCCGGGTTTAGACCGACACCACAGTCTTTATCCACAACACAACGCCCACTGCTGCTTTTAATAGCCGCCTGTCACATGTGCAGATTCACCCATGAGAGCACCGCACGCTGTGATCAGCGTTACTGTTCGCAGCGTCGGGGACATTCAGGGAGACAAGGGCAGTTAATGTGATCAAGACTGAGAGTAATTCAACCCAATGAGAAACACGACATCTGAGCAGCTGCAGAAGAAGAAGAGGTGACCGCTGTGATGTAAAGAACTAGGTCGACATGCAGAGTTCCCATGCTGCCCTGGGCCTCGTCCCACAGTGATGACACGCCGGCCTCCACCAACCTGCCCACACCATCAGCAGCCAATCATAGCGTCCGAGCCCACGGTCTGACACTCTCCACAGACGGCTCGGTGACATCACTGCTGCCTCAGAAACAGAAAGAGCAGATTTATTTAGCAGCGTGTGGAATCCCGCCTTCGTCAAGCGGCGTGCCGCCCCCGCCGGCGTTACAGCGGGCTGTGTTTACAGCGGGCAGAGTCAGACTGAGAGTTTCTGCTCTGTGTTTGTTGGCAGCCGCCGCGGCCATTTGTGGCGATGCCTGAGGTTTAGGGAGCAGTGGGGGCTGCTGGGAGCAGAACCAGAGAGAGTCTGG
The DNA here is from genome assembly GCA_026686955.1 of Epinephelus cyanopodus. NCBI lineage: Eukaryota > Metazoa > Chordata > Actinopteri > Perciformes > Serranidae > Epinephelus > Epinephelus cyanopodus. Next base: position 29,908,211 of record CM048936.1, on the reverse strand, counting down.
CCTGTGTGAGGCCTCCAGCTGGCTGACACCAGGCACCCAGGAGAGAACAGGAGGGCCTCGCTCAGACCGGGGCCCCCCCAATCCCCGGGGGGCCGCACGCCGGCTACCGTGAGGAGGGTCGAGAGCAGAGGTGTGCTGAGCCATGTGACCACAGCTGGACCTCAACCAACAGCTACAACTGCTGCAGTCTCAGGTCAAACAGCTGGAAGGTGCAGAAAGTGAAGCTTTGACCAACTGAACAAAACCAAAAGAGTCTGAGACTGATTTTAGTCTTAAAGTCAGTGAGAAACAGACTCACTGTCTGAAAACAGGTCACATCTATTGACACAGTGTGAGAAAACATCCTAAAATCCTGCAAGAACACAAATACCCAGAGACACATACAGGCCATGCTACTTTTTTAGACACACTCACAGGAGCATTTGAATCTGCAAAGGGAAATTAGTTGATTAAGTTCGGTAAACTTTCACCCTGAAACTGATGCTGTTAACCAACAGCAAACCGTCCTGACAGAGTTGAGGTCTGAGTGGATGGAGAGCTGCAAGAAGCCGTTTATTGTAGAGTTTCATTAAAGCTCCTCTTTCAGAGTAAAAGAAACATGTCATGGGTTGCAGACAGTCGTGAGTCCATGGTAAGAATCCATCTCTTGAATGAAATGTGTTTCAGCTGACCATGCAGTCAGTGACTAAGCTAGCAAGCCAGCTTATTTTATTTTGATAGCTATTGAGAGTGAGGAGTATTAGCATGTCACAGGCTGGCTAGTATGTCGGTGGTCAGCCTGCCATCAACCTAAATGTATCGTCACGTTACATACTTAGCATAAAATTCATAACATAAAGTCATGTTACATACTTCATGTAAAGTCACATATTCAACATAACATGACGACATACCTTAAAATAAATCACCCGGGACACACACACTAGTCTCCTGAGGGAAAGTCGTGTGCTTGGCTGATCTATCCACCACCCCAACTTGCCTCTTTACGCTGACTGTCACTCATTATACAACTGCCTTCTTTACTCACGTCGTTGATCATATAATCGCATGGGTTTTCGTTGGTACATGTACCAACAGTGTATGAGGACAGTCTGACCCACCAGACCTGTGAGTGCCTCAGAAACCTATGTTTTGTGTTTTCGTACCTGCAGGTGCACCTGCGTATTCACATCTGTGTGATGTGTCTGTGGTGTACCTCAAGGCAAGATTTTGGGTCCTCTTCTTTTCTGCTGGTGGAGCTAGTAAAAGTGGGAGAGTGGAGCTTATTTTAATTACTTTATATACTTTACTTTATCAGTAGATTAACTGATAATAATGCCTCAAGGTTCAGTTTATTGTCATACAAACATGTTGCAAACATGAGGGAACAAAATTTGTTACCCAGGTCCAGCAGCATACAGATAAAATAACATTTTAGATAGACCGATAATAAATGATTACATAACCTAAAAGCCTATAGTATTACAGTATTTACAGTATAATTGTAGTGAAGTAGAATCAGCGTAGCAGAAATGGAGATACTCATGTACAGTACAAGTACCTCAAAACTGTATCTAAGTACAAGACTTGAGTAAATGCACTTGGATATTTTCCTCAGCTGCTGCCAGCTGTATTGTAAGATGCCATTTAAAAAAATTGAAATTATTATTTGCATTAAAAAGATCCAAAACAAAAATCCAAAGATGTCTAAACAGTATTCAAGTGTTGCTGCACTCATGTTTTCATTGTTTGTCAAACTGGGATGTAACATTGAGAACATGTATTTCTCAGTGTGACATGTTTACTGTCCTGTTTTACAGTTCACACGCCGTCATGCCAAACAGACCAGAGGGCGTCGGGCAGATTTATATTCATTAACAGTCGCCCAGAAAAGTTTTCTTTTTTTAATGTTCTCAATTATTTCTGCATTATAAAAACTGAAAGCCACTCAAACTGGCTCTGCCTGCACAATCCACAACCATGGGATAATAAAAGCCTACAGGTCAATAAATAATAAACGCCTCTGTGCTGACAGTAAAATGATCACAAGACCGTTTCAGTTCTCAGTAATCTGGAGTCCACTGTGTGAAAATCTGATCGTAAATCCCACAAGTGTTTTCTTGTTTGACTTTTAAGATGACTGAGAGTGGTCTTTTCACGGAGCATGAAATGTCACTAAACACAGCAGCTAAAATCTTTATTTAAAAGACACAAAGGACAACCAATCAAACTCCTCACAGCTTCTGTTTAAAGGTGGTGTAGTGTTTCCAAACCTGGCTCTCAACTGACTGGAGGTCCTGGTGATCCTCTGATGCTTCATCTAGCCCCACCACAGGGTCTGTACTTGTGTTTTTCAGTGACATATCTCAACATCTATTGGATGTGTTGTGATGAAATGTGGCTCATCATTCATGTTCCTGTCAGGATGAATTGTAAGAGCTTTGGTAAACCTCTGACTTTTTACCCAGCGCCATCATCAGCTCAACATTTTAATGTGTCCAATGCTTTGATTTATTTATTTTTACTTATTCTGACTTAGCTTACTCAGAGCTGTTAGCATGACTGCAGACTGAACTACTTAAAGTATCATTGAAACAATACACTCTCTGGTTTATATGACTGTGTGCAGGCTGTATGTATTATACAAAAGAAACCCCTTCTTCATGATCACGGAAACACACAGTGAACCAGAGTGTTTTAATTTCAGCAGAGTGAAGCTGTTTCCATCCACATGTGATATCTCCAGAGACCTGCAGTCATTATGTAACACACCTGCATGCCGAGCGCTCGGTCCAACAACACACAACAGTCTGCAGCTGCCACAGCCAATCAGGACTGTAAGTACTCAGCTCAGGATCTATTTATGACCTTTCATCGATCATTACGTGTAAAATCATCTGAAGAGTTACTGAGTAAATGAGTCGTAGCAGGGGGCTGTTTGTTTGGGCGCTGAGCGAGCATGAGCTCATTCTCACAATGTCGGCCTTGTCGCTGTCACTGGGAGCTTTTTACTGACGTGGTGGGCTTCATCGGACCGACACGGTGACTGTTAGATCCTGATGGTTCTCATTTATATTCATCACTATTCAAATTATACGTCTACTCCATCATAACTACAGTGAGGTTATCATAATGTGACGGGTGTAAAGCTCTGGTTTCTGTTTTGAGTTTGCCTTGTGAACAAGTGACGTGCCTGAAGGACCCTTTTCTACTGCAGCTACACAGTCGTTACCTCTGACATGCCCATGTTAAAATCCCAACAGGTCCCCAACACATCCGACCACGTAGATCATTCGTTCCTTCGTGAGACTGTATAAAACGTACGCCGCCATAACATCACCCTGGGTTTTTGGACTGTTGCGTTGAAGCCTTGATTTCGGCATTGTGGCGTCGCTGTCGTGGATTTTTGGACCGAGAAGTGAACATATTTGGACAAAAGGGTGGAGCTGTGGAGAAACAAAGGATGCATCTGGCTGAGAGTGTGAAGACACCACCATGGTGGCAGCTTGTTAATCACATGTAGCCACGCCCTAAAGCAAACCCTGTTTTATCTTCCATTTTACTATAAATGAAAAAATAATTTACCAAGTGATGATCATGATGTATCGACAAAGACTTAAAACTAGCAGTCGAGATGATAAACTGAGAAGAACGGCAAAGTATCTTTTTACAACGATTCATATCCTACAAAAATGTACATACAACGGTTTGTATGCTATCTAACAAATTAGCACCCCACGGATGCCGTCGTCACGTTACATACTTGATGTAATGTTATGTAGGTTAGGTTTAGGAAAGTTAAGTTACATAGGATGGGTTTGGACATAATCACTTTACATACTCAACGTACAGTTACGTAAATTAGGTTTAGGAATAGTAACATAATTGGACGTCATCACTTTAAGTACTTAACAGAAAGTTAGTTAGGTTTAGGGCAGAGAAACATTGTGATGGCCTACCTCAAAAATAACTTAAATAACTTGTGTGGGCTACAAAAAGTGCATGAGAACACTCTGCGTAGGCTCTGGGTTTTTTGCAATTAGTAGAGTCGCCCCCTGCTGGCCATTAGAAAGAATACAGGGTTAGGGTACTTAAACAGACCTGGAGATAACCTATTGGTTCCTACCCTTTAAAATGACTCACAGTAGCATTTACTAAATTATTTATTATTAGATTTAAACACGTGGATAACGATGTGGAATGATCACAGTTTGGTTAGGTTTTGGAAAACATCATGGTTTGGGTTAAAACAAGTACGTTTGATACGTAAGTTATGTTACATACATGCCGTGAGTTAAGTACCTTAAGTAAGTTAAATAAGTCAATGCTGACTTTTGGTTTCACGGGAGACATGACCAGCAGTCTCCTGGTTGAAAGTCCTGTGTTTGTTTGACCCATCCATCCACCCTGACCTCCTCCGTATGCAGACTTTGCTGCTATTTATACAACTTAACCTGACTTCCTCCTTTGCTACCAGGCCTCCTAGAAGTGACAATCACCTAGGAAATTTTATTGGTGGCAGTCGAAGTTTTTTAGCTTTATGCACCACTGAACAAGAGGAATGAACGGAGCCTTGCTCGCTGTATCCAGGTCTCTTAATACACTCATAATTACTACGGCCACTACAGGTCGTCCCCTAACAATAAACGTAAACACACGTGGTAATTAGCTGCTTGTACAAACAACCTCTGGTGTCATTTTTCGGGGAGGACTGTGTTAAAAAGCAATATTCAAGTTATACTATGCTGTTAAATATGTCATTAGCAGCACTTACAGACAGTGGCAAAGCTCATAGAGGAGGGAGGACATGTTTCCTGAAAAGTGCTTCAGTGTGTTCAAGGCACCCTGTGGAGGTTGTGACCTCTGTTTTGATGAGTAGGTTCAAATGCATAACAAAGGGCAGACAAAAGTCAGCCAGCAAACACTGATGTAAACAAGGTTTACGCATCTGTTTTGCCTTCACAGCATCATATTTTTAGAATATTTACTCCGAGTGGATGCTGAAAATTAGAGCACAGTTGTGAGTCATCCTCTGGGATCATGGATATCTATAGACGTCTGTGCTTTAGATATCTCAGTCCTGATTCAGTGACTTCAAACCTTTAAATGTTTGGAAACACTGAAAATAAAACCTCCCGACCTTCAGGACAGGACCGTGACACACTGAGCAGCTCCAAATATAGAAACTCTTTCTAACTCTGGATGTGTTTGACTTTTGAGGCGGATTCCTCTGCTGCTGTGTGACGGACTGGAGGAGCTCCACGGAGAGGAGGACTCCTGCGTCAGACTCCTCCGAGCTGAGTGAGTCTGAAGTTGTGAAGAGACGAAACCACTGAGCTCAGATCAGTCTGACTGCGGTGCTCCTCAGTCTGCTGTGTTATTATAGCATTATCCAATCAGCCTCGTCTGGGCCTCCAGGGATTTACCCCCATTTTTACACAGCTTGTTCATCACAAGAGGTCAGCCTGCGAGACGAGCTTAAGGGCTGTAATGTTGACATTTGGTGGGTTAATGAGGAGCTGCGCAGGTTTACGGGAACACGATTTTAATGACACGTTTGCAAAGTCCATCCCGCCACACTACCGAGACATTTATGAGTAAATAAATACATGTGGTGAACATATTGATTTCGGGGAACCCATTTGTCAAACTTAAGACAAAAGTTATTTTCTACAAATTGCCTTCCTGCCTATGTGAAGACATTTTCCCATATTTCTGCCTCCCACAGCAGCTGCAAGTTTCCAGAAGAAAACTTATCTCAAAAGTCATTTTCAGGCCAGTTATAACCGAAAACAGCAACAGTGGTAGTATAAAGAAAATCTTTACTGTTTGTAAGGACAGTTTGGGACACGTCCAACCATGTTTCCAACCAGGACATGTCTGGCTGTGTTTGTAGCAACAAAGGTATGTATTTTATAAAAACAATTTTGGACACGTCCAGCCGTGTTTGTTGGGACGGGTTCGGGTCCGACCTGTGGCCCTTTGCTGCATGTCGTCCCCTCTCTCTCCCCCTTTCACACTTGACTGTCCTGTTCATTGAAGGCAAAAAGTGCCCAAAAGAATATCTTTGAAAAAATAATAATAATAAATTTTTTTTAAAAAAAAAGTCGGGATACAGTCCAGCCATGTTTGTAGCTACAAAAGTGAGTATTTTTAACAAGAATTTTGGACATGTCCAGCCATATGGTGACAAAAGTAGGAATTTTTAAAGACAGTTCGGGACACTTGCAGCCATGTTTGTAGCGACAAAAGTAGGTATCCTATAATGAGAATGTGGGACATGTCCAGCCGTGTTTGTAGCAACAAAAGCAGACAATTTTTTTTAAGACAGTTCAGGATACGTCCATTCATGTCTGAAGCAACAAAAGCAGCTACTTAAAGCCAAAACATGTTTTCCTAACCACAACCACAGTGGGTTTTGTGCCTGAACCTAACCACATGTTAACCACAGCGTTGTCACAACATAAAATTGAGCACTGTAATGTAAAGAAACATAAAGTTTCAACATGTCATATGAAACATATAAATGCAACATATCTGTGGTTTGCAGAAACATGAAATGCCAAACATTTATTGTGGTGATTAGGTTGAGCTGCTCAGTGCTCCACTATGTTCACCAGCTGGTCTCTGACTGTATTTGTTTGCTGTACAGTGGCTTTTCAAAGTTTTTTTTTTTTTAAACAACGTCCTGAGAGCGATGTCAAAGGGACCCAGAAAGACAAAGTTAAGTAAAGTTGCAGCCGGACAGATAAACAATGAGCTGAAACTACTAAGATCTGTAAAGCTGAGGGGAGCTGCAGATTCAGCTGACGGTGCTCTGGAGCTTCATCACTACCAGAGACACCCGACGTGCCTTGGTGAAGGAATTCTGGATTGGAGAGGACAACTTAAGAACAATCTAAGGAATTCCAGGGAACCAAACACTAAATTAAACCCACCATTTATCCCCAGACTCTGTATTATCACCTCTGTATATCTGTGTTGTTTTTCAGCACTTGAAGATAAAATAAATAAGAGCAGAAATAAAATAAATGTCAGGCTTTAAATCCTGTCGTTCCATTAATGAACGTCATGCTGCGTTTAGATCACAACACATGGAAACTCAGAGGCCTGTGGACACGCTGGAACACACGCACTTAAATCAACATACGTCTGCTGCACTCTGTTATTAGCTGCAGTATTTTATAGAGCTATTTATAGTAGCGTGAGCCGTCTGATTTGCTTCGTGTGGCGGAAAGTCAACTTGGAAATTGAAGCTAACTGAAGACATTTCAAGTGAAGCCAGGCAGACGTCTCCACTGCAGCACACTTTACATTTTATTGGCTCTCTGCTTCCTGCTGCCTCAGATTCATCTCACAACCTGACTCATGAATATATATCTGTGTTTTCACCTTCCTGCGTCCTCATTTCTAACTGGAAAAATCAGATTGTGCTGGCGCCGCTGCTCCTCTGCAGCACTCTGCCCGGCGTGTCGACGTGCTGCAGTGGAAGAAATGCGGCTGGAATTACAGATTCGTAGGCGAGCTTAATCTCCACGGACACCTTTGCACATGGAAACTACTGTAAAGCAGCCACGAGAAAAACAGCTCATCACACATGCACTGTAAATATTGCAGAAGCTGGAGGATCTGCAGGATCTCTGCAGGAGCTTTTAAAAGACTTACAGAGGAGATGAGTTGACAAAGTTTCAGAGTACATTTTTCTGCCAGTAGCAGGACCGAAGCCACGAAGGGTTTCAGTCTCTGGCTAAGAGACCAAAACCCCAAGAAAACTTCTGACTTAACACTAAACATTGTGATTTTTTTCGCTGCGACCAGCTCATGGCTTTGACAGAAGGTGTGTGAAGCTGTTTGTGTTCATGCCCATTGGCTAATGGGGAAGGGGGACAGAGGGAGTTGGCCTGTAAAAAAAGGTGCAGGACTTCCAAACAGATTTACGTAACAAGACCAAATTTTATAGACACAAACACACCCACACACACAGATACACACACACACACATACACACACACACACACACACACACACACACACCATTTAGCCACATATCCTTCATAACTCAAGACCCAGCTGACGTTAGAAGGCATCATTGTGCAGTGACAGCAACGACGCACTTGTTTTATATCCCATTGTATTAGAAAACTTTTTATTGTTGCTTTAAATATTTCATAACATAAAGGTCCAGATTCTGCAAATCCAGCTGTCATGTCAATATACCAATACCAATATCTTCTCTAAAATTTGTTGTTAAGAAAGGTCCTACGAAGTCTTTGTCAGATTAATGAAGTGTTCGCATCGTCCTCTTATCATGATGTGCTTGTAAGCTGAAAACATGTGGGCTGATCCTAATTAGCATCGGTAAACACGCCACCAACCCCCACGTGGTACCTCTGCAGAAAGTGAACGACAAGTTTTCATATTTAGCAGCATCAAGAGTGGATGTAAACTAACACATGCAGGGGACGGTAAAAATACACTTAATCAAAAATCCAACCTGCAGTCTGTAAGTTATTGGAACACTGCTTCGTCACTTTTTGTCCACCAGAGATACTTTCTGGCACGATCAATCACTAATTATTAGCTGGCATGGTTCCATTAACGTAACTGATGTGAACTGAAGTGTAAGTGTAGTGTGTATTTTAAAAGGCCGCGCTTTTTGTAAAATAATCAACATAATGATGAAAAATACTCTAAATTACTGGACGCTGTGCTGCACAAACATGTCCGTACAAAATGTGCATAAGAGACTCTGTGCTTAACTATGTGGGTTTTAAGAGGGAATTTCTCTCTCTTGTTTTTGTAGTTATGTTGTGTCTCTGCAGTTCCTCTGCATCTATTTGTGATCATGTTGAGTCTCTTCCTGGTCGGTGACGCTAACAGCAACTCACAAGCAAAAATGGGAAACCAAGATAATAACACAGAAGTCAAACAATAACATAAAGCATAAGACAAAGGCATGTATGTTTGTGGTCCACAGCAATTGAACTGTAATGTCAACATGGATGTGGTTCAGTCAGAAACAGTCTCATCATAGATTTAAGCATTTACTGCAGCAATGGAAATACACAGTGCTTAACTTGAGCCGGAACATAATGGAACGCACCAGGATCTTTTCAGAAAAGGCCCAGAACTAATTTGCATGGGTCTAGACCTTTTCACATCTAAAAACTACATACAGTATTGGCTGATGTCACTAGTGTTGCAGGGTGGAGCACCGTAGTACTGCGGTGCCTCACGTACCGCTACTGTGGGATCAGTTCAAAGTCCAATCGCAAGAGGGTTAGTGTCCATGCGCCGTCCAGTAACGGAGTGCGCTGGCCACCTGGCACTCAATATGCTGCTGCAGTGGTTTGTTTTCCATTTGTTTTCTATGTGTGAGCATTTTACTCGCATTTGCAACTAAAAATAGTTTTGTGCGAGCAGAAACGAAAGGCGAATCCTGCCGGCAGTCAAATAGCCTACGGTGGCTCCGCAGCGCATGATAACGGCTTACCGGTGACAGAGAAGTCCGACTCCAGGTCCAGTGGCCTAACTTCCTCTTTTGTTGGCGTCATGACTGCCCAGTAGCACCTGGACAGCCGAGTCATGGCGGCACACAGGTATGTGACGTGTCAGAGGAGAAACGAGACGTTCACATTTCTGTCTTTGTGGCAGGTAACGGTCCACAAACCTCACCACACTTTAGGGACTGTTCTTTACTTATGAAGGAACTGTTCTTTACTTGTCAGAGGAGGAGGGTGGCTGGTTGATTTTTATTTTATTTATTTATTTTTATTTTGATCCTCCCTATGTTAATCACTTATTGATGCTGTTTTTGAAGTATGAATAAGTCAATAAGTAATTTATTCCTTTGAAATATCATTGATGTATTATAGAAAAGTGATTTATCTTTTAATAAACGACAAAAGGCACATTGCCTCATTTTTGCTGTGGTATTGTGATACTACTCAGAACCGTGATCGGATGGGCTGTGATTGGTGTGAGACTGATAAAAAACAACAAAGCATTTGATCTTATTGAGATATTTGAGTTGTGAGAGACGACTTTTACATATTGCAAAAAAAAGAAATGTCTTTATTGATCTCCAGAGGGGAAATGTGGTCGTTGCAGCAGCACAAGGTCAGAAATAAATACAGAGAAACAGAGAAACAGCAACTTTTACTTTCTAAAAAACATTTAAAAAAAAATTAACATCAGGAACAACTGAAAGCATGTGTTTTCTGGTTCTTCTCTTTGTGATTTGCATAAAGACCCCACACACTGCAGCCAGCATATTATTACTGTTGCTGTTTCATAAAAAGATTCTTGTCATTCGATACGTCCTCTAACTGTGTTGTGATTTTGCAGAATGAAGAACTTATGGTACTTTCTCATGTTTAAAAAAAAAAACCTACATGCTGCATGAAATGTAAGTGAATCACATGATGGCTTCAAAGTGAAACCATAGTGAGGAACATGTGAGGGCTGACAGGGGGATCAGGACGGTAATATATGCTCACTGAGTCAGGCAGCTCCGTAATGCCAAACACTCACTCGAGACCACTTCTATGGATAAACATGTTTTTATTGTCAAGGAGATGAAGATGAGAGATTGTGTTCAGTTTCTCCTCCTTCAAAAGACTCTAAAGAAGTTTTATTTAAACATCAGTCACGTCAGGGTTTACAGGAAGAAGAATCTCTGATAGTTTGGATGGAAATGGAAAATGTGTCCAAGTCTCAGACCATTAAAAGCCCAGTTCATACCAAAGATGTGCAACAGGGAAAAGCTGCAGCTCACCAAGTCACCGTTCGCTGGTTCAACAGGACATCAGCTTGTAACGAAGCAACATTTCAGTTCGTATGATATCCTATAAATCATTCTATGAAATTTACATAATTAACATCAAGTTAGGCAGGTCAGGTTTAGGCAAGAAAAGTTACTGTGGTTTGGAAAAAGAAACGCTGTGAAGACGAACCTTAAAATGACTCAACGTTCACACGATCTCCTGGGAAAAGTCCTGTGTTTTGTGACCCACCCACCTCTCAACCTGCCTCCTGAGTGGGTCGCTCAGGTCAGTCTGTTCTTTAATCCCGTCGGCAAACTGGTCACATGATCATAGCCTTCCAAAAGATATGAGTTATACACAAATTACTGGCTCATAATTGCATGGGATATGAATTTCGGTGCATTACTTTTTGTCGGAAATCGTACGAACAGTTCATGAAATATCTATATATATCTAGATATATATATCTTTAGCCCTTTTTAAACAGGCATTGTACAAATTTGCAGGAAAGCCCAGTCAGTCTTTTTTCAGCATTGGCAGTATAAAAACAAAATCGGGGAGTGCAGCAAAATGCCACCTACCTACTTTTGTTCATACAGAATGCGCCTTTTTCGGGGCAATGGGGGGCGTGAGCAAGTAACAAAACGTGTAGCTCAGCGTGTGACATAAAAAAGTGACGTGGGAGGGAAGCCGCGGCTGGTCAGTCCTTCAGCAATTCTCTCGTAAGTCGGCCCGTCCTTCACCGTCCCCGTCATCTGACGGTTAATGGCCTCTTCGTTTGCGAGGACAAGGAGGACGCGCAACTCCTTGTCTCCCCAGTTGCTCATCTTTACAGTGTCTGTCAGGTTTGTGTTTCCCTCTTGCTACTAGCTGCTCGCTAATTCCTGCTACGGCCGGCAAACACGTTTGGAGTGTTTTTTTGCATTATCACATACAGTGATATTTTGTTAAATTTTATAAAACAGTGGGGGAAAATATCCACTTCAGGGCATCCACTCGCTCAACTGGAAGGGCAGGTGCCCCGTGAACAAAGACTGTGTCCTTGCCGCAGCGGCCACCAACCACAGCCCTTTGCTGCTTGTCATCCCCCCTTTCACACTATATCAAATAAAGACAAAAAGCACCAAGAAATATCTTTAAAAAGAAAATATTTGTTTCAAAAATATCTGTAAAGTTAATTAACGCTGAGTTAACGCTAAATTATTAGTCATTAGCCATGTGAGTCCTTTGTCACTCTTAAGTTAGTCAACTAATGCGACAAACTTCAACCACAAGTGGAGTCAGGAGCTGTGTGTCATTTTGTAAGCTTGCAGTTTTATATCTGAAGCTTTTTAAAGTATTATATTGTTCCTCTGGACAGGTTAAAGGCTTCCACCTGCAGGAGCACTGAGGGCGGAGCTCATCAGAGAGAAGTGGACTCACCTGGTCTCATTCAGCTCTATATAAGCTTGTGGTCGTCCCTCAGTCTCCCTTTGACTCTCCTGGCTTTCATTTGGATCGTCTGCAGCTCATTCTAACTTGTGTGGTCTCCCTTACACCTTGAGACCGACTGTGACATCCATGTGTCCATAAAACATTGTGTCTTTGAAGCTCTTTGTTTTTTATCTTGCTCACTTTATTTGGTCGCCCTTCAAAAATCCTCACTTTCAGCCTCCGCACTCAGAGCTGAGCGTAAATCCGGAGAGTCTGGAAGTTAATGAATTTATCGTGCGGCGACTTCAAACAGAGCTTCATTAGAAGAAGACAGTCGTCGTATCGGCATTAATTTGCTGTCTGTATCTTTACATCTCCACAATAAACACAACAACTTACGCATGTGGAAACATTTTACAGCAGCTCTCATGTCACAGCGTCTTCATAAAGGAGAGAGCCTGTAAATGAAAACCATACTGAGCTCATGGAGGCAGAATGAACATCCACGTTATCTTGTTAGCTTCTATCTTTAGCCTCCGCTCTGATATTAACAGCCTCGGACATCAGCCGGACATTTAATCAGCAGTAGTAATTTAATTGGGGTTCATTGATGACGAATGTTTTCAAAAATAAAAATGTAATATTTTCTTGGTAGAGCACTGATGCTCAGTTTCTGTTAATTATTACGCAAGAACCACAACACGAAGATTTTATTTTAATCATCTCTGATTAATTCTACAGACGAGCAGGATATTTTCAGATTAAAGTCACAATACGACAAATACAGTGTGGTGTCATGAGACATTTTCTTCTTTGAGAAAAAACAAATTATGTCATGATTGGATTTAGTCGATCATATATGGTTTATATAAATCAGAGTTTATTGAAACGGATATAGCAAAGATATAATTTTACCAGCTTTATGTCAGTACTTTCAGCCTCTGATGAGATGTTTTGTTTTCCGTTGATAATCAGGTCCCACGCTATTGTTCTGATGGCCCAAAATTGAAAAACCCATTACTCCAAAGTCCTGTTTCTCCAAAAATACTCACATACTGCAGTTAGTTTTAGTTTACAGCTGCGCTTGAGACACCAGTATCAAGTGTTTTTACTGACTCTTTGCACAGTCTCCCAGCAGCATCTGGGCCACCGTACCAGGTGGTTTTACTGCCCCTTCACGGCATTTTCCAACAGCAACTGAGCAACAATTCACGTATGTTTTTAAGACTATTTGCATTTTTTTCTAGCAGCATTTTCGCCACCAATCCCAGGTGTTTTTACTGACCCTTGGCGGCGTTTCCCAGTGGCATTTGAGCCGCCAGTATCAGGTGTCTTTACCTCCCCTTCATGGCATTTCCCAATGGCATTTGAGCAACAGATCCCACATGTTTTTACGACTCTTTCCGCTTTTTTTCAGCAGCATTTGGGCCACCAATCCTGGGGAGGTTTCCAAGCCTTCGCAGTGTTTCTCAGCGGCATTTGAGCCACTGTAACTGGATATTTTTCACCAATGCGTCCCTGCTTTTCCAGCAACATTTGTGCCACCACATTTGGGTTTTTTTTAAGCTGAAACATGATCTTTCTTCACCATAACCAAGTTGTTTTTGTGCCTAAACCTAACCACTCATTGTGCCAACTGTTTGCTGTCACAAAAACTCATTCACTTCATGAATGTCGTCTTCATCACATTTCACCAAACCTCCAGCTGACTGAGTGCATTGAGCAAAAGCTGTTTGGAAGAGAGGACGCAAAATATATGATATTAATTCAAAGTGAGAGCACAAATTACATGTTTTTGGCTTTATGTTTTTTCTCAAAATATTATTTTTTTCTTATTTGTTTTGCTTCATGCTAAAAAAAAAAATTTTTATCAATTGTTAATGTTATTCTTAAAAATATATGTCTTTATGTGACTCTTTTTGCAAAAGATTGAAATTGATTATGTCTGTTCTCACAGAATTAGACTTTGTTTTGATTTAAGAAAAATATATTTATGATAGATCCTTAACTTTATCAAAATATAGTTTTTATTTTCCATAATTTTTTACTTAAAATACTTACAATCTCAAGTCTTTTTCTCAAAAGATTACAACTATTGACTTGATTTTAAAACTTCTAGAACTTTTTCCCTCCATAAAATGTTTAATTTATTAGTATTTACTTTTTTCTTGCAGATTTTTTTAACTTTACACTTGTTTGACTTTATTTATTTCTTATTGTTTTGGGGACACACTATCTGATGCTTTACATCTATAAAAAGTTGATCTACATCACTTCTTTACTTGTTGCTGGAGGGGACCAGCCGCTCGCCTAAAAGAGAATTTCAGATTGGAAGTTGAAGATGAAACGGTTCATTACTTGAACGAGATACCGGGAAGAGTGAGTCTCCTAATGAATTATGGGTAAACATACAGGATAAAGGCTTATTAGTGATTAAAGTGAGTCACCGACGGCTGTTCTTTATTTCCTGTAAGGTAACTGGAGTGTGTTGAAGGGCACTGGGAGGAGATGAGACGGAGACAATGAGCAGTCAGTCGTACGTTTGGCAGGTTTGCGTTGGCTAAAAGGTCACCGGTTGCAAATTTCTGTGCAGCAGATAATAAGCATGCAGTAAGGACCAACATAACAAAGACGAAAGAATGTAAATCTAAACTTGTGTGCTCCAGTTACTGAAGCAATTTTATTTCCTCAATTGACCTTTGATTTCCTGAATTACTTCCATTGAATTAATAATTTGTGCAGTCACATTATCTCGTTAGCTTCCTCCTTTATTGCGGCTCTAGAACATTAAAGATGACTTTTAATAAAATGAATGTGTTAACAGGATTAATCCCAGGGAACAAGCTGTTACATTTGAAGGTGTGATTTAGTAATTCAGGGGCACAAATTATGAATTTGGGGGAATTCATTATCACCTCACCGATTTCAGCGTTAAATCTTAAAGTAGATCTAGAAGAGTTGATTATCTAAGAGTATCGAGTTGATACTAATTTATAACAGATATTGTGTAGCCTACAGCTGATTTGGGATTCTTTGTCCACTGTGGAGGCATGCAGGGGGAAAAGGGTTTCTGACTGAATTCATTGTAACACAGCATAAGTAACTGACATACGAATGATAATTTGGGGAGAGAAGTGTTCCTTTGATACTTGTAGGCTACATCAGGGCTGCTTAACAAAGCCAAATAAAGGCTGCAAATCTTCAAAGTTTGAGCTGAATACTCAGATGAAGCAAGTATCTGGTACAGATAATGTACTTTTATGTTACCGTGACCTTGCATCCATCTCCTTCTTGTACACGCAGTATCTCAAACGCTTTGAGGAAATTCCTTTAAATTTGGCACAAATTTCCACTGAGGATGAACTGATTAGACTTTGGTGGTCAAAGGTCAATATCATGGTGACCTTGTGTCCACCTCATTCTGTTGAATGCAATATCTCTGAAACACCTTAAGGGAATTTCTTTAAATTTGGCACAAATGTCCACTTGGAGTCAGGATTAACTGATTAGACTTTGGTGGCCAAAGGTCAAGGTCACTGTGACCTTACTGTACATATTTTAGCCATACAGTAAGAATATATAATTATGACAAAATCTGACACAAATTTTTGACAGGATACCTTAATGAAGTGTTGATATTTCATGTCCAAAGGCTCAAAGGTGACATGTTTACAAACAACCTGCATAGTCTATCTTTAAAAGTAACGTAGCAAGGTTGTGGTGCGGAAGATCGGTGGTTCTGTCCACGGCTCCTCCAGTTCGCATGTTGAAGTATCCTTGCGCAAGATACTGAGCCCCACTTTGCCCCCGATGGCTGTTTGATCGGTGTGTGAGAGTGTGTGAATGGTTACTGAGTAGCAGGAGGCTATGTGAGTATGTGAAAGGGTGAATGTGACATGTAGTGTAAAAGCGCTTTGAGTAGTCAGAAGAAAGGAGGTATTCAAGTGCAGTCCATTTACCATTTAAACAACATTTTACCAGGAAGCAAAAAGGCTCAGTTTGCATCATGTGGTCAAAACAGCTCTTCAGATCGTCACGAATCACAAAGGTTCCATATTTTTCATTCAAACAATGAATGAAATAAAATACTAAGTCTGAGTTGTCAAGCACGAAATCAGAAACATATTACACATACTAAACACGGCCTAGTTATAAATGCTTGTGATTTTAACTGAACTACATCATTTTGTGTTGTGGTGTTCAAAGGTTTAGTGCTTCCGTTTACAGCTGGTTTAAATTAGCAGGATTTTAATCACAGCTTTATTAATCGTAAAGATTAAAAGTTAATTAAATAAAGAACAATCAGTGAGACTTTTATTGGTTAAAACAGATCTCAGATCAGTCCTTGATCTTTATCTTTCTCAGGTGTCTTAGATCTTTTTTTCCAGGAGCATTAAATGATGCTGCACAGTAAATGCCGCTCGGCTTTAGTCAGTGGAAATGTCAGACAGAGGCAGCGTCTGGCATCGACTCAGTCCTCCTCGTATGAAGGAGTCTTTTTGACCCGCCGTTCACAACCCCAAAAACCACGACCCTCTGCTAAACATAGAGACCTCAGACCAGATGGCACGACTGGAAACTGGAGCACTTTGCTTTCGTGTTGGAGATTAGGAGGGATGCTACGCAGGCGGGGGAAGGCGTGACGAACCAAACCACTACTACCATGTTTTGAAGGGGTTTTTCTTTTTTTCCCTGCTGCCTCCGGACAGTCAGCAGGAGGTCATTACTTAATACAGTAGAATTAAATTGAGACAAAAACAGACACGAGAGAGACAAAAACACAGAGCTAGACTCTTATGTGTGAACACTGTTTTCATATTCGGCTTTTAAATTATGACATTAATGTGCCCAAGTAAAGATTGGGTAGGTGCAGAAACAACATTTTAAGGTTGTAGGTTTTACTGTCGGCCTCAGTGACGTGCGGCAGAGTTAAAAACACTGCGAGGAGGATCAATCTGTCACAAAGTGAGAGGAAACAAACCACAAAAACCACAACTGGTGAAAAACACCAAATTTACCGTCGAGGGGCCTCAAACAGCGAGGAGTCACATGTGTCATTAGTTTAAAGTAAAGTTAGAGGAAGGAAAGAGGAAGTGGGAGGGACAGATAGAGTGAGTAAGTTCATCCGTCTAATTACAATCCAGCTTCATGGGTTCTTCTACTACCGTGATGGTGATGATGATGATGGTGATGACCACCTTGTGATGTCAGCAGGAGGGCTGAACTTGTTTAAAAGCAGGTCGATGTCCACAACAGAGTAAAGAGAGTTCAGAGACTCTCCAGAGGAGCTTCTTCTCTTCAGAGGAACACAACGTACGACCAGAGGACGCTTTTATTATTTTTCACAACTCTTCAGTGGATTCATAAAAGTCAGAGGACGCCAGGAGCTCTGATACAGGTCAGCTCACTCATTCATTCATTCATTCATTCATTGTCTGCTCGGAGGAAGAGGACTGGTGTATTCAACAATTCAGCAAAACTATCACTAAAATATTGAGACCTTGTCTTCATTTTTTTAATAATACTCCAAAATATATATAATTTTAACATAGTTTTTTTCCACTTAAACAAGTTTTTTAACAAAGATTAGAGAACATTCTTGACAAACTTTAGACTTTTCTCTCGTAAATCTATTTATTTTCAAAGTATTGAATCTTTCTTTCATGTAGACTTTTGACTGTACTCTTAAAATATTCCAACTCTTTTCTCAAATATTTTCACTTTATTCTCAATATACGACGTCCTCTTTTCTCAAGACAATTTTTTACTCCATAATGTTTGTTGATCAGCATTTGCAAGTCAGGTCTGGTGGTGCCTGTAGAAAACGTACCTATACCCAACATGCATTTAAATGGATGTACAAAAAAGACCTGTTCTTAATCGGATCCAAAGACACAGATAATTGAACCTCATCCTAAAAGCAGTGGACTGAACTCAGTTAGGGAAAATTTAATTTGGACCTGACAAGGACTCAGGTCATGTCTCAGTTACTAGAAATCAAGTAGAGGATAAAGTGCTTGAGGATAAGGTGCGCAGAGTTTCACTTGTTGTGTTGTTGAGCTGCAATTTAGAAGACTAGTGGTTATGTTTGTAGAAAAGATGGATGTACATCAGTACAGAGCATATTTTATATATCTTGAATATTTTTTACAAAAATGAACACATTATAAAGCCACAAACAAGATTTTGTTCATTACTGACAACAAGTATATTCTACACTGTAAAATGTCCTCCACACCTGCTTGTTTTGTCAACTTTGTCCAGAAGCCCAGAGGTACCGAATGTGCCATTTTACATCAGCATTTTTGTGAGATCAAACATTTGTCTGGACACAAAAACTTCTGACAATTTAAAAGACAATTAATCACAAAAGGTTTCTGCATATGGAGGCTTTAAAATGAGCAACAATTAAATTAAACAAAAGTATAAGCTCAGCCATTAGCAGGAAAGCAGCAGTAGTAACATTAGCATGAAAGAAACACAAAGTTCCATTATACATTGTAATACATTTTTATTTACAATAGTTTATTTTGTATTATTGTTCCTCTCTTGGTTTAAAGCAAAGCTGTCGCTAAAAAATCACCTTTTCATCTGAAACAGAACCTAAAATAAACATTTGTCACATCTCCCAGTTACTAGTACTACATTTTTTTCCCATATACTTAAACATATATTTTGAGTCTGTTGTCTCCAACACTCACAAATAGTCAAGTAAATGTTTTTTTGTTTGTTTGTTTTCCATGTAGCTTGTTAGCTGTTAGCCATCAAATACTCAGCGTGCTCTTGCTGACGATTCAAACATCTTGGTGAAGGTATTAGTCTAAAAACTTTTCTTAGGAATCTGAGCTAAACCTCTCAAATGTCTCGGTTTACAGGCTAATCAAATCATAAGCTTAAACCCATAAAGACTGCTTCACATGACAACTGTTTAGCAAGTCAAAACTGCTCTAAACCACTTTCTGTCCCTCTTCATATTCTAATCCAGTTAGCTGGCAGCACAGCGCTAACCATAATCAGGTCTAATTGAGCGCAGGGACGTGATTGCCTTGGTGGGATCCAGCAGTGACACACCAGCAGATTATGAACACACATCTGGTGACATCTGTAAAAGACAGACAGACAGAGACAGACTGCAGGCGCCATTCACTTTTCTCTGAATGCTGCTGGTTGTTCGGTGCTGGAGCTTCACGCTGCGCTTACATACGGCACGCACAGAGAGTCCATCTGCCAAAGGGCTGCAGGAGTGACTTCTGCTTAGCATTGCTGTTCCATTTTAGTTATGCTGACGTACAATATCTTATTTATAACTCACTCAATGAAAACAGACGTTTAGCTTCAACTGACGACGATGACAAATCTGTTTTGATGTTCTGACAGTTCAAATATTCTGTGCCAGACTGAAAGAATATCTCCTCACTTAATTTGTTGTAACTCAAATGAGCTTTGTTTATTTTTAGTTTAGTTAATATTTGCATGGCGATTCCAATATAACTATGTTATATGATTAGAATATATAAAATGATAGTTCTCACCACAAACGAATCACACCAGAGTTCGCTCGTTTGTTTTTTTGTGTGCACCTGAGTGATTGTTGTGTTCACACCTGCCCAAACGAGCTGCTCTTAGGGGGCAAACGAAGTTGAGTTTGATTTAACCGAACCAAACAGGGCAGGTTTGAAAGCCTGTGAAAGCTGTCATTTGTGCGGACATAGATTTGTTGAAACAGGGACATCAGGAACACTAAAATCTAGACATTTTGATTAATTTGCAAAAATAGGAGATCGGCATCTAAAATGAACAAATATATTAAATATTAACATGTCACCACCCCACTGTCCTAAGTAGAACAGTTTTATGCAAATACAGAAATATGAAAATTATGTAAAAATAAGCCGTGCACAATGCACAGCAAAGAGCGTAAAGCTGAAACCTTAAAAACAGTGTCTCCCTCCATTCAGAGCATCACAAACATGGAAAACTACTTTCAACTCTGTGGCAAATATCTGACGTTATTTGTTCGAAATTATACAGACAATACCAAAATATTAGTGGGTGTTACATGTAATCCCTTAAATTTTACACAAGCACATTTGGAAGCAAAGATATTTAAGGTTTCACAACAAGTTTAATATCTTTCCCTATTAAAGTTCATAATTCTGTGGCCATTCCACTCTTAAACCTTATTATGACAAGTTTAAGGGTCTTTTTAAGGACAAAATAAGTGGTTTTTGTTCCCCACTGAATGTGAAACAAATTCACAGAAGTGACCTCAGACTCCATTTAATAGATGTGATGGCAGTTCATACAGCAGCTGAGTGACTCGCAGTAAATCACGGAGGAGTTCTCAGGGTGAAGGATGATGGAAAAGTGCGAGCCGAGGGGAGGAGTGCCGGGTGATTGATGATGATGATTGAGAGATGATGAAGAGACCATGAGACGTCTCTCCTCGGGGTGGCCCTCCTCGCTCTCATTCTAACCTCTGGCTTACCTTCGACCCTCCTCCTCCCCCTCCGTGGCCCTGGCTTCGCTCAGTGGCGACATATTTTAATGGAGGAATTCAGGAATGTGCGTTTTTTTTTTGTTTTTTTTACATAAACTCTTAACTCTTCACGCCATGAAGAAAAACTCCCTGCATTTCTCCCTCCCTCTTGTTTTACTCTCATTCACATTATACAACACACGCCCACCACAGGAACACATGCTCCACCACCGCTGTGCAACCACAAATAGTAATTCTCTGGAGTTGTACGCTGCACGCTGAAGGCTGAAGGCTGCAGCAGACATTTCCGGAGGTTTGTTGCTACCCAGCCTGACCCTGTGACCATCTGACATAATATGAAGAGTGCAGCCCGCAAAGCACAGAGGCAAAAGCTTGGGTTCGGGACCCCGTGTCGGGTCACTTCATACACACACCAGGATGTGTGAGCAGGACAGTAGGCCTTGAAATATTTTTGATTAAAGAAAAAAGGCCAGTTTTAAATGCGTTACAGTTGTGGAAGATCTTTACTTATGTAAAAGTACAAATACAACAGTGTAGAAATTAGAGGTAAAAATCCTGCATTCAAAATGTTAATGACGTTCATAAGTAACAGCCTAGAATTATACTTTAAGTGCCAAAAATAAAAATAAATTATTCTGCAGAATGGCAAATGGTGGATCTCACTTTAATTACTTTATACTGCTGAGTAGTTTAAGTTAAAATAATACATCATCATTTATTATTTGATTTATATTTTGTATTAATAATCTAAATCTTAAATCACGGACAGGCCTCAAATTATTTATTTGAACCAGTATGAATATTACTTGTGTAAAAATTAGGCTTCAGATAATATCAATTATGAATCAATCAACACTTTAGGATTACAGCAATCAGCATACCGACACGACTCCACTTTATCCTGTTAAAATAACACTCACTACTTGGATTAATTTTTATGAAAAATGATTATTTTCATACAAGGACCCTTACGGACACATTATTTGAAGCAGCCAACAACCCAGTTTTATACATCTGAAGAAGTTTGCACTTACACTTTGCAGTGTAAAAATCTTTCCAGAAAAAGGTGAAAAATGTGTGAAACAAGTTTTCTAATAAAGTAACTGGTATTGGTGCACAGACTCAGATACTCGCGGACACCCGATCCAGCATTTCAGGCAGTATCGGAGGCATTTACGATTCTTGTATCTGTTTCAGAACAACTCTGATCCTACATTAGCAAAGAAAACAATAATAGTTAACAATATGAAGGCAAATAATTTTTATTACTTCTGTAAGTCAAGTGTCTCTCATGCCTCATCATGGGTTGTAGGTTTGTACTTAGTTTATATTAAAACAAGTCAAGACTACGGGAAGATGCTGCAGTTTGCATGTCGTAAATCTCGTAAAACAGCGCAAGTACGGTTTGCATTTCATGAACATCTCCTGCCGTAACGTTCAGAACAATGTGATGCACCACAGAGGATTTGGACAGATCAGATTTTACCACGTTGAAATGGTGGTCTGGATTTTGGATGGATGGATGGATGGATGGATGGATGGATGGATGGATGGAAATGATCGGCCAATTAGTTTTTCTGATGTAGAAAAATCCTGAAATATGTCCATCCCAAGTCCAATGAGTCCACAGTGATGCCTTCGAATGTCTTGCTTTGTCCAACCAACAGTCCGAAACAACAAATCCTCACACTGGAGAAGCTGGAAAAGAGAACATGTGCTTCAAACTATTTATCAGTAAAGAAAACGAAAATACTCATAATCTCGGCTCCAGTGCAAAGATTTCAACAGTTTTTTTTGTTTTCTTCTTCCTCCATCTTCTGTGTGATGAGTAAGTAATGGTTTGTTAGTGGAAGCTGTTACCTGACGGGGTTAACGTCCTATCAGTGAGGTGAAGGTGGTGGGGGCCTCAGGACGGAGCGGGTGGCAGAGTCAGGACCACTGATGGTGGGGTGGGGGTACACTAACAGTACGAGCCTTTGTGAGGAGAATTGTTTTTAAAAGGAGAGGCAGGAGAGGCGGGGGGTGCGGTCGCAAAGATTAAAAGCGGACATTTGTTTTGTGTATGTCGTGCTCTGCCAAGACGCAGCAATTTTCTATGAATCTAAAACAGCTTTCCTGGCTCGGACCCCACATGCCACCCGCTGCCAGGAAAAGACTTTTTTTTTTTCTTGTACCTGTTTACGTGCAGGTAAAGCAGCTTTCACAGAAGCGCATGAGATCTTTCTTTCCAGCCGAGTGTGCTGCACGAGGAGGAAGGTGGGAGGGACGACGACAGGTAGTCTTTCCCACCGCTGATCCCCCGACACTCCTCCTTTTGTTCCAGTGTTTAAAAAAATCTGCCTGGACTTTGTGTTCCTGAATCCACTCCAACCAGAGGAGCTCATAAACTGGAAGGAACTTGACTAATTTGCAGACAAACTGGGGGGAAAGTACTCCCATGATTCTCCCTGGCACCAATCATTCACCATCAAAATGTAGAATTTTTTGTACACTAAACGACAACTTGGAAAGGAACAATGGATTCTGTTTATGATCACTAATGAATGAAAAGAGCAGCAGAAAGGTTTGTTGCATCACCGCATCCAGGCCTCATGTTGGCAGCCTGCATATTTAACAAATAATGCATTCATTGTGTTGCTCTTCATGCTCATACACTGACCTTTACAGTGGAGCTGCTATTTCTGGGTAAAAATCAAGGACGCATCAATAGACCACAGTCGCCAGACCCGAATGTTTGAGATAATTGAGTAAATTGAAAACACAGTCTGACTCAACTCAGCCAGTTGACTTAGTGTTGAGTCAGAGTACATACTGTAGGGAAGCCCTGATAAATATCTATATCCGCACTCTACGTATAGGATTTCCCCCCCTGGAGGAAAAGTCGTCACTGCTGCCCGTCTGAAACCCCTGGAGGCCGCCGCCCGTAATGTTAGCTAAACATTTTGGAAGTGCACGGTGGGCTAACTCTCGGCCTTTCATGCTGCACTTTACGCTCCGTGTGTCCACACTGTTGATGGAGGGAGGGTCGGGTTAGCTGGTACACTGATTAAAGCTGCCCCAAAACAAACCCAGGCAGTGTGGGTGCACGACTCTGCGCTGCCACTGAGGTGTGAAGCCTCTCGGGGACATTAGCGGCACTTTAAATGCAACTTTGTCTGATGAGCTCTGGCCATAATCAATATTTTTATAACAATAATTGATCAAATGACTGTATCAAAAGGTTCACTCGTAGTGACACTAGAGAATTATTCCTGATAGCCATTTCGAGCTGCTTAATTCTTTTAACTCTTGGCAGTTTGTGTAGACTTTCGGCATTGCCACAGCATGTCTAGCTAAGTATGTGTTGCTTTGCCACTGACGCACGTATTAATATTTAGTACGAATATCTGTGTTGACATGACAAGTAGGTTATGATGGTATTTAAGTTTCCACAACTGTTTCTGTTTATTTGAATTTGTATAGTAGTTGACTGCTAAAGTTATGTTTATTTATGTGTTATTTACACCAGGTATAGTTTAGTGCGTATGACAAAAGGAGATTGCGCACAACGTTGCGTGTAAAAGACGATGCAAAGTTTGTGTTGTTTTGGATCATAATTAGTTTTTGATCGTGTTATTTTGCAGTGTTTAAGTATGATAACAGGAATATGATGAGAATATATAGCAATAGGACATTGAGTCGATAGTGGACTGAACGATTTTGGAAGGAGTTGGCTTAGGAACTTCGGTATGTTGAAACAGCCGCTACAATCTGATAACTAGACAAGATCTGGACTTTGTTTTCAAGATTTCAGTGCCATTTTACGAAAGTTTATCCACGACGAGTCCAACAAACATCGACTTTCACCCGAGAGAGCGAGAGTGTTTGCATCCCGTAAGATTCTAAAGGAAAACCTTGTTCGTTTTTCCTGAACCTAACTATGTGTGTTTGTTGTTTAAGGTGTTGTTGACATAGTGCTTTTATTTCGAAAGAAACTGTATGTAAACGTTAATTTTCCTTTGAAAAAGGAACAGGCAGAACTTGACACAGTGTCCCAGAACGGTAACAACCAACACACCCAGGGTACCTTCACGTCGTATGTGGACGTGGAAAGTCCATGACCAAAATGTTAATATGTGACGAAGTTGGAGTGAGAATGTGTTGGCTCAGCAGCAAACAGCAGACACATACAGTTGGAGACCAGCTGGTGAACATAGTGGAGCATTTAGCAGCTACAGCGACAGATATTTTCTTCAGGAGCTGGTGGAGACCAAAAACAGAGCTAAAACAGTTCATATTCACATTTCCACCATGTATCAGTTATGTTTAATGATCTATATCAGTGTCTCTTTCATTGCAATCTAGTTCTCAACTTGAGGTGTTGAGATGTTATGTCAAATGGCTGTCGGGGTGTATTGTTTACATGCCGCATTGTGCCTTTGACTCAAGCTGGCATAAGGGAAGATTTGATTAGCTGACATATTCTTTAGACCAGTTTAAAAGCGATTCAATCAGCTATTGTTGAACTTCTTCACCCTCCAAAAGAGAAAGAAAAAGCATTTGTGTGAAGTCAACTCCCTCAAATGTAAGTAACATTTATCATACGTCTGTTGTTTCTAAACATGCTTTAAAGCCAGTATTCACATGGAGCTGGGATATAAAAACTTGTACGATTACCCATAAATCTCCCGACGTGTGAAATGTTGATGCCACATGCTTGTGTAAACATTTTTCCCCGCAAATGATTTCCACACAGATATTCTGGGGGTCCTGCCTGAGAGATAAGACCCTCTGAGTGAGTGTGTGTTGCTGGTTTTCTCTCTCTGAGATCTGGTTTTAATTGTCGCAGGCGACAGCTGGAACACATTTCTGATATTTCAACACGTGTCAGTCAGAGCGGTGGAGGGTGAATGGCGCTGCTGCCCGCAGTGTTTGTCTGACTTACTGTTGTTTGCTCTGTAGAACGGACTGAAGGCTCCCATGTGTGGAGGTTAACTCAGGAAACTCATATGCTTTACTTAAAGCCACTACATGCAGATTCTTCTGAGATTATTTGATTATAAGTTTTTTGTTACAAAATGGGACTTTCCTGATGAAGACCGGCACAGTCGAAGTGTTGCTTTCGGCCCCCTCGTGTTCATCTTGTATTCATATTAGATCCAAGCATTATCGTGTATCCTAGCGTCTTATTTGATACGACCAACAGGGGTCATCAAAGTCACAACTCAACTTTGAACTTGTCCATGTTTTGTATTCAAAACCATGTAAATAAATATATACTGTAAATTACAACTCCAAACAAAAGTTACGTATGTAATGATCGTTCTACGAATTCTTTTCGAAGTCACCAAACTTTAAGGGGTTTGTCCTCTGGGGTTTAAGAATATCAACAACAAAATACTTGACTGCAAGATTGACTGCAAGATCAACAGTGCATCAATCTTCACAAGAAGCTTGCACCCTTTTGTGGTGCTAAGCTATGAAGACCAATGCAGACAAGTAGGAAAAAAAAAAAAAAAAAGAATATCAACAACAAAGTTTGTGAGAATTTGGAAGAAGTTTAGAGAAGTTGTGAGGTATTTTGATCTGTATTACCCTTGATCCAGCCACACTACAAACGTCCTGAATGTCCAACTCCCAAATCTGACATTTCAGTTGCTAAGCTACTCATAAAATGTTACGAGACAAACGCTCAAACGGTATTTATCAAAACGGGCACTAAATGTAACTAAATGAGTCCCTGATTCAGGCCAAGGGAGACAACTCTAGGTGTGAAAGCAGCCTAAAACAGTAGTTTCTAATCCTGTATGACAAAATTGTGACAGTGAGCAGGTAACAGAACCCAAAAACATATAAGCTAATATTTGCTGCTCTCGTCTTCCGTAAAAAGCTGTGATCACTCTCTCTGCAATAGCAAAAACTTAACGATTAAAATAGAAAATTTTACAAGCAATTTAAGTAACTTTATGTGAATGACGTAATTTATGTGAAGCATATGATGATCTTAATTCATATGCATGATGAAATATTACGCCGATGATGCCATACTGTTTATACATTGAATGCATTAAAATATAATAAATTATTATCGTGTTTATTACTTTATGTAATTTTTCACGTCATGTCCAGATTGCCCATGTTTTCTCCTTGTGCATGGGAGCTAAGTAACATCCGGTGGTAGATTAAAGAGGTTAAAAATAGTTTCTAATCATTTATATTGTCAATAAGTTGTGACTTAAGACGTAACTGAGCCAAAAATTTATGAGCTAACATTTGCGGCAGATTTCGAATGAAAATCATTTTTATCTGTTCATCATTGTCTCTGCAAATAGCTACAAAAAGTTAGAATAAAATTGTGGAAAATTTTACAGTTAACAGATTTAGTAACTTTCTCTGGTTGACCTCCGTCATTTGAATATCTACTTGAATCAGCTGAGAGCACCATGTGTGTGACTTCCTCTGCAGCCTCCAACATACAGAACAGATAATACTATTAATACATTTCCACCATCTGCACATCAGATGTCGTGAAGCGTTCATGATCCACATTTGCACGTCAGCCTCTCCTGACCTGTAAATCCGATCTCTCTTTAATTGTAATTAACTGCAATCATCTTTAACTTCTGATCTTTAGCACTTTATTTGCACACAGATCGTGACTCTGGATCACAGGAATCTGATCTGATCATGTTAAGTGTGACTCCGGGTGGAAACCATTCTTGACTTTGTGGATCAAACAGTTTCGGACCACCAACACTGTCACCGCTCTCTGGCTCAGTGTGCTCTTATGCAACCTCTCACACTGGGCTGCTTTTATTAGCCTCGTGCTATAAAAAGCATAAAATACAGTTGAAATAAAATCCTCTTTCCTATTTTATTAACCTTAAATAGGAAGCATACTTTCCTCCTCAATGTGTCCGCCAGCCTGGTCCAGATCAAAGACCATGATACATGCCACTTCATCTCAATCACTCAGCACCTCATAACAGTTATAAAATTACAGAAATACTACTTTTAAAAAAATTGGTTGTCTATTTTCTGGCCACCAGTGGCAGCACTATGCAGCACTAGAGTCACGGCTGAAGGACTGAAGATGCTTTGGGTTCATTCAGAGACACTGGTGTGCTGGTTTCTTTGATTTTGAGCGCTAAAAATAACATTCCTGTATAGTTTCTACATGACTTAAAAAATGTTCAAAGCTGTTTTACTGTTTCCATGTTGCGTGTCTGTGCACGTCTTCATCCTGCCAGACTTCATCCACTCCGCTCAGGTTTAGCTTCATGTCCAGAGGCCGACTTTGTACCTGAGACAGACTCTCCAGGTCTGCAGTGGGCGTATAAAGGCCAACGATGGCCCAGAGTCACTGATGCGACACCAACTCCAGATGTCACTGTGCATCAGACAGGAAATACCTCGGAGTCTTAGTGTAGTGGTAAAGTCATCTGAAAATGATAGAAGCATGAGGTTTGGCATTTTCTTGACGAGACCTGATCATCGTGAAAACAACTGAAAATCATTCACTGAGAGTTTCTGTGGAAGCTTTACATTAACCTCACTGTGTAAATACAAAATATAGGTTTTATTGTGAGAACTTTTCTTGAATTTGAGAAATCAGATATTTTCTTCTTTAGTCAATATGAATCTTTAAGTTTAAGTTAAAAGTAGAATTAGAGTTTAAAAAAAGAGGTGATGCAAATTTCTGCTTGTCAAGCAAAACACCACTTATAACTAACATCATTAATTTAAAAAGATAGAGATCATTTAGCTTTGGTTCCTCTTTTAAATTGAATAGAATTAAATAAATACATTTTAAATAGTGTTAAATGTAAAAAAAAAAAAAAAAAAAGAAAGAAAGAAAAAAAAGGGATTGGTAGAAAAATAGTTAAATTTCTTCTCAGACTGCTATAACAGGGAAAAAAAATGTTTTAGTGGCACTTTTGTGTTTTAATTTTTCTCTGTAGAGCAAAATAATTTTACTTATGTTGCAATAAAACAAAAAAATGTAAAGAAATGTAATTATTCTAATTATTATTATTAACGACACACATAACTGTCAACGTGAACAGAAGGACAAACAGTTTTGGCACTAATCACCCCTCATACATCTTCAGCTGTTTTCTCACTGTTTGTTTGTTTAACTTTTAACTTTGTCACCTTTGTTTTGTGTTTCGCCTTGTCTCCTCTTGTATAATTATAATTTCCACTGCTCTTGTTGTTGGTTCATCATCTCCATGTGTCGTCGTCTCATCTGCTGAGCATGAATTCATATTCTCGACACTAAAATATAACAAACACCAGACTCCTGATCAAACGCACACTATTTTTAGCTCAGCTGACCTCCAGCTGTGGTTTGAAGTTGACTCACTGTGTGCTGCTCGAGTGCCACCTTCCTGCTGTTCCTCCTCTCACTCCCCGAGTCCTCCTCAGTCAGTGGGCAGAGACATGATGGAGGCCCTCCTCCTTTGTTAAGAAGTCCTCCCCTTCCCTTCGCCTCTGACCTTCTCAGGCACTCAGGCAGCATGCAGCAAACGTTCCCATCAGATCGACCTGCAGCAGCAGCAGTGCAGCCTCAGCTCGTCCACGCGCTGCCTGTCCTGCCATCACTCTAACACTCACCTTTAACCGGGGGACACCTGGAGGACGGACTGCTGCCGCTGCGCACTGGACTTCTTCTTCACTTTTAGGAGTTTTGAAACTGAGGAACTTAAATAAAAAACTGAGACTCCTGGATGTCTTTTGGCTCGTGGGGATTTTTTTTTTTGTCTCCGTTCCCCCAAGGTGTCATCACCTGGATTGTGTCTCCTGAGACGTTCTTTATTTGTGGACTGGAAAGTTTGAGAAAAGGACATAAGTGATTTTCTTTCTCTTACTTTATCCTTTTTTTCCGTGTGGGACAGACACTGCTGTGGGAAAGTAAGTTTCCCGTTAACTCCTCTTCTTCTTCTTCTCCTTCTCCTCCCCCACATTTGTTTTGGTTTGTTTAATTCCAGCTTTGTTGTGGCTTCATTAGGAATTTGCTCTGAAACATGTTGGACTGGTTTCTGCAGCGACTCGTCTGCAGTGTGAAGTTAATCATTTCAACAACTGGAGCCCAGAGGAAAGCTGTCAGCTGGCAGGCTGTCAGAGTTTACAGATAGATGGTGCCGAGATGCATTTCAACTTGTGAGGTGTGAGGAGATGTGTTTTCAGCTCAGGTTGTTGATGTGTTTGTTTGTTTGTATTTACAGGAAGATGTTCTGCTCCAGGAGAGTCCTGCAGCAGTGGTGCTTCGCTCTGTTCCTGCTCTGCTCTCCGGTGCCGCACTATGGGCGTCCGATTGATGCCCTGAGCAACAGAATGTAAGTTTTTGCACATTTTTCAGCCTCTCTGCTCCTCTCTCTCTCTCTCTCTCTCTCTCTCTCTCTCTCTCTCTCTCTCTCTCTCTCTCTCTCTCTCTCTCTCTCTCGAACACCACCCGCCTCTGTTCCTCAATCAGAATCCAGAAAGTGGAATAAACTCCCAGATAATCTTCTTTTCCAATATTTGCTCTCAATCTCTGCATTTATTTCCAGCCCCCCTGAAACACCCTCGACATGGTGGGCGAGCAGACTGGAAAATGTGTTCATTTGTGAAACGTGCCGGCAGCTGTTTAGTTAGCCCTCGCCCACCTGTGTGTTTACCTAAAGCAGAAACCGTCTCAGGGTGATAAACTCCCAGCAGCCCTCGTCTGAAACCGTCCAGGACTCTCGGAGGGTTTGTGCCTCTTTATCTGATACTTTGAGGGTGTAGTCTGGAGGATTCAGACTTTCTAACACCCTCTCCCTGTTGGTGTCCATCTCCGGGCAAACACTGCGAGTCTTTTCGAACGGAGGGAAATGAATAATGCTGATGTTCGACTCGGCTGTGGACCAAACCAAACCTGCTGCTCCTGCTGAGGTTGTTTGATGCCAAACAGAATAAATGTTCTTTCAAGTCGTGAAGCCAGAACGCTAAACACACTGTGAGAGCTTTTTGGAAAGATAATATCTCTGAGACAGTTTTTGGATGTGATCAGTTTTTAATGAAATGATGCTCTGAAGGCTCTGAAACAATCTGTAAGTCAGATTTTCTCCTCAGCGTCAGGGCAGAGGGAGAGAACACATCTGAAATGCATTTTGGTGGCAGCACTTTGAGTTTTCAGAGTTGAGTCTTGTGTCGTCCGGGTTTACGTTAACGGGCTCCAGCAGTTTCCGCCCTCGGGGACGAGAGAGAGTGTGTGGGGCCTGTTATGCTGATGTCAAGGGAAATAGAGCTACACCCGTCGTGTGATATGCACTTAATAGGATTTCAGGACGAGGGTTAACGCCACCTGAGTGGAAAGGAAAACACGGACGCGATGAAAACTGCGAGGTAGAAATCACACAGCGGTGGAAGCTGGTGACCTCTGACCTCCTCCGTCTGCTGCCGCGGCCTCTGTTTGTAGGCTCTCAGAGATTAGACGTAGCTTTAATTTGGCACACATAGATCCTGATGATAGAGAGGTGGTCACAAAGTTTTTGGCTCGCAAACTTTCTGGGTCATAAGCCACTCGACACATGGCCTGGGAATCACACGCCTGGAACGAACGTTTGTACACTTTCGGAAATTAGATGTGGCTTGAGTTTGGCACAAACGATGTCAGAGAGGTGGTCGCGAAATTTCTGGCTCGTGAGCTTTTTAGGGTCAGAATCCAGTCAACACATGGGCTGGGAATCACACAAACACCGTTTGTAGGCTGGATCAAATGTTTCGGAAATTGGATGTAGCTTGAGTTTGGCAAAGAAAGACTCTAATCTTCGAGAGGTGGTCACGAAGCTTTTGGCTCACGAACTTTTTGGGTCAAAAACCAGTCAACACATTGGCAGAGAATCATCTGCAGTGTTTAGAGCTGCAAGAAATAGTCTAATATTTAATTAGTAAATCAAAATTTGAACATTTGATTAATCGTTTGTCACCTTTAAAGTAAAAATACCAAAAATTTGACATTTACAGGTTCCGTAACGTGAGGATTGGCTTCTTTCTTTGGTGTCGCATCACAGTCAAGCAATTATTTTGGAAGGTTTTTGATTTTAAGACATAATTTTGTGCTCTAAAATATTATTTATGGGACATTTTCAACAGTTTTCTAATGTTTAATTGATCAATTATTCAAGAAAATTATTGCAAGATTAATCCTAAAATAATCATTTGTTGCAACTCCGGATACTCCCTGAATTCAATTTTGAAACCTCTTTTGGATAATCTTCTTTAACAGAAGAAGCCAAAACTCTGAAATGTTAAACACAAGCAGCTGTGAAAGAACTTTGCCTCATTAAAAAATGTCAAATATTGTTCAGATTTTGACGTCAGGAGTTATCTGATCAAAGAAAAAGTGAACTGACTTTGAATCTCATGTCTCTAATGTTAATTTTGAATATTTCTAGAAGCCGACACATTTCAGTGTTTCACCTAAAATAAAAATAAGATTTCAGAAAAGTGTTATTATACATAATGAGCCTATCAGACCTCGGGGCCGTGCATCATCCCAGCTCCCCCTGACAGGAGGCTGGGAGTCGATGTCTGAAGACAACACACTCCTTCTTTCATTCGACTCCCACAGTGAGGAACAATTAAAATCAGGTAGGAGCGTTGGAGCGCTGCCACCTCAGGATGTATCAGGGCCGTTTTCCTCCTCTTTCCTCTGGCTGCAAACTGTTTGATGTCTTTATTAAAGGTAAAAACAGAACCAGATCAGCTTTCAAAGACGCCACATTACCAGGGAGTGTGTTTTTTCTCTCTATAGGGCCGCGATTTACAGGAAATATCTGTATGCATATAAACAAAAGCGGCTCTCAGGGGCTCCCTCTGTGTTTGGGAGGCGAGTTTTGTTCAGGATGTTTTTATTACTCAGCAGAAAAATACACTTTCACTTTGGGGGAGCTGCATAAGAAAGAGATTTTTTTTGTCCGTGTGGTTTCATCAGTCTTCCCTTTGTTGCTGGTTTGTGTCTCTACTGTAAAACATGTATAAAATACTTTCTGAGAAGTTCTTTGGAGCTTCACGCTCTCCAGATGAAGGGTGGAGGAGGAGGGCATCATGGGAAACTCTGACAGCTGTAATCAGCTGCCGGTATCTTTCATTGAAGCCGGTGTGTTTGTGTGCTCAGACACCTGAAGTGTTTGGCCGGCGGTGGTGCTCGGTGGTTCCCAGGCTTCGAGCTGTGCCCTCTGCCTCTCTGTTTTTGTAAGAGTTAAGACTCTGAGTAACGAGACACCGCAGCAAAGCAAAGCCCGAATCCTTCTGCTGCTCCGACTGTATCTGGAAAGATAACAGGTCGTCCCATCTGGTCAGAATCAGAGCTGATGGAGAGCTGGAGCTCCTCGTCTCTTCTTCTTCTGTCACACCTTAAAACTTTGTCAAAGTCCAGTGTCCGTATTGGTACTACATCTACCAACAAGCAGGTAGATGCTTGTTTCAGACCTGTTTGTTTTCCAGATGCAGGATTACTTTACTTAAATTTGGCAGGCGGACACTTTTCTCCAAAGCAGAATCATGACATTCGTGATATCACAAAAACACAACAAATTTCAATTAATTTTTGGTGTGAAGTTCAGCCAAGGGCCGAGCAGGTTCTTCTGTTATCTTTGCAAACAGCACCCCATGTGGCCTTTTTGTGTCAGGGCGCCAGAGGTCAGGAGTCAGGGCACTGATCCTGGAAACCAAAGCTTCAGATCTTTCAGAGGCCTCAAGGTTCCAGAATAAGACACATCCCTTTTTCCACCTGAACAGCTGTCACACCTTTTTAGTCTTTGTTTTGCTGTCGTGATGTTTCATTGGATGCTCCAAACTGGGGGTGTGGCCTCCACTGGTATGCAAGGCTCCATAGCTCAGGGGTTAGAGCACTGGTCTTGTAAACCAGGGGTCGCGAGTTCAAATCTCGCTGGGGCCTGATCAGCTTTTCAAAGATCGCCACAGGAGGGGCAAAGGTCACTCTGTAGTGAGCATAGCTGTAAATAAATGGCAAAAATCTCTGCGGCACGATATGGACTGTCACATGTAGCTGTCGGTCCAACAATATAAACAGTGTGATCTCCCTAA
Source organism: Epinephelus cyanopodus (assembly GCA_026686955.1). NCBI lineage: Eukaryota > Metazoa > Chordata > Actinopteri > Perciformes > Serranidae > Epinephelus > Epinephelus cyanopodus. The sequence goes on along the minus strand of CM048936.1, from coordinate 29,874,500 downwards.
AATGCTGAAAATTGAATGGATCAAGAAGGGAGTGCGGTAGTTGTAGGTGCAATGAGTGTGACCATTATGAAGGCAGATTAGGGCCGATCCTCACTGAATTTGGCACACTAATATTCAATATCTAACTGAGTACAGTTGGTCCAAAATTACTTTGATTTCTTGAGGGACATTTACAGGCTCCACAGGTCAGGAGTTAAAGCACTGGTCTTAGAAACCACAGGTTATGAGTTCAAATCTCTCTGCAGCCTATAATACCTTTAAAATTTGTAAATATGTCTGCATGAAACTCCACAGCTCACCCATCAACTCTGTGTGAGGCATAGGTGTATGTTTCACCAGTAGGTGGCGCTGCAGCAACATCAGATAAACACTGTAAATGATCCAAACTGTGTTGATATAATGCCGAATTCTTCCTTGTTGGTATTCTCAGAGGTAACATCACAGGCTCGGTGTAGGAGTTTGCTCTGAAGTCAGTTTCATTTGAAATTCAGTTCAAGTCTTTCTCATTTTATGTCTTTTGGAGCGTTTGTGGCACCATTATTTCATCCCCCGGCCTCCGAGCGCCATGAATCTGTCAGTTAACATCCATATTAATGAAACGTGACGTGCCAGAGGTTTAGCTTGTGCCACGCTGGTATTAATGAATAATTAAAAGGAAAACTGGCATTTTCCTGTGAAAAGAACCAGAAAAGAGACCTCATCATGCAGGGCGGACATCTTTGGTATCACTTTTAACAACCTCAGCTCCTGCGGTTCGATGAATCATTCCGCTGTTTGGATGCAGCGGGGAATTATTGGAAAAGTGCTGCTCTGTTTGATGCTGTCACTCTCCTGCTTTGGACTGTGCTGCTCTCTGGTGGTGAACCAAGGAACCTCCCCAGATAGCTCCACTTTTATGTTCAGCATAAAGCAACATGTTCAAAGTGATTTTCATAATTTACAACATGTCAGAATCCTAAAAAAAATTTAATAACGTTTGGCACAAAGTTCAGATATTGTTGTCATTATGAGCCTGGTGAGACTTTGTGCCTGTCAGGAAGTGTTTCCACACACTTCCATTTCAATATAATGTACTTCCTGTACCTCTTACTTACTTCTCTCCCCTCTCAGTACGAGGTCATTCTACTACATATATTTGAAATCATCTAATTAAACTAAATATTCTGTGATCTTTTACAGAAAGCGGTCTGTGACTCACGCCCAGCTGATGCATGACAAAGGCCGGACGCTGCAGGATTTCAAGCGTCGCATGTGGCTGCAGGAGCTTTTGGATGAAGTCCACACAGCAGAGATCCGCGACCTCCCTGCCCGGACCACAGGAGGAGGCGGGAGCAGCAGCGGCGCCGGCGTCGGGCTGCCAGGGGTCAGCCTGGGCATCAACCTGAGCACCACCGGCAGCACCCTGCACTCCAAACCCCCTGGAGGCACCAAGAACCTCCCCATCAGCTTCAGGCTGGAGGAGGAGGAGGGCACCAACTACCGCAGGAGACCAACAAGTCTCAGACGTACAAGGACGGCGTGCTGAAAACACCCGGCAGGAAGAAGAAGAAGGGGAGGTCCGGGAAGAGAAGGGAAGGAGAGAAGAGGAAGAGGAGGGCGCGTTCGTTGGGGTGGAGGCTGGAGGACGAACTCGGGAGTGGACTCCACCTGGAGTGGAGGTCTCTGCTCGGCCTGCAGAGGGCGCTGCTTTAAAACGCTGTCAGTCTCTGACACAGGTGAGTCCACAGGTCAAAGTCTGAACTAAACTTTAAAGATTAAACCAGTGTCTCCCAAATGGTCCAAATCTCTCCTTAGTCATTAGTTCAAGGTCCACAGAGTTTAATAAATGCAGCATCATACCTGTTTGGCCACGTCATCGAGCTACTTTGCTGTCTCTGTCCAGTAGCTCTCAGTCAATCACTCACTCTACAACAGGAAACAGCACTTCAAAATAAAAGCTCTGTGCTGCATATGCACTGTACTTAAAAATAAATAGTGTTTTTCACTAACTTGACACTTTTGGACCCACCACTTGGGAACCACTGGATTAAACCTTTGAAGAAAACTTTACACCTTCAGGGTCGTAGAAAGTTTCCCCTCAAAGTTGCTAACATGACACATTAAGAAAAGTCTTATGATATAACTGCTCCTCTACACACTACTCATACAAGGTACATACACTCCATAATTAAATACCTGCGTGTCTTTACAATATAGAAATAGAAAAAGAAAAACTTAATTTGCTGCAGATTAGCAACAAAAATACACACCAAATATCAGCATCCATGTGAAGCACTAAATCTAAGACCTTGTGACTGAATAAATAAATAAATGTGCAGTTTCTGATAAAAACAGGTGGATTTATTCTTTAAATTTATGCTTTGCACTTCCTCTGTGTGTTTGGCTCAAATAAAGTTCTGGTCAACAGGTTACACGCCATTATAAATCAGTAATAAAAGAGTATTAAACTTCCAATCTGAATATGTTAACTTCACCCTTTGAAACCAGACTAGCTTTTCCCTAGCTTTTTCGTCTCCCCCTAGTTTTTAAAAAAAAAAAATCATTTTCTAAATTTTTGTTTCATTTTTGGGACATTTCTTACCAAATTGCTCTGTGCCTTAAAAGAAAGATTAGATCAGCTCAGCGCTCAATACTTGTGAAAGGCGTCTGAAAGCAGCACAAGAAAAGAGATGTTGCTTCAGGTTTTAAAGGGTTAAAAAAATAAGGAAACCCATTGACCCAACTGTTAGCAAGTAAATTGGAAAAGCAAATCAAGGTAATAACTAGGGCTGAGGCGAATACTCCCCTGAGTATTGGTACAGATAAAGTACAAGTATCATCAAGTAAAGTAAAATGTGTCTATATCCGTTCATCACTTATGATCAAAACTAATCTGAAGCTAAATCTTGAGATTGCCCTGTTAATATTTGTCTAATAATTATAAATACAGCGACTTGTGATCAACTAACGTAGCATATTTGTTTATATAAAAACGTAACATATTTATTTTCTACTAAACTTCAGTTATCTTAATTAGTTCTTATAAGTTACTGCATCACTTTAACTTTAACTTTAACTTTTATATTAAGTAATAAGAATTATTTAAAATAGTGTTTGATGCTTCAAACATACAAATAAACCAGTGAACTAACCTGCTTCCTTCTCTTTATCTTTGTGTTTCAGAAACCTACGGACAGTCGGAGTGGACTCCTAAATATTCACGTTACAGTCTCCTGTAATAGTGATTGTTTGGAAAGAAATTGGAAAATATTTATTGTCTGTAAATATTCTAAATATAGCAGAATAGATAGCAGAATATGATTAAAAAAATTATTTGATGCTCTGTGAGGCAACAGATTTTAATCTTTGTGAATCCTTGCTTTTTTTTCTCCTTTTTTTTATTCCAATTATGTCAGATTTTTTTGCGGTAATTTATTTTGTCTGAATGGTGTATTTATTTTGTAAATGTATCGAGGTGCTGCTGACCTTCTATATTTTTGTACCATAATGCACTTTAGATATATAAATATAAATATATATACCATTAATTTTGTTCATTGACTTGTTTTTGTGGTTGATTGAAATGAAGAAGAAACGACGGTCGTCATTCTGTGTTATTGTTCAGTTTGATTCTTGACCTCCCGCTCTGTTCAGGCATCCAGTTTTTTTGGTTTCTTTGCTGCTGGTTTTTCAGATGTTTTCAGCTCTGATCCAAATGTTTGTTGTCTCACTTTTGTGTTGGACCCTCCTGCTGCCTTCAGTGTCTCTGTCTCCTCCACCACCTGCTCTGCTTCTCGATGCCAAAGTCCAGATTTGTACATAAAACAAATACGGCTCGATATTGTTGTTTTGGCACTTGCACTGAGATAAACACCCTGTACTGAACAGATTAAACATTTGACAGTATGCTCCTCTTGTTCTCCTGTGTCACTTTGTCCTGTTTTTGGTAATAAGAATGCATCAATTCACAGTCGTAGCTATTTTATATCAGAAACTTCATGTGAAGTTGGTGGCAGAAATGGCAGAAATATTACTCGAACCCCTTATTTAAAGCAGCTCTGGCTTGTGGTGTACCGCAAGGTTCTGTCCCGGGTCTCATCAAGTTGCAGATTATGTTTAATTACACATTGTTTAAGCTTCAAAATGTCTATTTTCAATTAGTTCTTTACCTGTACATCAACTTAAATGGCTGTTTCTTTCCTACTAATTTTAAATCAAACGGTTGAATAACTTGAATCATTTACTAAAGGCTGCATTTATTGATTTATGGAAAAACCTTAACAAAATACTTGGAAAAATAAATCACCAACTATGTGGATAATATATTTAACATCTTTTTTTAAAGCAAAAGCTCCAAATATTCTCTGATTTTTGATTCTCCAGTGTGAGAAATGTTTGTTTTTCTCAACATTGTAAACAGAATGTCTTTGGGTTTTTGATCATTAGATGAACAAAACAAAGTGTCTGATGGTGTCACCTTGGTCTCTGGGAAACTGCCATGGACATATTTTACTGTTTCCGACATTTTGTTAACAATCAATATGATATAATTGAAAATGATCATTAATTGGAGCTTTAACTCAAAGTCAAAACTCTGTTCTGTGGTGTACTCCAAGGATCTGTCCTGGGTCCTCTATAGTTTTCCAACATGTTCATCAGATGAGACAATAAACCAGTAAAACAGTTTGGTAAAAAGTAAGTTTCTGGTGGGTATTTATGGACAGTTAAACATTCACCAGCCACTTTATTAGGTACAACTGTTCAACTGCTCAGAAAAACCACATTCAGATGGAAGCATGGATCCATCCTGCCTTGTATCAACAGTTCAGGCTGCTGCTGGTGGTGTAATGGTGTGGGGGAGATTTTCTTAGTACCAACTGAGCCTGGTTTAAACACCACAGCCTACCTGAGTATTGTTGCTGAGCGTGTCCATCCCTTTATGACCACAGTGTACCATCTTCTGATGGCTACTTCCAGCAGGATAACGCACCATGTCACAAAGCTCACATCATCTCAAACATGACAATGAGTTCACTGTACTCCAATGGCCTCCACAGTCACCAGGTCTCAGTCCAACAGAGCAGCTTTGGGATGTGCTGGAACGGGAGATTCTCATCATGGATCAACTGTGTGATGTCATCATGTCAATATGGACCAAAATCTCTGACACAATCTCTTTCACCAAAACATTTTGCACATCAAACATTTAATTTTCCACATTCTGGTGAATTTTTACACATCAATCTGTGCATTTACTTCATATTTTTATGCTTTAAATGTCCACAGTTTGTCCAGAATTTAAACCCTTTTATTGCGTCCTCCCCCCAAACTACACCTGTGGTTTAATCTGACTGAGTCATGTTGGTTCAGACACAAGCAGCTCAACACAGAAAGTTTCCACTGAAGCTGAACAAAAACTGAAAGCTGGACTGACACATTTCCAACAGACTGAAATACATCACTCAGCAGATTGGTTTAAGTTACTAATGTCAGAGCATCGTTCTGAATGTATTACATTTAATAACCTCATCACACTATAATATCCTTTAAAAACATTCAATATGTGGTCAGTGTAGCACAATACTGGGTTCACGTTACCAATGGGCTGCACAGACCCTGGTGTTAGTGTTATTTTTCTTGTAATACCACTTGGTTATTCATCCAAACTAGCACATGGTTATTGTGACTCAGTGTTTGACACAAATGTCATCTGAGTTCAACAAAACAATGTGCAAATGACAACCAAAACTGCAAAGATTTCACACATTAACAATTAGTAACAAACAACGTACTGTAGTTCCGTTCAAACCCCAACAGCTACCGTATAATGATAATAGTTGCTGTTTGTAATCTACCCATGAATAGACAACTACCACTGGACTATTTTGATTCTGAAGAAATTGGACACAAATGAAGCCTGGATTCAACCAATTTGGCAACTCTGGTAAAATAAAGTTTTAGTTTCCTCAGCACACGGACCAAAAGTACCTTTAGCCCACCATCACATATTCTTTTTCTGCTGTGTTTCTGCAGGTTTTCATCACTCCTGCAGTCTGTCCATTTAACGTCTAATCAACATCAGCTGCCCCGCAGGAAATTGTCCTCATAGCAGCGTCTGCGGCAGCTTTTTTTTTTTTTTTTTTAAACTTCTGCACATACGGCAGGAAAGAAAATTACTACTTTCCACTCAATAGAGCAAACGTGTCAACAAATTGCCGTCCCTCATCATAAATTCCATCCAGAATTCAATTAGGGATGATCAACAGCTCCAGGCTGAAGAATGAGGCCAGAGGGACTTGGCTTCTCCGTATGAACCATTAAAATAATTCCCACCACTGCGGCTTCACAACATGACAAGTTTGGTTTGGCAGCAGGTCGGCGAGCTGAGAGACATCGAGCAGAAAGAGCCGAGCGGTGGAGTCGGTGGTGTTGATGTTGTGATTCAAGCAGCAGCTTAGTGACAATTCTTCAAAATCCAACCAAACAAAACAGAAGTAGAAAATCAGAAAGTGGCAGAGTTACAGATCTGAACCCACAATATGTAAATATACATACACATATATGTCTCACCCCCTCCCTCAGTGGGTGGTGGTGTGTCTTCCTCAAGCTCAGGTCCTCTACCAGAGTCCTGGGACTTTGAGGGTTTTGCACAAGATCTTATCTGTTCATAGGACTGCACTCTTCTGGACAAAGTCCTCAGATGTTGCACCTGGACTCTGGACCCTTTACTCACCACATCTTCTCTAGCTCCTCTATCAGCTCTTGGTATTTTTCCAGCTCCTCATGTTCCTTCTTACTGATGCTGCTGATGTTGCTACATCTATCACCACTGCCTTCTTCTGTTGTTTGTCCATCACCACCATGTCCGATTGGTCAGCCATCACCAGTTTGTCGGTCTGGATCTGGAAGTCCCACAGGATCTTAGCTCGGTCATGCTCAACCACCTCAGCAGGTTTCTTCCATTGTGACCTTGAGACTTCCAGCCCACACTCAGTGCACATGTTCCTGTAAGATAACATGCTGGAAATAATGCTGTTGTGTAATATCAATATATAGTCATGCTATGTGTCCTACTGCTCTGAGTAATATAAGTAAAAGTTATGTAATAAAAATGTCTAACAGATAACCTGTGTTCACCGTCTGAATGTCAAGTGTTATATGCTAACATTTGCAAAAGGATAATGGAATGCTACTGACATGCTAACATTTCTTAGTAACAGTATTTATTTGTGTGTCCGAGTACTGAGAGTAATTTAAGTAAAACCAACTTTAAAACTGTTTAGCAATATCATATTCACATCTCAGTTTAGCATGTTAGCATGCTGTAACATTTGCTAAAGGATGCTAACATTGCATACAGACTAAAGTTACTTAGTTATTGTTTTCTCAAAAGTTATTGATGAACTTTGTAATGTTTTGTCATCTTGTATATTTTTTGTATATTTCTTCTTACATTTTTTAAATCACATGATCCACATTTTTACACAAAACGTTTTAAAACTTTGACTATGAAACAGAACCTTGCTAGAAGAGGTTTTATCAGAAAAACATAGTTAAAGTATCAAAGCAAACTTTCATGCTAAAAAAAATGCTTTTCACTTAAGAAAACAAAAACTTTCAAAACAACTCTTTTCTTTGTAATTTCTGCACAAAACCTTTGAATTTTAACAGCTATGACAGATAATGATGACAGAGAGAAGTTCTTCAATTTTTCTTTTTTATTAATGAATTTTTTTTTTGCATTCCGAATTGTTAAACATAAAACCAATCAGCTCATGCTGCATGGCTTTATAAAAGCGGGAGAAACGGAGCACTCGGAGAAAACCCGTTCCACCTAAGTAGACAACACAGGTGGTAAATGCTAACCTGGCCTTTGTGCTAACCTACTTTTAATTTTGATAATGCTTAATGCTTATGTTACCTTTCAAATGCTAAATGCTGACCTTACTTTCTTTGATATTAACGTACTTTTTTTATGCTAAACTTTTTTTTTTTTTTTTGCTAACATTAGTTTAATACTTTTTTTACATGTTAACATTACTTTTTTATGCTAATGTTCCTTTCCAGGCTAATGTTACTCATGTTATCCTAACCTAACTCCATAACAACAGTAGAAAACAAGAAAAGTTCACATTTTCTTTCAACAATTTCCTTTATATTCTGTTAAAATTTTGAGTTTTATTTGGATGGAAATGATTTAAGGATCTCAGTCTCTCCTGGGTGCTGACTCTGATCCAAAGCTGGCCTGGTTAACATGGCACCATTTTTTTTTTTAAATAATGGGAAACATTTTGACTTGGAACCAGATTTTTTCCAGCAGGGAAAAATCCCAGATACTCTTTTCTTGTTCACACGACCAAGAAGCTTAAAGAAACACAAAACATTTGGCCTAATTTTCTCTCTGGCTTTAAATCAAAGGAAATGTTGAAATTCTTCCAGACCTAAAATAAAGGAGCTTGGACAATAACCAAAACTCGCTGCCCAAAATAAAACTTAACTGACGTTTCAAACTGATCCCAGACTCTCGGAGTCCATTCATGTTGTGTCAAAGATGATTAACGCTGTCATAGATTCAGACTTCGTTCTCTGAGAGAAGTTCAGCCCACATGACGTTTATCTGGAGGGAGGAAGAATAAGACAATTACAGTGTCAAACCCTTTTATTGTTACGGCTAAATCTGGTGGATGGAGCAGCTAGCAGCCGAACTCAAAGGTCTTGACGTGCAGAAACAGACACACTGTTGGTCTCATGGTAGACAAAGGTCATCAATATTCGCTTTAAGTCTGTGAATGAGCTCTGCACAGGTTGACACCAGCAGCTGATCCGGATTCAGTAAAATTACCTCCAAGTTTAAAGATTTAAAGCTCCCATAACAATTTAGCAAACCAGTACGTAGGTTTTAGACCTCGTCCACACTCCATTTTTGTAAGCAGGGGTTTTTCCCGCCTTTGTTCTCAGTATAGCGGAAGAGAAACTGTACATTTATGTTTAACATGTAAAAATCAACGCATTCTCACTCTGACCTCGTCACATATTGACGTTTGGTCATGGACTTTCCAAGGCACCCTGGGTGTTCCAAGGCACCCTGGGTGTGTTGGTTGTTGACGTTCCGGGACACAGTTTCAAGTTCAGCCTGTTACATACATACATCACAGGAAATTTACAATTAGCATACAGTCTCTTTCAAAATATACGCACTACATCAGTACAACACGGGAATGGGAATTGACGGGGAGGTTTTGCCATCAACAACTAAAACACCCCTTCATTGGTTTAACTTTTGTTCATGTTCCTCTGCGTTTCCCTCTGGCGCTACCACTGAGTGCCATTAAACTATAGTGGTGACCTGCCTCGTGTCATGCTGATGTTGAAGGTCGGTTGTCGTGAGTGTCTGATGCCGCAAGCTCAAGCTTTCGACAACTTCGGAGTTGGACTTTGTTTGTAAAAAATCCTGTTGTAGCAAAATCAGAGGCAGCACTAATTTAGTTTAGTTAGTTCACAAAATGTCTCCTCATTGGTGACACTTCACAGAGGAGATAACAGCGATCACTCTGTAGTTATAAGCGTAAACTCCTGGACAGACATCTTCACCCTGGATCATTTTAGTGACCTTGGTTGTGCATAAGAGGCCAAAACGCTTTTTTTTTTTTTTAAAGTACGTTTTCAAACATACCGGTGTTCCTGTGGACTAGGCCATGGTGGTATCTATCGGTGAGGTTGCTTAACTGAAACTAATTTCTCGTGTGCCAAGCGTGTATGAAAACTACAATGGCCAGTGTTTGATTTGTCTGTTTGGGGCTACTGTAGAAACAACATGGCGGATCCCTTGGATGAGGACCCGCTCTGTACATAATACTCATGGAACATTAAATGGATTTACTAATTAACCTGTTTTTTAAATGGTCTGATTTTCTTCTTCTATTCCTCTACTCTGAACTGAATGTTGTAAATGAAGTGCCTTATATATAAAGCAAGTAGTTATTATTATTAGTTATTAATGTCACTATTATTGTAGAATTCTCCATTTATTGTGGATAAAAAAAACAATCATGTGTAGTATTGCAATAGCCTACTAAGCTAAAAAAAACAATTGTATACATCATAAAAAAAATTAAATAATGAAAACATGTTTCAATGTTGTTCAAACAGCCACTATATGCAGAGAATGCAGTTGTAGTTTCCACACATGGTCACCAGGTGACAGCATTTAACCGCTGTCTGACAACCTGCTCTGTTCTACAATCAGCGCTATGAAAACGATAAATAATCCTTTTTTTTTTCATTCACTGGTTTGTGGCATATTCTTTCTGTTCAAATTTAAAGTACCTAAATTTAAGTTTTAAGCTCTCGCAGTGCTGGTTGCGTTGGCTGCAGCTCTTTAGCTTTTAAAATTATCACAAAAACATTCAAAGCAGCATGAAATATTAATACTCAAGCAAAGCACAAGCAACTGGAATTTAAATTTAAGTCAAATACTCGAGTAAATCTGTTGAGAAACTTTCCTGCACTGATGGGAGTCGCCTGTCTTGTAATTCGTGCACAGGCCTGAGGGGGGCAGTGTTCAGCTGCGGGTCCTGAGATGTGACCGGAATTTAACCCGCAGAAGAGGAAGCTCCACTTTCCCCACGTGAGCAGCAGCATGTCTCCACCAGGAGGGAAAATAAACAGACCGAAAACTGTAAGAAACTGGTTTATATTTTTATATTAAAGACGTGACGATAAAGAACAAGAAGGGAAGAAGTTTGACGTTTATTTGAGTTAAATAAGATGTAAGCTAGCAGCTAGCAGTTAGCATGAGCAGCTAACGTAAACACTGCTGCTTCACTGTCTCACTCGGCTCAGTGTTTGTCACGTTTAAAGATATTTTACAGTTGTGCTGTATTTAAATATAAATTTGAGGTACTTCAGTGTCATGTCACTTTCTCCTCCCCTACACAGCGTGTGTGCAGGTGCTGACAAAGTCCTTAAAATGTCTTGAATGCTACAACAATGAGGCCTTAAATATAATTCAAGAGTCTTAAATTTGAATTTGTGAGGTCTGAACTGCTACAAACATTTTACCTAATTACATTTATCTTTTTTTAATTCCTCTTGTGAAAATGAGTGAAGTCTGTCTTTGTAAAAGTCATTGCTAATGTTACAAGCCTTTAAATATATAGAAAATACTGTCATTTTTCTTCATACTTGCACTGACCTGTTGGAAAAATATGGATTGACTTAACTCACTCTAGTAACCATATTCCTACATAACAGCTACCTCTGCATGATTTGTCCAAACATCTGTTCTCTGTGTGGTTAAAAGCGTCTTGAATGTGTCTTAAAAAGCAATTTAAATATTTTACTTTTACTGCATTACATGTGTCTGACAGCTTTAGATACTTTTCATATTAGTTTTTATCCCCTTCTTGTTCAGTGAAAACCACGAATCAAATGTGTTGATGTTGAAAGTTTGTGATAAACTGGATGAAGTGTTTCTTTATGTGTTGAGAAAATCCTCCTACTTCTTAAGCTCAATTAATTATTCAAAGGGGAACTACTGGGGCGTCGGTAGCTTAGTGGATAGTGCCAGCACCCCATTTATAGAGGTGATGCCTTGCTGCAGCGCTCGCAAGTTTGACTCCGGCTTGCAACCCTTTGCTGCATGTCGTCCCCCCACTCTCTCTGTCTCCCCATTTCACACTGTCCTGTATATTAAAGGCAAAAAAGCCCAAAAAATAGTCTTAAAAAAAGGGGGAACACTACTACACTTATCAAATTAAGAATTCCAGTAGGTTACTCCTGTGGCCTGGCAAAGTTCAGTCAGTATTTGTGAGCATGAGCTACTCTTTGTCTCAAAGTCAGAAACCAGGTAAGTGAGTCTGATGTGGCGCCATGTCTGCCGCCTCCGCTCAAAGCAACACGCCAGCACAAATGTATTTTTGATGCTACAAACTTCTGTTATCGTTCAGTCCAGTGGACACTGTGGAGAAGAACAAATAAAACATGAAAATAAGCAAATAAAAGGAATAATGAATGAAGATGTTGTTTAGTTGCATAACATACCCAAAAACCGCATTTATATATATTTAATATTATTATTTTAAATCCACATCACAGAGGTCAGCATCTGTTTTTCTGTAAAGTAAGTCCCTGACTGTGTTTTAAAACATGGCTTACTGAAGTATTTTCATCATGAATGAATTGTTTGATCAGTAAAATGCCCAAAATAAAGTCACCAAATTGCTTGTTTTGACCAAACAACACTGCGGAACCTTATTTTTTTTCCATTTACTGTCACATAAACAGTGTTTCTCAAACTTCTAAGCAACTTCCTGCCATAAAATAAAGTGCTCTACTCATTAAGATTAGAAAGATTAAAGATTAAAAAAATTAAGATTAGAGATAATTCAGATGTGTGTATCAGATTTTTGTTTTGGTCGTCTTAACCTGTCCCGTGATGCATCTCACGAATGAGCTGTCGAACTTTATGATGATACATGAGGAAGATTGTTTTCCTGCTGTGTTACCAGTCCGCCCTCTGCTGGAGTGAAGGTCACATTGCAAGATGGAGTTTGTTATTTTCCTTCCTGAGGCTCTTAACTCTGTAGGGAACTTTCCAAAACCAGACCTGACCCACTCCCGCTCTGTCTCGGAGTGTCACGGCGTTTGCAGCCAACTTCACAGGTGAATGAAGCACCTTCATCGATGTGTAGGGTGTAAACACAGCAGCAGGCTTTGGGACACACTTCCCTCTCTGCAACAGAAAAAGCAGCTGTTGTTATATTTGGTAACCATGGAGACAAGTCCAATTACTCCTATTTTATTAGTATTTGTATCACTTTCATTGATTTCTGCTGCTGTGTACTGGAATTTTGGTAGTTTATACTATCCTTTTGCCATTAAAATAAAGAAGTGAATTGATAAATAAGTAAACAAATAAATATATAAGTGAAACATTAAAGGGTCTAAAACTATTTCTATTATTTTACTATTGTAAACATCTTGTTTTTCACTCTGATGTTACAGAGCTGCTCATTTTTTACACTTTACTGTAAAATAAACACAACTGCAGTTTTAAAGAGACTAGAGACGTGTAGATTTGATCCTAAATACAATGGAGAACGTTATTCTTGATATTGTGATATCCAAAATCTAAGACGATATCTAGTCTCACGCTATCGACAGGATATCAGCACATCGCCTTGGTAACATAACTTTGGCCCTACAGACATAGACGTCATGTTTAGGTTTTTCATCCTTCTGTCTGTCGTCTTGCAGGAGCTGGGTAAGAAGCTTTTCAAGCGGCGGCGAGTTCTGAGCAAAGAGAAGAGGAAGAAACATCAGATAGTTGGAGCTGTGGTCGATGAGGGTCTCATCACCGTGCATCACCTGAAGAAGAGAAAGTCAGTGATCAGTAAAACCTGTCAGGACTGATTCATATTCTGATGTTAGACTTGACGACTCGCTAAGACTTTGCCACGCTTTATTATTTTTAGACTGAAGTTTAACACGTGATGTTTCAGTCTGACTTTGTGTTTTGTTTCAGGTCGAGCCCCCGGGCGAACATCACTCTGTCTGGCAAGAAGAAACGAAAGCTGCTCAAACAGCTGCAGCACATGCAGCAGGAGAAGGCCGGTATGGAAGGTAAACGCTGTCTCAACTTGCTGCTACCCTACACTAGCACAGTGGTTCCCAACTGGTCCAGATTTCTCCTTAGTCATTAGTTCAAGGTCCACACAGCTTATTATATTTAGTGTCACACTAGAGTTTGACCGCGTTGCAGAGCTAGTTTGCTGTCTTTGTCAAGTAGCTGTTGCTTAGTCATGCACTCTGCAAGAGAAAACAACACTTGTTTCAGTCAGGATGAACCTGCAGCCCACCAGATGGGAACCACTGCACTAGAAGACTTCAAAAAGACTAAAGTCTGACACCCTTTCACATTTAAAGACAATGGGCCTCATCCACAAACAGTGTGTACACACAAATCCGTGCTTAAACCGTGCATATGAATGATGTAGCCCTGGGATTCATCAGTATTTTCGTACCTGAATTTGTTCCTACGCTGCAGACAAATTTAGCACCGCCTCAGGCGTGCTTACGCATAAATGATAAAGGCCTGGCTGTTTTAAGCGGGATCTCTACTTCTGCGTCAAATCAACGCCATACTCTAGGCCATAGCCTGACGTGCACCTCCCCAGAAATTAACTACATGTCACAGTGACGCAGACCTGCTGTCTGTCTCTGTAAGCTGAAACCATTTCCCTCAGTGGAAACAAAGCTTTGATTTACTTTAATTTCACAGATAAGAAACAATAAATTGTGAAGACAGTAAAGCCTCCACAAAAATAGCATTTTAAGTCTTGTGTGTGATTTATCCTGGCTGAAATATGAGTAGAGGAAAGTCTGCTAGCTGCTAGGCTAATTTATACAATGTAAAATGCCATAAGCTTGTGCTAATAACATTAGCATGTTATATTTGTTTGGAAAACGTGTTTAGTATAAGACAGTTGTTTTGTCAGTGAACCTTGTGAGTTGTAATGGAGCTGAATTTTGTAGCGTTACCTTTGTTAAATGTTGCTGTTGTCCCTGGCTTCATATGAGTAGAGGAGAAGTCCACTAGCTGCTAGGCTAATTTATACAATGTAAAATGCCATAGCTTGTGCTAATAACATTAGCATGTTATATTTGTTTGGAAAACGTATTTAGTATAAGACAGTTGTTTTGTCAGTGAACCTTGTGAGTTGTAATGGAGCTGAATTTTGTAGCGTTACCTTTGTTAAATGTTGCTGTTGTCCCTGGCTTCATATGAGTAGACGAGAAGTCCACTAGCTGCTAGGCTAATTTATACAATGTAAAATGCCATAGGCTTGTGCTAATAACGTTAGCATGTTGTATTTGTGGGGAAAATGTGTCCAGATAAAGACAAGTGTTTGTCTGTGAATGCTGCGAGTTATAGTGAAGCTGATTTGTGAACTTGTGTTTGAAACTGTCTCTATTAAGCCATGTTTAATGTGTGTTTAATGTGTTTTTTAATTTTGAATCAACTCAACTTTACAGCACTTCACAGAAACCTCCGCCGCCGACTAGTGTTTTTGGAGGTGTAACTGCAGAGTGACAGTATACACGTTCACAATGGCGTAGGGTCTGCGTAGAGCTGATGTACGAGTATAAAATCCGCTTTTCGCACACCTTTTAACTAAATGTATAGAGTATTAAAATCGCAATTGCAACAAAACAACAAAATCAGCTGGTGCACATGTGTCATGAATCGGACAGTGAATGTTTCTACGCACATATTGGTGAATGAGACCTCTTGTGAATTTTCAGTAACACACTGTAAGACTGTGCAAAGCCTGGGGATCCTGCAGGGTCACTGTTTGACAAAAGGACTAGATGTCTTTGAGATTATTTCCCATCCTGCTCCTGGTGGAAAATGTGACACCAGACTCCCTTTACGAAATATGACACACTAACAGTTCATTATGTGTCCACAAAAACGTGGGCACACATCTAGCCTTTCTTTTTCTGAACTTGTTTCCTCTGTTGTCGTCTGTGTCCTCAGTTGAAGCTGCAGCAGCACCAAAGAAACAGGAGTCATCGTCTGCTCCAACCAAGAAGAAGAAGAAGAATAAGAAGAGAGCAGCTGGACCTGATGGCGACGTAGAGATGGCCGACGCTGAATGATGATGACCGAGACAACTGTTGTGTCTCAGAGATGCATCTGAACGACATCTTTGAACTGAACTCTGAAGTATGATCGAGTAGTTTTTTACTCTGTGAACAAACGTCAAGTTTTCTCACCATTTGTGTTCAGAGTGACGTTAACGTGTCTGCAGCTGTTAACGTGTTGCTATGGAAAGATGCTGGAAAGTGGAAGATTTAGAGAGACGGGAGGCTGAGGGAGACCATCAGTACGAGGAAGAATTAGGGATGATGAACAAAGGAGAACTTGCTGCAAGTCAAAATTATCAGTTAGGAAGTCAGAACTTTAAAATGTTTAGATTGATCTACTCAAGTCAAATCTATAAGGTAAGTCAAGAGATTGTCTAAGTCAGGTTTTAATTTTGACTTTTTAAATGTAATAATTTTGACAAAGTCAAATATATGTTTTTAGGTCAAACTTATGAGATACTGTGTGAAGATTTTTGATAAATTATAGCTCATAATTTTGACGTAAAGACAAATTTTGGCTCAAAAATCTCACAAATTTGATTCAATAAACCAGACAAGTGACATGCAGGTGAGAGTCATGGCTCAGACCTGTGTTCAGAGTCTTACCTGTTATCTGTTTTAAAGTTTCTTGTCTTCTTGAAATGGGCTCCTGTCGGGTGACGTCTGCTGTTAGAATAATATTTATGTTAGAGTTGTTATTCTATTGTGTCTTCAACGTCACAGATCCTTCAAGTTTGTAAACAACAATCATTCAGAATTCTACTAACCACCATATTCATCAACTCTGTATTATTAAACAGTTCATTACTGATAACCTTTAACTTCCTGCGGTTACTTTTTTTTCATTCTGACCATGTATATGTATACATATATTTAAATTCCCAGTAGAATTAATGGAACCTTAAAAAGCCCAAAGTTTTACTTTAATATCAGGTCAGGCGGTGCTGTGTACTTTTCCTGTTGTTGGCTTACAGTTATGTAGTTTTATTTTTTAAGACTCAAACTGGAAATAGTGCATTTATTAGGCAGTATTTTCTGTTGCTGATATGTATCCATTAATCAGACATTTGAAATTGAAAGAAATTATAAATTTTAGTTTATAAATCTGTATCATATCTTTGTATCTTGTAATCATTAACTTAGCAGTCTTATTTAAATCATAAATGTTAAGGTATTCACACATATGCATATATCTATAAAGCTATATATACACACACACACTCTTGAGATACTTTTGAGTCATAATTTGGAGTCATAAGTCATTATTGATCTTTGATTTTTACCTAATAATTTTCTGCAGGTAGGCTCCATCTGAAGATTTATTGGATCTTTAACACTCAGAATTTTATAACATTTAATTATTTTCTATACCTTCCATTTTTTTCTATTTGTTTGTTGTTGTTTTTTAATGTTGTAGCTTAGACTAAGCAACACTTTCTTTCCCTTTTTTTTTATAATTCTCTTTTTTTTTTTTCCTTTTTAAAATCGATATATTTTTGGGGACACGGTCATATTGTGGAAACATTTCATCCAGAGGAAAAAGACAACTAGTGAAAAAAAATCCATATATTTGGAAGTGAGAAAGAATGAAAACATACTTTTGAAGGTTTTATTAGATCATTTTAATTTGAGTTTTGATTACATTTTTTTTGTACCTTCCTTTTTTTTTTAACTTAATATTTTGTAGTTTTGACCTAGTAAACTTTTTCCCTGCGGCATTAATGACCTTCCATTTTTTTCATACAGGCAGAGGTTTTAATAAGTCAACTGTTTATCTCTTTTATCTAGCGCATTAATTTAATCATTACCTAAACAGTCTGATTTAAATCATAATTATGTCATACTGCTCTTTTTTCCATCTTTTTACTATATTCTTGCAGAAACAGTCAGGTGAAAATTTTCTAATTATATATATAATGATGTGAGAGACGTTTAAGTCATAATTTGGACTCAAGTCATTATTTTGAAAGTGAAAAGAAAATCAGAATTTTGATCTTTGATTTAAAACTATTTTTCTCCAGGTAGGCTTTGTCCAAAATTTTACTGGATAATTTTTATTTTAAAACTCATAATTTTGAATTTTTATTCATTTCATCTATATTTTTTCTGTACCATTCAAACTTTTTTATTTTTTATTATTTTAAAGCTTTGACCTAGTTTTATGATCTCACATATATATAGAGAGAGAGGGATTCTTTTTATTTTTTATTTTATTTTATCTTTTTTGACATTTAGTCTATTTTTTTCTATACTTTCCCTTTTTTTGATTAATAATTCATAGCTTTGACCTAGTAACTCTTTTTTGTTTTTTTCTTGGCATTAATGACCTTCCATATTTTCATACAAGCAGAGGTTTTATAAAGTCAACTATTTATCCCTTTTATCCAACAGTCCTGGTCAAATATCTGTTTAAGTGGTGAAGTGTTTTTCCTTCACATGTATTGTTCATGTTCAGCCTCTTAAATTATTGATTGACCTTCCTTTAAGATGCTTATATAAACTGGGGTTTTATTTTAAAAGACGGGGTTTTAAAACAGAAGAAGGAGCTTTTTGCTGAAATATAAATATAATTTCTTGAGGTTGATTTGTAGTGCTGATGAAAGTGTGTGTTGCCGTCAGATTTTGGGATGCAGGCTCCATCCCTCCCCCCTTCCAGAGGACAAAGACTAAAATGGGTCAGACTCTGGAGAGAAGCAGATCTTCCGCACCAGCCATCATGTAATGTAGTTCATCATCCTGGAGACAGAAACAAGATGCTGCTGACGGGATTTATGGCGTTTCGGTAACGGATCCAACATGTTGCCTCCACAAACGGTTTGATCCCGTTTATTTATCGGCCGGTGATGACGGACACACGTTTATTATCCAGCGTTTAAAGGAGAAAAACACGAATATTTCTGAATCGTGCCACCAGTTTTTTTTTTTTTTACCAACATGTCCTCTCGGGATGGGTGAAGCATCTTGTTCGCTTACTGGGACTGAACTGGTTTGATTGGGATCTTTGCTGCCTGCTGGTGAGGCTTCCAGTTTCCAGTCAAACACCGACTCATCAGGCGGAGGACTGACCGACGGAGGGATGATGGACGCGGCGCCGAGTTAATCTGTGTCCTCGGTGAAGAGAAAGGTACAACGTGAAGCTGCGGAGGGAGGAGGACAGAAAACATCATTATTACACCATGTTGCTTTGTGTCCCAGTTTAGGCTGCATTATCCGGTAACATTGGCACCATTAAAACCAGTACAGCGACACGTTTGTTCGGCAGGTGGTACATGGAATAACCCAGCAGCGAACACTTACACAAAGGCACAAATTAGCTGCCTGTTATTAAGATATTTAAAAGACTTAAGCTGTGTTTAACTGAGATATTTAGCTACTAGCTTATTTGTGTTGCTTTATAGCATCTTGTGTCAGTTCGCTCTGAATAAACGGAAGTGTTATTAGCTTCGCTTTCGCCCAAAGACGTTCTCAAGTTCTTCTTTGCCACAAATAGCGAGCTAGTTAACAGTGTTGTTATTTTAACTATAAATATGTCTCAGACTCATTTCATAACTTATTCTAATTTATGGCTTTTCAGCTTGTGTCTCTGTACAAGCTATAGCTCACGCGAAATTCCTTCGCTCTATTTCCCTCACTGCCGAACTGACGCGTCTTCGCCCGCCGACGTCGAATCTTTTTCAGACGAATTTTAGCTTCGCCTGTAGTTAACCTGAATAAAACTGGCATCTTTACAGTGCTGGAAAGTAACTAAGTACGTCAAATCAACTACTGTACAACGCTGAGGTACTTGTACGTTACATTGTAAACCCTAGTCCGTGCATGACACAAAATTTTAACATAAAGTTGACACAATGTCCCAGATTGTCGAAATTACGTAACTTTATGTTCACTTGACACAAAAACATTAACAATTTTTAATTTACAATATTATCATTATGCACTTAAAATATATCTTTATTGTTAAATGAAATGATCTTGTGTCAGTTTGTTCTGAGTACACACAAGTGTTAATAGCTTCGCTTTTGCCCAAAGACGTCTTCTCTAGTTATTTTTACACACAAACAGCTAGCTGGTCGTTAGTGTTGTTACGTCAGTTATAATTCTGACCTTACCCTACTTCAGTTTTAATCTATGACTTCTTGCTTGCAGCTCACGCGAAATTCCTTCGCTCTTTCCTTCTCAGCCAAACTGACAAATATTTGCCTGTCGATATCAAATCTTACCCAGGCTAATATTAGCTTCACCTTCAGTTAGCCTGACATATTTACAGTGGTTGAAGTACATTAGATTAGCCACTAACAGATAACTATTTAACGTGTTGTTACATTAGTTATAATTTTGACTGCCTTATTTCAAATCTATGACTTTTTGCTTTTGACTCTGTACAAGCTACAGCTGCGTTCCTTTACTCAGTTTCCTTCTCAGACAAACTGACGCATATTCGCCTGCCGACATCGAATCTTACCCAGGCGGATTTTAGCTTCGTCTTCAGTTAGCCTGTTTTAGACGTCAAAACTGGCATATTTACAGTGGTGGAAAGTAACAAAGTACATTACATAAACCACTGTACAATTTTGAGGTACTGGTACTTTACACAGTTAACTCCAAATCCATCCATGACACAAAATTTTCACTTGACACAAAAAGTCATCCCTTGTGAGTTTATTATAAGTTTGTTTTTTTTTATAAGTCAACAATTTTTTTCAGTTAATTTGATTAAATTTTATAAAGCAGATTTAGCTTGATCAGTTTAAGGCCAATTAACGACACTGTCATTGTGCACTTAACATATAGTTTTACAATTCAGTTTTTAAAAAAAATTAAAAAGTTGTAACTCAATGTTTTTATGTTCATATGGCATATAATTAAATGCTCAAACAACAATGAAGTTGTTAAACTGACATAAAATTCTTGTCAGTCAAGGGTCATGTGACACATTTATTTTTGCATCTCTTTTACTCAAATCTTTTATTTTACTATTTTGTACTTAACTAAAAGTTTTGCGTTGAGTGAGCAGATAAGGGGTTATAGTTTATAGGTAAGGCTATTTCCATCTACTATTTCCCTTTGAGAAACTTCCATCACTGTATCTCACATAACAGATCAGTTAAAATCAGCTCTACCACAGCAACGTCAAAGTGATGAACACATGAATAAATCTATGATTATAATCCTATAATAATATATTTAACACTATTATTCTGAAATGGGCCATTCTGCATTATAGGTACTTTTTAAGATTTTAAGTATATATAGTAAAAAGATATAATGCGAATATGTTGTACTTTTGCCTAAGTGAAGTTTCTAATGTAAGAAGCAATATTACAATTTAAATGTACTTTATTACAAGATTTTTTTTTTTTACTTAAGTAAAAGTATAAATATTATCAAAATGTACTAAAGTATTAAAAGTTGAACAGACTATTATGCAAATTCATGACAGTATAATCTACTAAAAATACATCATATTTTATTATCTTATTCTAGTTTGTGAGTGAATTCATAATCTTAATAACTCTGAATTAAGTGTGGTGAAGTGGAGATTTAGATCTAGTACACATCAGAAATACTGAAGTGCCTTTGCTTTGTTACAGATAAAGCTATTCAATATTTACTTCAACATATATTCAGCCAGACTGTTTTACGCATAAAAACAGTCCAAAAAAATCCTAATTTGACCAGAAAATCTGAACTCAAAGTTAACTCGTCAGCTCTTTTTCATCTTTAAGTGTTCTTCAGGTCATCTCCCTTCAGAACGGTCGATAGATTCAGTTAAAGGCTCCAAAAAAAAGCTAGTAGATGGACCTTGAGTTCAACTATTTTACTGTTTCTGAGGTTTTATGTGTCTACTGCACTCTTGTCCTTATTTGATCCTTTTTGGTGTTTTATTCTGCTTAATTCTCTGAACTTTTTCATGTAACTGTGGTGCTGAATTGTTTTATTTTTGTTTTTTCCATGCAAAGCACTTTGTAACATAAAGTTGATTATATTTTTTGTTATTCAAACTAACTTTGACACTCAAAAATCTGAACATTGTGTCCTTAAGATGATATTTGCCCACAGATAAGGCCTCGTGTCTGTCTAATAAGAAGCTCCAGACACGAGCACGGTGCAGACACACCTGGTTACTAATCTAATTGATAGTAGGTCAGATAGCACCAGCTGTAAAAGAGATAAGGTGAAATACTGACTCTCTGTCCCGCACAGGAAACGGGTTAAAGTCCTGCTCTGTGGACTGTGGACCCAAAGATCCACCGAGCATCTGATGGAGGACTGTTCACACTGTCGGCCCGGTGAGTTTCTGCTAAAACACAACATATTTTTAGGTTTTGTGTCTGAAAAGCTGAAGACAAATTAATGTGTCCGCCATTAACACCCTCGGTGACCTCGTTCACTTTCAGCAGAAATCTAAAAATGGAAGCTCCTTCGCCGGCTCCTGAAGGATTAGCGTCCATTTTTAGATTTCTATTTTTACGGCACAGATTGATTTTTCTATTTTAGCTCTCTTTGTGTGCTGTTGTTGTCGGCGGAGACAGATCTGGGACTCGGGGACGGACACACAAAGATGTTGTAGTGTCACAAACAGTTGAAGCTGCCGCTGAGACAAATTGATGAGCTTTGAAAGATGACGTCCAACAAAGTGTTTATTCTTAAGAAAGACTTGTAGAAACTAATTTAAAGATGATCTGCAGGAGTTTATAAACTCAGCAACTCTAATGTTGTAACATGGTTTTTCCTCTGTGAACAGCCTTGCATGCGTTTATGCCCATTGAGGAAATAAATGACTTTCTCATTAATTCAGTTTTTGTTCAGACTCATAATTAGACTGAATTTGGTTCCACTTAAAGTCAGTCTTACATGTAGGGCCTCATTTAGTCTTGTTTTACTGTAATTAATTAGCAGAAAGTGACGTACCCGTCCCACCAACAAATCAGACACATGTTGACTCAAGAATTTTTATTTCTGTAAGCTGTAAACATCTCAGCACACTATTTTTCTGTTTTTGTTTTTCATGCATGTTTTCTGTCTGCTCTCAGTTTTGTTTACAAAGCTGTGTTTGGTGACGGAATAAAACTTGTTTATGACTTGTAAACAGCGTTCACGCCAACTTCAAAGTCATAATTACTAGCAGGAAACTGGATATTTACAGTCAGTCGTCCGACAGCAGGAAGTAGGCCACTCTTTGCCAACATGTTAGCCAATATGCTTATAATGTGTGTGTATATGTTTCCGCTCTTTATTCAAACCCCCGTTAGCACCAGTATAAGCATTGGGTGTTTTTCCTGGGGTCCTCACACATACAGTCACACACACTTCAACATATAACACATAAACACAAACAACAAAACAGCTCATCTCGTTGGTTTAACATTAAACACGGAAAAGAAATAAAATTGTCCTTTTAATAAAAATTTGGCCAGACACAAAATCAAAAATCAAACTTTTCCTCAAACTCATTTTTTTCATCTTCGTACAAATAAATGAAACAAATGTCATTTTTAGTAAACAAAAATCCTTGTCAGACTGTCCTTAAATTATATGTTTATCCATCCTGTGCTTTTACACATTTAATTTCAAGATAATAGGGTATTTACAATAAAAGAAAACAAACATGTCTGATTCTCTTCCACGGGGTTTCTTACTTTCATTCAGGTTTACATTTTATTCTTACAACATTTTCACCCGTCCTGTTCTTGTGTTTTTAAATAAATTTACTTTTTTAAATGATGTGTATTCATGCAAATGTTTATCGGATTTGTCAAACTCTCACAAAACTTTTTGTAAAGGCTGATCATTAGCATAAATAACACCCTTGTATAGACAGTGGCGCTGCGAAGGGGGGGCCACAGCCACCCTGATACAATCACAGGCCCCCATCACAAAAAATAATGGAAAATAATCAGAGGCCTCTGTGTAGGGTTTCTCAACTTGAGTAGCATCATTTCCAGTAAATGTTTTGTTTCTCACAGTCAGTGTACACTTTCAACTTAAAGCGGTATAGTTGTCTTTTCAATAAAATGACAACGACCCTTTTCAACGAACAATGAATATGTCGCCTAAATTGATAAATATGTCGTCCGCTAAGTCTGGCTAACAAGCACATAAAAATGACATAGTTTTAGATTTATGACATCATATAGTCCATGTCCAAAGCTTCCTGGTACATAAAAACAAAATTCAAACACAACAAAAATCATGTTTCGAAGTCTCACAAGGTGCTAAAGAAATATCACATGTAATTTGGGTGAACAGAGTCTTTAAAGTCAGTGTTATTGGTTTTATCACACCTTTGTTTGTCACTTATTTCAGTGTAAAATGAATCTTTGGTAACACGCAGCATGTCCTCTGTTTTCAGATCATTAGTGTGGATCTCTGCTCTCCTGCTGTGGACTCTGAGGCGTTTCTGATCACAGACCGTAGATCTGCTGCAGCCATGACTCCTCCAGCCTCCACTCGACCCTCATCATGGACTCTCTCTGTGCTGCTGCTGATGGTGGCGACATCACTTCCCGTGTCAGCTGTGGAGCCGGAGACGTGTTTCTCCAGACAGCACCAGAACGCCATTGTGAACGTCAGGCAGGCGTTAAACAGGTCGACGACGGCCATGGACGCCCGGGTGGTCCGGTCAGAGAGGGACTGTGTCCTCGCCTGCTGCTCAGAGGAAGTCAGACCAGGTGAGACAAACTGAAGAGGGCACAGACTCAGTCACGTGTGTATCCTGGACCGTTTCCATGCATTTACCATAAAGATCAGAATACAGGTGCACTCCAACTTTAGTGGCAGATGGTTTGACCGCAGCTCCTGTTCTCTGGTGGACCAGAGGCAGCGTCTGATGTCTCTGCATCGCCTCAGCCGTCAGCTTGATGGTGTTTTTCAAAGAACTTGAATATTTTTGACTGAAACTTCTGCAGCTCATTAAAAGATACATCAGTGCGGATCAACGTACATTTACATTTCTGTAAGATTGTCATTCACAGTAGTGAAGGTAAACGTTAATAAATGAGTAGCAGAGACACGGGAAGTTTCTTTAGTCTCATCTCAGATATTGTTCATCATTAAGCTAAATGCTGCATAAAAACACTGATTTATTCACAGTGATAAACGTCTCAGACAAACGCTTTGTCCCTGTGGGAGCTAAAAAAACAATGAGGTACATTTTAGGATCCAGTCGAGACGTCTGCCTTTGAAAACACTCAAGTGGGTCAAAGTGGGATTCAGTGACGGGCTTTTTGTAGCGTCTCAGGCTGAGACGTGAGAGCTTTACTTAGAAATCTGCTTCCCTTTCTAAGAACAGGTATTTTAATCTCAGCAGTTAAAACTTGGTCACGTTATATAATTAGACGGATATTTAAAAGACAAATCTAAAACTGCCGACAGACCCGATGTCACGCAGTTAAGCACAGTACAGGGAAGTCAGATTATTAAAATACTGCACTCAAGTTCAATCCTGAGGTATTTATTTCACTTTATGTTCCTACTTCATTTCATTTCAGAGTAAAATATTGTACTTTTGACTCCACTACATTTATCTTGGCACAGTTTTTCGGGTCACAATTTTACATCCAGAGCAAGTACACAAAAGTACTGTGTAACACACTGTAAAATGTACCTATTTTTAAACCGTCATTTACAAAACTTAAATTTTAATTGAATTTCTCAATTCATCTAAAACACACATCGCACATCAACAGGACAGAGTCACACTCTTACAGGTTCAGTCCACCCCAAAATCAAAAACACCTATTTTTTTCTTCTTACCTTCTTGAACTTTTTGTAAACCAGTACAAAACCAACAATAACAACATGTTTACCCAACACATGAAACAAACAAGCCACAGGAGGAAGTCAGGTGACATTACAAAGAGCAACCTGTCGATACGTTCAGGTCCTTCACATTCTGACCGTTGTTTTTGTGTTTCTGAAGGTGCCAAGTGCAACATGGCTGTGTTCAAGGGCAACAAACACGCCGGTGACGATAACTGCTTCCTGTTCCACTGTCAGGCGGAGCAGGACTGTCCGTTAATGAAGGCGCCGGAAGGCATCAACACCTACGACATATACAAAGGTACATTCATCTTCTCTTTCATCAGAACTTAATATTTTCTTTCCTTCACATGATGTTCTGTTATTTTAAAGAGTCACTGTAACGCTATTATCCTCACTATGCTTCTTGTTATGTGTTGAGGTGTTGAGATGTGACTTCTGCTGTCATCTTAGGACAGTGGAGCTGAATCAGATTTGGTTTGAGGTGCTCTGATGGATTAGTCAGATTGATGGGGAAGTCATTTGTTTAGGGTCAAGAACACCAGACAGGTTTTAAGCAAACCTCCACTCATACCATATATTACAAACCAATTTCCAACCATTTGTAATTCAGAGACAGTTTGCCATCAACCAACGTCAGCTCTTAATTAAAAACTGTACTGTCAACCTGATCACCAGGAAACAAATTGGCATCGTAAGTTTCTGCAAACCATGGATACATGACATTTCTTTGACAGTATGTATTGCATACATTGAAACTCTGATGTTTAACAGCACTGTGGTTAATGGTTATTGTTTGGCTTAAAATACCCGGCTTTGGAGGCACAATCCCGGCAGTAAAGACAGTAACCAGTAAAAAAAAAAAAAACACTCACACTGGGGGCTAAAAAGCCGATACAAACAGAATTGAATGTTTCACAGTGGGTGTTCTTGTTTGTTGGTCACAAACAGTGGTCTGCAGTTTGGCAGGCGTCTCGTCAAACAGAAATGTACAATGCCAGCATTTTCTTCTAGCAACTATTCAGATGATTTTATGTAAAATGATCTCTGCAGCTCTGTGGACCTTTTTTAGCTTCCTAAAACTCGAGCTGATGAACATGGTGGAACATTTAGCAGCTACAGAGACAGATTTTTCCACCCAATTTGAATGTTATCAGCCCATTAAATGACTGTTATCAGTTGTCAGTGTGGCTCTATGATTTGCACCATGGCCCTACGCTACCTGAAACATTTATTGTTAGGCGGCGACCTCTAGTGGCTGTAGTAACTATGACGGGAGCAAAAGAAGAAGTCAGGTGACATAGTGTAAAGAGTGACAAACTCTGTGTATGGAGGAGGTTGATGGATGGGTCAAACAAACAGAGGACTTTCACCCAGGAGACCACTGTTGGTGTCCGGTGTGAAAACAAAAGGGTGAAACCAGAAGTCATTAGGTGTTTTCACACCGGTGGAACTTTTTCATTTAAGTTCTCACAGGAGCTTCCCAGAACTGTTTGATCCAAAAACACCAATAGCCTTCAGAGTTATGTAACATTCTTATTTTAATCCTCACAGCGATCTCTTCCAAAACATACGTAGCCATAGTTTTGACGGCTTAACCCTCACGTCAGGAGGTGGTGGGGACCAAAAATGGAGCTAAAAGAGAAAGAATATTGTACCTACATCCAGCTGGACACAAACACAAAGCCTCTTAATGGATCATCATGTTGCTCTGTAACTGCTGGCTGTGGAAATCACTACCTGTTAGCTAACACGTTAGCATCAGCTACTTCATAAGATAATCACATTTAAACTGGACTTTAACTTCTGACTTTGTCTTCTCTCCTACATAGGCTTGATTCATCCAACCACTGTGAGGCCTGTGACCATGACGACCACCACCACAGAACAAACCACGACCACCTCCACCACCACCACCACCACTACGCCGGCCCCAACTACACCGACAACCACGCAACCCACCACCACCACTACAACCACCACACCGAGTACAACATCGCCACCAGCAACGACTACAACCTCTGCGCCATCCACAACTTCAACCACCATCGCCACCACCACAACACCTCCACCCATCATCATCATCGCCACCATGGCTCCGGTAACTCCAGCACCCACCACCACCACAACAACAACAGCTTCTACTACAACCACCACCACCCCCGCCATCATAGTGAAGAAGCCAAACAAGACCAGCAAGAAGCAAAATAAATCAGCCAAGAAAGTAAAACCTCATCCTGTCAGCACCACCACATCCGCTCCACCGACACAGAGCTCCACCACATCACTTCCTGTTGTAACCACCAGCAAAGAGGCTGCACCAAGAACTACTGAAAGACCACAGCCCAATACTGAAACTACTTCAACTACTACTACAACCACAACAACCACTACGACTACTACTACAACTCCAACTACTACCACCACCACTACGACTCCTCCTCCACCTACTACAACCACCACTCCTACTACTACTACTACTACTACCACCACTACCACTACTACCTTACCCACCACTACTACTACTACTACTACTACTACTACTCCTCTTCCTACCACCACCACTACAACCACCACCACAACCACTGATCCACCCACTATGAGGACGACTCCAGCACAGAGCCTCGTCATTATCCCCAAAGGCGCCGTCCAGTCCGACCACGCCCTCCAGAACTCAAGCGTTGGCCGAGGAAAAACGGCGGTGGCAGCACGGGGGGCGTTGAAAAGCGGCGTGGTGGCGTTCATGGTGCTGGGGCTCGCCATACTCACACTGGCCCTGGCCGTTGGCGGCCGCAAGGCGATGGAGTCCTTCGACAGACGCCATTACACGAGACTGGAGCTGAATGACCTGCACTACGAGGTTTGAGGGAGGACACAACGCCTCACAGGTGCTTGGTTTTTACGACGGAAGCTCAGAAGGACAAAAAGCAAGACTTTAAATGAGTTCATTTAAGATTGTTAACGTTCATCTGATAGTAATTTTAAAACAGCACAAAGTTACACAATAACAGAATGTCTGCGTCACTAAAGAGGCGTCACACCGTGTGGAGAACACTCGATCCTGATTGGCCAGAGCGGGTGCATTATTTTGAATTAACCACACAGCTCCAACACAGTTTATTTACATTAACACAGTTATGTTTATTACCCTGAAATATGAGAGAAGAGGACTTTGATCTTTGGCAGGTGGCTGTGATTTAAGAAGCATAATGAACTCAGACCTGTGCAGTTATTGAAATTAATGCACTCTGAAGACAAACCCGTAGAATCTGCATCTCACATTATTTCTTAATAGGAGTAGGTGATATCGATAAAATCCTCCACCGCAGAAGTTTCATTCACGTCTTTCTTTTAAAATGAGCGACTTTAAAAATCACTGGATTACCTGAAAAATGCATCATTTGCTGACAGCTGTTTTTTTAACAGTTTTGGAGGTTCGTGATTTTTCATGGACAGAGCCGAAATTTTCATCGTGATATATATATATATATAAATATCATGAAACCGTAAATTTAAAATCACCAGACGGAGATACTGTATCTGTGTTTGGTTGCCAAAAAGAATGCAACGCATGACAAATCAACAACAGCCCGCTCGCTAGAAGAAACTGTTGGCGTTATGCGATTCTGCAAACCACAAATACGTTACATTTGCATGTTTCATACGTATCATGTCAACGTTTCTAAAGTGACGTAATGTATGAGCTGACTTTGTCACTGGCTCAACTTAAAGAAATGAAGGTAACACTTCACGTTCATCTTTTTGAGTAGTTCCCAATCAGGCATCCTTGAGTTAGTCCTATACATCTTTATTAATCTGACAAACTCAATCAGTTTCGTACAACCAACAGGAAGCTTAATTACGTTCACCCAACTTAATTTCTATCCAAAAGTTGTGGTCATAGGTATTATTACTTATTTATTTTAATTCCATCCTACTCAAAAAGTGTTTTGATTTTGACCAACTTCTTAAAATAAGTTGTAATGTAACGTATCTGTGGTTTGCAGAAACGAACAATGCCAACATTTTATCTGCCGATTGTGTTGTCTAGAAACATCACAATGATGCAAAAATTAATTGAAAATAATCATAAATCTTTCCTGATTATTTATTTTCAACATTTTGACTTTTGTCTCAAAATGATGTCACATTTTATCATATTTGTCCTCACAAATCTGACATTTTCTCAAATCTTTAAACGCTGTGGCGCCGTGTTGCTGCCACCATCACAACAAAAATATTTGCTCAGTTTCCTGTTATAACATGAAAAGTTTTTATGTCCCCTTTACACAAGCTTCACCACAAGATATTTTTCATTTTATTCTGAAATATTTTCTCACCACTGGACACCAAATTATTCGTTTTAACAAACTTTTTTATTAAAAAACAAATGACTTTATCTTATTAAGTTACACAATCTTCCTGTTATATATAAATATATATTATAAGAGCCATTTGAAATCATTAATCACATTTTTCAATGACCATATTGTGTGATAATGCCGCTGAAACGTGACACTTTTTACATTATCCTACAAAACATGACAACAACTCACTATATAAAAATTAACAAAGAACATTTATTGAAAACATTATTTTAGGAGCATAATTCATTAGAGATTTTGAGTGATCTTCAATGGCATTTTCCTTTGATGAACACAAAAGCATAAAACACTAATTTTTGCAATACTAATATTACTGGTGCCGTCTAGCAAGGGTGCAGCGTTTATTGGACTAGTCGGCTAACAGCTCAATATCTCTTGCTGTTACACAAAATCAGTGTTTGTATTGTTATTGCATAAATGTTAATGACACAGGAAACTTTCATATGTTATTAAATGTGAAAAGTTTCTTGTTTTGATCAGCTTAAAAATTTTTGTGTAATAACAGGTGGGTTTCTACTCATATCCTGCTGAGACCCGAACTTTTCTTTCGTATGCGTTTATAATTTCTCCTAGCTATTTGGGATCAATAGGACCTGAAAAGTATAAAAAACATTTTTAATGATTATTCTTGTCTCGTTTGAGGAGATTGGAACTTAATTAAGTCCTATTGTCTTCAAACAAGTACTTCCTAAGTAACAGTGTCTTGTTCCTGTTGCTAAAATTGGTCAATTTTATTGCCGTATGAAACTACAAACATTATTAAACATAAATAAACAAGTTTAAACCATAACATGTGATCAGGTTTTGGACCTTGTCCATTTTTGTGTCGGGATCAGCTGCAGACTGACTTAGCAGAGATGGCAGCCATCTTGTTTTAACATAGATTAGTGTATTGTGCTCTTACTACCACTAGATGGCACAAAAAAGTGTCCATGAACGAGGACAACAGGTCTGAGTTAAGTAGAATGAAGTATGAGGTCATGTAAATCCAAAATGTGATGGCCTCATATGAGGACACAGGGTCTCAGGAGGATGTAACAAGAATAAAATATATGTTATAGTAATACAAAAATTATTGCAACAACAAAAATAATTTATTAATACTAAGAAAATGTCTTAATAATATGAAAATGTCTCGATATAGTGTGAGAGTGGAGCTCAGTAAAACAAGAAACGTTTCATGTTATAACGAAAGTTGAGTTTTTTTCTGACTTTCTGGTTTTAATCACTTTTAATCCTGACTTTATTTATGTTGAGTCAGAGCCAGAGAGTGAGGTCATTTCCTGTTAACCTCCTGATGCGTTTATTTAGTCGTCGCTGACTGTAGAGAAACTTCAGCTGGTGATCGAATACAAAGAACAAACAGCAATATTTTTATTCCCTGAATCTCAGGAAGCCTCTGAAGTCGATGTAGAGAAACTCTGGATTGTACGAGCGGCCACAGATTTGTACATTCGGCCTTCTGGTTTCGAGGCCTTCTTCGCCATGGGGTCGATCAGCCCTTTGTGTATAAGATGTACACCTGCATGTCTTTTTACTTCCACATGCTTCAGCCATACGAGCCTGTGACTGCTTCTTAACTCGCCGACTCGGCCCGGACGTCGGTCTCACACTCTCACTGTGTTGTTTTTGTATTCTGTCCACATTTCTCTGGTTTCACACGTGGATAAAGATTTCAAACGATGGATGCAATTCTTTGAAAATTGATGCACTATTGTATCCTGTGTTTTTTGATAAATATGATATGCTTCTTTTTGAATATTAGATTGTTTTTCATAAGTAAGAGTACACTGGCCGCGCACTATTTTCCTATAATAATAATAATAATAATGATAAGTACATTTGTATTGGGTGTCAGTGTATGAGGAGGAGGGGGTGGAGGCTGCTGCAGCGTCAGCTCACCACCAGGGGGCAGCAGCAGCCTGATGAACCTCCTGCACACACTGAGCTGAAGAAGCCTGAAGCTGCACTGTTGACTTGTTTTCACTTCTATTGCTTTGATTTCTACAGCGTCTAATTAATTACATCGATGGTGATAGTTTGGTCGTGTTTTGTGAAGTGATGCTTTTGCATAAGTTTGGAATTTGATGTTTTGTTCTTGTAGGATTAAAAAAAAAATGTGATTTTTGAAGGTGTTGTCGTCGTTTTACTGATTCTGACTCTGCAGCAGGTGATAAACCTCAAACTAAGCACAGTAGACACAGTTTCTTATGATAGTGTGTCACCACCAGTGTTGGGAGGGTTATGTTTAAAATGTAATAGGTTATAGATTACAAGTGCTGAAAATGTAAAAAGTGATGTAACTATTTTAATTACTTCATCAAAGTAATTTGGAAGCAGTCCAGTTTTAACCTCAGAATTGCATGTCTGCTATTTGCAGATGATGTGATTCTGTTTGCTTCATCACACCGTGACCCCCAGCATGCATTTGGGTGGTTTGCAGCCAAGTGTGAAGCAGTCCAAATCTGAGGCCGTGGTTCTCTGACTGAAAACGTTACTGCCTCAAGCGAAGGAGTGCAAGTATCTCAGTGAGGGTAGAATGGAGTGTGAGATGGATCGATGGTTTGGTGCCCCGGACCGTCGTGGTGAAGAGGGAGCTGAGCCAGAAGGCGAAGCTTTCGATTTACTGGTCCATCTACGTCCCAACCCTCACCTGTGGTCATGAGCTCTGGGTAGTGACCGAAAGAATGAGGTTGCGGATAAAAGCGGCTGAAATGAGTTTCCTCTGTGGGGTGTCTGGGCTTGGCCTTAGAGACGGACATCCAGAGGGATCGGAGTAGAGCTGCTGTTCCTTCGCAGTGAAAGGTGTCAGTTGAGGGGGTTCGGGCATCTGATTAGGATCCTCCTGGACTGGAGGGATCACATATCTCATCTGGCCTGGGAACACCTCGGGGTCCTCAGGAGGAGCTGGAAAGCGTTGCTGGGGAGAAGGACGTCTGGGGTGCTTTGCTTGGCCTGCTGCCCCCACGACCGGCCTGGATAAGTGGATGAAATTGGATGGATGGATGCCCTCACACACTGATCACCATCACCACATTAATCACAACTGATTTAATAACCTGGGGTGTAAATTATGATCTCCAGATTTAAAACAAGGCTGTCCGATAGTCCAACTTTGAGGAACTCACTTTGGTTCGATTTCAGTCGGTCTGACATGTTCACATGTTTTAAAAGTCCAGTTTTAGTTGGACTGACACAATAAATGAATCTTCTCTTGTGTCATGTAAATGTAATGTGTGACTTCACTGTTTGGGTTGGTTAGGTTAAGGTAGGAAGGACTGGTTAGGGTGGTGAGCCAATCAGATTCAGAGAAAGGTGGGTCAGACT
Organism: Epinephelus cyanopodus; assembly: GCA_026686955.1. Lineage (NCBI taxonomy): Eukaryota > Metazoa > Chordata > Actinopteri > Perciformes > Serranidae > Epinephelus > Epinephelus cyanopodus. The sequence continues at coordinate 29,841,396 of CM048936.1, read as the reverse complement.
TTCGCCACAGAGGAATAAAACTTGCCTCCTGGGAAAATGAAGGCTTCATTAATGGCACAAAGGAAATGCGTCAACCATCGTACAACCAAAACAGGGAGAGGATAAAACATTTGTTTTTCCTGGTAGCTACTGGTTGCTATCACCAGATAAGAAAGAGGATCAGTTCCTTGCAGTTACCATCTGTAGTGAAAATACCAGAGTAACTGTGGAAAACAAAGTGCAGTTCCTCCTGTGTTGTTGACAGCTGCTCGGCTCCGAGGGAAACAGGAAGTGATCTCGTCTTCACATCAGAGGCACCAACAATAATATGACTTGGAAATGCTTCATGACGTATTCTGATGTCTTTTTGTTCTTTTCTTTGTCTGATTAACTCAGAGGTGAGACACTAAAGTCTGACTTATTCCCTGAATTCTCTGAAGTTTGATTTTTGGCTGGAGCCCAGATTGTGATGTTTGTTCTTACAGCCCCCTTAAAAAAAAAAAAAATTGATTTGGACTAAAACTGAAAGAAAACTTTGTTTTCTCAATGACATGTATTAAAGTTTAGATTTTATCATCTTTTTGTCATAATAATTTATAAATTCAAACTTAACTCTGACTCAGTTCACAGAAGTATGACTGTTTGTCAAATTTTGAACTTCAATCTGCAAATTTGTTTTCTTCTCTCATAAGTTTTTGATGCTGATTCTAAATTTGTCGTCACTTTTTTCCAACTGTTTTCCTCAAATGTCGGAGTTTAGATCATCTTTAAGCCTGATCTTAGGATCAGAACTTTCTCACAATTCTAACTTGTTTATATTAAATTAATAGATTTAGTTTCAGACTGACGGTTTTTCTGAACTTTGTGATTAATCTCAAATTAATTTGAGAGTTTATTATCTTCTGTAAACTTCATCAGTTGGACCAGAAGGTGAAGTTTAACTCTGTGTTGCAGCCAACGATCCAAACTTTTTTTGTATTTCATTCAGACACCACATAATAAAATGAAAGAAGAACGTGCCTGTTTTAATTTCAAATGCTGTCTTTTGTGTGAGAAATTCATGATTCAGACTTAATTCTTTCACAGAAATGTGACTTCGGTCAGACTTGAGTGTAATCTGCAACTCGGTCTTATTTCATCTTTAAGCCTGACTTTAAGATCAGATCAGATTTCTAACTTCTTTTTATTAAATGTATAGATTTATTGTTACACTGACTGTTTCACTGGCTGAGGCCCAGTCTGTATTTCATTAAGACTCCATAGTGTTAATAAAACTGAAGAACAAAGTACTTGTGTCCATTTTAAATGCTCGCAGTTGTTTGATAAATTCAGACTTAATTCTGACTTTTTGTCAGACTATTGATTGTAGTCTGCAACTCTGGTTTATTTAACCTGAGCAGTGATTTTTTTTTTCCTTTTTGTCCTCAGCCTTTGAGTTTTGCCTCAGAATTCAGACTTTTCCTCAAAATCATCGTGATAACTCAAACTTGACTTTGAGATCAGATCAGATTTCTAACTTGTTTTTATGAAATATATACATTTAGTGTTATACTGACTTTGAACTTTGTGATTAACCTCAAATTAATTCAAGTTTATTTTCATTCAGCTCTCATTATCTTCTGTAAACTGTATCAGCTGGACCAGAGGTTTGACTTTGTGTTGCTTATACTGTTATGTATTTAATTTAGACCCCACATACTAAGTGAAATAACTTATTTCCATGTGAAATGATGATCCATACTTTTCTGTATTTCATTTAGACAGAACATACTCAATACAATGGAATAAAAAAGTGTTTATTTTCATTTTAATTCATGTTTCAGACTCAATTCTGCTTTAATTGTGACTTTTGTCAGACTTTTGTGTGTAATATGCAACTCTGGGTTATTTCATCTCTAAGCCTGACTTTAGGATCAGATCAGATTTATAACTTGTTTTTATTAAATCTTTTGATTCAGTATTATACAGCTGTCTCACATTCATTTCAGGGTTTATTTTCATTCGGCTTTTATTATTTTCTACATCAGCTGAACCAGAAGGTGAAGTTTGACTTTGTGTTGCAGCCAGTGATCCATACTTTTATTTAATGTAGACGCCACATAGGCTGGTCGGTAAAATGGGATAAAACAGAACTTATTCCCATGTTAAATGCTCTCAGCTGATCCCTGCATGTGTGTGTGTGTGTGTGTGTGTCGGTGCAGACTGTGACTGTGTGATAAACTAGTCCCGCAGGAATGTGCGTGTTAAAGCTGAACTTCGGTTTGTTGTGCAGCTCAGAGCTCCTGTTCTCCAGGATCTGGGATGTTTGGTGCGGACACCGTGCAGCAGGCAGCGGCGGGGCGTTTTCCCTCTTGTAACATTATCTTTGGCTTCAGAGCATGAAATCAGAACAACAATAGAAACAGTGGAGCCGAGGAGCGAGGTGGAGGTGGAGGAGGTGGAGGTGGAGGAGGCGGCGGAGGAGGAGGAGGAGGAGGGGGAGCAGCTTCCTCACAGCGGAAGGAGACGACGGATCTCCTGCAGGACAATGTGAGACACAGAGAGTTGATCCAACGCAGTTAGCGAGCAGCCAGGATGGAAGTGGGGATAATTTAACGCATCTCTGTAGCTCGATCTCGACCCGAACATTGTTGGACACGCGTGTTTTTTAATATCCAGAGGAAGCGGCCGCAGCGATGGGAATACTGCGCTGAGGAGAGAGCGGGCGGCAGGGCCAAGAAACGGGAGAAAGATGGGTGTCGTGCTGCGGAGCCTGTTGTTGTGTAGTTTTTGTTTTCTCATACGAGGTGAGTTTCCCCACAAATCCGCCTTTTCGCTTTGCTTTCTCGCTCGTGTGTGACGTGTACATGCGTAAAAGTGTTGTTAACAGCCGGGAGGAGCAGCTTTACCGGGGGATATTCGGAGCAGTGTCCGGGGCCAGGGCCCTCTCTCCGGGGCTCGGTTTCTCCCGAGCGAAGCTAACGTTAGCCTGCCTGCTATGCGTGCTCATCTGCCGCTGGAGCTCAGGGAAACGAAAACACAAATAGCCTCTGTTAGCAACACTAGATGGGAAAAACACCCCACGACACTCCCTGCACCCCTGCTCGCCTCCTCCGAGCACACACGCCGCCGCATGCTCATCATTTTAACCCAGTTTGCAGTTTGTTAGCATGCTAACTTTGATTTAGTAACTTGGATAACATCAGATAGCAGTTAGCACAACAAATGCTAGTGAGCAAGTCATCCAGCTATCTGCCCACTGAGCCACTGCACTTCAATAAAGCTAAAATAACAACAAAACAGTAACATTAACACTCATTATTTATCCCTTAAATCATAATTAACTACATTAATGTGTCCAAACTGGAGCAGGCTGTGTCTTCATGTTGTGGTGCTATGCTAACAGGCTAGCTGGGGGTCATTTCTGCACAGCAACACTTTAATTAATACAATAAAACTTAATTAAAATAACACTTCTGTCATGTTATATATACATATACAGATTTATTTGATAATGATAAAAGTAAATGTTAGATTTAAACCTGACAGATAATTACAATGAATGTGAATAAATGCACAATAAAGTTATAAAGTTGCTAAAAAAAAGACTGAAGTGACATGTTAAACACATACAAATACAAACAAATAAATAAACTTACAGACACGATTGTTTCCTTTAAGGTTAGAGGAGTATTTGTAAATCAATTGGGAGTAATTGCTAACAATTATAAGTAAAATATGGAACATATTCTGTTGGTAGACTTATTTATTTAGTGCTTTCTCAATTAGTAGTTTTGTCAAAAGTATAATATAATAATATTTATTTTCTGACAGCCAAATGTTTCCCCTTCACCACCAACCAAAAGTATTTTCATTATTGAGGAATCTGCTGATTATTGTCTTTGGTATTTGAAAAGTTGTTTGGTCAGTTAGATAAATCATATGACAGTGATGCATGTCCGTCCCAGTCTGAGGTAATGACTTCACATGTTTTTGTTTTGTCAACCATCTGCCTACAACTCAGATATATTTAGTTTACTGTGATTTAAAGGCACAAGAATGTCTGACATTTCTGCGTAAAATGATTGATCTATTATCAAAATAATTGCTGATTACTTCTCTGGCAATCAACTAATCTTCTCAACACTAATTCCATATATTTACTTGAAGTGCACATCAGGTCAGCTAAGCAAATAAAGTCTTCATGGGAGCAAACACTAAAACAAGTATTGAGAATTACCTCTTCAGTAATCAGCTAACACTTGGTTGTTAGATGGTGCTTTTCTTTTTAAGGACATTTCTCTGGAAACTCAACAGAACTAACATACTTCTTGTTTCCATCATTGATCAATGTGCTGCTTTCAGTTTCATGTACAGAAATGTTTTGTTCTGTCCAACCAACAGTCTGAAACTCTAATACATTCAGTTTACTGAGATATAAAACAGAAGATAATCACAATGGAAGAGCTGGAACAAGTACATTTTGGTGACTAATTGTCTCAGCTCTAAACTTCAATATTACGTACCCCATGTTAGTTTATTCAGGTGGTTTAAATACACCATGTGGGTAACAGTCAAGTAAAATTGATTTAATTATTTGTACTTAAGGTGAGAAACTCATAACCAGAGGCTGAAATCTTTAGAGATGGACCGATACAGAATATCAAGAACAATCATCGGCGATATTATGGTATTATATGATAATTGATAATGTTACTCTCACTGTCACTGAAAGTGAAGAGGACAATAAAGAGTGACTTCATTTTTTATGCTGTATTTTTGTAAACAAATTGTTACTGAGCTAAAATAGTTAGATGAACATTTGGTTGATTGAACAAATATTGTTATTGAAAAAACATCTCAAAAGGACGTAAATTTGCAATGATTATAACACCTCATTTGCTCCTTTGTGACACATTTAACTTGTATTCATGATTTGTAAGTTAAACTCACTTTTGTGTTCCTGCTTAGTCTTGAAACTTTGAAGTATTTTATCTTTTTCTTGAGGTATGACTGTGGTTATTTACGTGGTGAGGTATCGTCATAAGCCCTTGTAGTGTTCAGACTTTCTTAATTCTTACTGTCTGTTTTATACACACGTATGTGCAAAGAAACTGAACAAAATGTTGGTAATGGTGAATGTTATGCAGATCAGGTCTCTTGTTTGCTGTGATAACTCAGAGAAGAACAGGCAAGTTTCTCCCATTTAATCTCCAAGTATTAACATCTCGTGAACAGAACAAATCCGTTCATTAATCTGTCCCTTCAGATTTGACAAAACGCCCCAACATGTGAAATTTAGAGGAGATATGAAAGCTGCTGATATGTTGTGCCTTTGATGTTGAGCTCTCGTCTGACCTCGTGGATTAATAGTTTATTTTCCAACCAAATATGTAAAATATTCTGCGCCTCCAGTTTCTCCAGTGTGATGATATTCTGTTTTTCCCTGTTTAATATCACACTGAACTGAAAATCTTTGTGTTTTAGACAAAAGGAGACTTTTAAATAAGTATATTTGGAGCTTTCTTCACACTTTTCTGTCAGTTTACAGGCCAAATAGGCAACTGATAGAGAGAGTAAATGCTGTGTTAGCAGCTCCAGTCCCCCATCTATTGTGGTTGATACCGACGAGATTAAGTGTGGGTCATATTTATAGTTTTACAATCTGATATCAACATATATCATGATACAGTTGTTTTCCTGAATTGTGTTACTGAAAGAATAAACAAACTGAGATGTTTTTTACTGATCCAGCAAATAAAATACCAGACAAATCGAAATACTTTATCATATCGATGCAAAAACATGTCAGAAAACATCTCCCTGAGGGAAAGGTCATGTCATGTTGTGTCCAACCAACAATCCAAAACCAAAAATATTCACTTGCTGAGATATTAAAGAGACAAAGACAGAAAATTCTGCAAACAGGACAGAAGCTTCTGTTATTTTATTCATTAAAATGAGATATTAAGTGATTTCTATTCGATTAGTCCATCTGCACGACTGCAGTCCTCACTACCTTTGGTTACTCTGCATTTAGGGGCACCCAGTCGGGCCGTCAGTGAGCGTCTGTCGGCCTAGTTTTTGCGGTGTGTCCTGCACCGTCGACCCTTCGACGTTGGCGTCTTTTTCGGCTGAGTGAGCATGTTGAATCAGCGGCAGATCTAGTCGGTGAAAGAGATCACTCTGATTGGCTGTTGAGGTTTTATTTCCTCGCCCCTGTAGCGAGTGACTCTGCCTGTAGTGAAACCGGGGCTAACCGGTGCTTCCTCCTCAGGCTCCACTTCACTCAGCTGCCCCACAGACCTGCTGCTTCTTCCCACTTTAACCTGAATAACAAACCGGAGCTAGCTGGGAGCGGCTAGCGGAGCGTTAGCCGCAGCATGACCGGAGGGAAGCACAGCCAGTTAGCCTCCGCTAGTCTCTGAGCTAGCCCCGGCTCTCCGTTTGGATCCAACCGGAGCACCGAGCCCTGGTTTGTTATTCAGGTTAAAGTGGGAAGAAGCAGCGGGTTTATCGGGCAGCTGAGTGAAGTGGAGCCTGCGGAGGAAACACCGGGACTGTCTGGATGTGATAGTCCGTGGAGGTGCTGCGGTGCTCGGCTGCACAGATAGGAAACCCCTCGGCTGACAGGATGTACCACTCTCTCACTCCGCTCTCTCTCACACAGGCGCAGAACGTACGTGCTACTTGGCCGTTGGATGTAGTCCGTGTAGTGTGTTCAGATGCAACTGACACAGGGCGACCAACACAGTTGGCTTTCGTCGCTGCTAGTTCTTTGATGTGGGTTTGGTGTGTCCGCACTTTTACCTTTTTGTTGTTTCTCGTACACACTGGTGATATCGTAACACATCACTGACTGATAGCACAGGGCTGTATGGTAACTTTGCACATGGCACTGCTCCTACAGAGGTTTAAAGTTTTGTAGCACACAGGACGCAAAATGGAAGCACAATGGTACCAGTTAGCTGCTAGCTAACCATAGCTAACTTATTTGTCCATTGTTTGGTCTGTGACGTAATAGGTCCAATACTAAGAAGCTGAAAGGGGGCATATCTCCACCTATTGTAGAGGAGTCGCACATACTTGGGTCTACAAATTGTTTCCCCTCCCGTGCTTGTATACTGGGACAAGGACAGCAGTCCAATTTAAATGGCTCAGTTGAGCTGTAACTGTAGCTCCACTTAACTCTGCATGCAAAAGTGGGCAACATTTTGATCTGCAAACCATCTTAGCATTGTTAATTATGTGCAACTGCATGCACGTCGCGTCAAGTGTACGCAGAAGCATAAAGAAACTTTGAGTCCTTTGCAGCGGCTCGGGTTTGATTCTAACCCAAAACTGTCCTGTTAATAAAGGCAATATATTTTAAAAAAATAGCATGTTAGCGCCACTAGCTGTCCAAACACTGCTAACTGCTAACAGAGCAAACACTGATAACGTAGCTTACAATGTTTAAGAGGGCATTGCGGCTCATAACTGAGATGCTTCCTCGCTGGGGCGACTTGGGGAGAGACTGTAGGGTGGGTACCATGTTTCTTTAGCAACCCTGTTTGGTCAAGATGGCATTACTAGCGGAAATCACCGAATGAACGGTGCCGCTAGCCTGCTCCCACCAGACCTGGGTGGTGCAACAGTAAACTGAAGAAGATGCAGAATTAACTTATAGATAAACGTGTGCAATCTGTCAGAATATTCTCAGCAGTTTACTTATGAAGGGTTAACCTCTGACATTCCTGTTTGGTATAATTGTATTTATTATTACCGACAGGATGGTGAGACAGGTGGAGGAACAGTTATCTCTTTGGCAGGTGTCAGGTCTGGGCTTGGCCTGTCAGGGCTGGGGACAGGTGTAACGGGCACCACAGCTTTTTTATTGACAGGAAGAAATCAACAGGCCTTGTCATTTTTAATTACTGGTATGTCATGGTTGTGATTGAGCGGGGAGAGGAGTTCAGGGTGCGGTTTCACACATGCAAACACGCTTTGCTTTTTTTAATGCGCGTGGGAAAAAATTAACGCTACACACTGAGACACAGAGAACGGACGTGCTAAATGTCAGGCGCAACAGTCCAACTTATTAAAACTGCTTATTCCAGCCTCTCGACTGTGAAGATTTCCTGCTTCAGTCTGTCTCAGTGAACTAAATAATTAAACAACATTTTAAAGACATTTAAAGGCAGATTATAGACCTAAAAATTTATTAATTTACGCAGCATTCAGCAGATAAATAGCTCGTGAATATCTAACAGTAACATGTTAAGTGTCCTCATGTGTCCTCCTGTCTCTGGTTGGGCTGTAAGCAGACTGGACGGACCCGTGTCCTCCTGCGTTGGAGGTTTTGATGCTGCGATATGGTAAATATTTGGAGAAGGAAGTTCTCCCCCTGAGTGAGGTGAAAACAGGCTGGCAGCTCGCGGTGGTGTGCAGCGCCGGAGGTGTCAGATTGTGGGTTCGGATGAGAGCCAAGATCCAGCAGAGAGGAAGCAGAGAGTCCTCGCCTCCTCCTCTTCATCAACATGTCACGTTAGCAGACTGACCAGAGACTCTGTTTTCTTTGAGTTTGTTCTCAAAACAACCCGAATCAGTAACACATCATCAGTCTGAAGATGTTTGAGTTTCACTTATTAGCCCTTTAATGTGAACACAGTTGATCCAGATTATGTGCTACAAAAGTAAAAGTGTTGAAAATTATTTTTATACTCACTAAAGTATGGTGCAGAAAAAAAGAGGTTACAGCTAAGAATCAGCAAATTTATTTAATCGCTTTTCAAGGAATATTTATTCCAAAATGTCAGAAATTAGTTAAACAAATGGCTTCCAGGAGACTCTAGAGAATATTTGCTATTTTTCCTTCGTCCATTGTTGTTAACTGACTAATTAATAATTATTGTATTGTGTAATTATGTATTTTAATAGTTTCTATTTCTAAATGATCTGATATCACAGTTCAGTTTATCCTTAATTAACACACTGTTTAAAAATAAGTCCTAAGCCTGTGAGGAAGTGGAATTTGAGTGGAGATTGTTTTGTGAATTGTCAGCTGATCTCACACAGTTTAAATGTGTTTGTGTGTGTTTTCTGGAGTTGATTTCCAGTTTTGCCGGTCCGATGCACGAGCTGAAACTGCTTTGATTTTATGCAACCGGCTGAACTGGCATTCATCATTATGACATGTTCTGGCAAATTTTAAAAAAGAAGGCTACGTCAGCAACATGTGCGGACGGCAATGTGGTGCTCTTGAGCGAAATAATGTTGAATGGCTCATCGACACCATTTTGCCTCTACGTGCAAGCAGCCAGATCAGGCTTTATACAACCCGTTAAAAGGGGTGAATATTTTGCTGTTATTCAACCTTGCTGTTCTCTGTATGAACATTCTGTATGAATGTGCAATATGTAGTGATTTAAAAAAAAATTGGTGTACTGGTACGGTCCATTATCAAACCAGGTTACATTTTTTTTTGTACACCTGCCCAGCCCCAGTGTTTCCAGCTTAAATTTAGTGTTTTAGTTTTTCTTTTCTTTTTAGTTTAAATGGTTTGTTAACAGTTAAGATGGTCTGCTTTCCATAATGGAAATGGTGTATTTTTCCCAGTTTAAATTGTGTATTTTTCCCAGTTTAAATGAAATATTTTCCCCAGTTTAAATTATGTATTTTTCCCAGTTAAAATTGAATATTTTCCACAGTTTAAATGGAGTATTTTTCCCAGTTTAAATGGTGTGTTTTTCCCAGTTAAAATTGAATATTTTCCAGTTTAAATTGGTTATTTTCCACAGTTTAAATGGTGTATTTTTTCTCAGTTTAAATTATGTATTTTTCACAGTATAAATGGTGTGTTTTGTTAAAATTGAATATTTTTCACAGTTTAAATGGTGTATTTTTTTTACAGTGTCAATGCATGCATGTCTAAATGTATTTTTATGTCTCTTCCAGGCGTGCCGCTGCTGCTATATGCGAACCGGCGAGACCTTCGGCTCGTGGATGCGGCACACGAGAAGGCCAACGCCACGACAGTGGTGGGGGGGCTGGAGGATGCTGCTGCCGTGGACTACGTTTACTCCCAGGGCCTCATCTACTGGAGCGACGTGAGCGAGGAGGCCATCAAACGCACCGTCTTCAACCAGTCGGGGGCCAGCGCGGTCCAGACGGTGGTCCCGGGTCTGGCCTCCCCGGATGGACTGGCCTGTGATTGGTTAGGGAGCAAACTTTATTGGACGGACTCGGAAACCAATCGGATTGAGGTGGCGGAGCTCGATGGGTCCTTGAGGAAAGTTTTGTTTTGGCAGGAGCTGGACCAGCCGAGGGCCATCGCTCTGGATCCAGAACGAGGGTGAGTCTGAGCTGTTGAGCGGAGTGGAGGTTACACGTGGTCGGGATCAGCAATCTGTGGTGATCTCTTGATCCACACTGAAATTGATTCAAGGTGAAAATGTGTCTCACTTTCTGGGCTCTTACTCTGTGAACTGCAGTATGATACCAAACTGGCAGTGAGACTGACTGGTCTTGATGAAGGTCCCTGTGTGTGGGAGTAGGAGTTCAGTCTATGAACCTTTAACAGTTAATCACCTTTCGTTGACTGAAATTGTTGCCTTTTAGCGACTGATGGATGTTGTTTCCTGTGTCTCAGCTACAAAACAAAGGCATTAAATGTCCAACAAACAAAGGTGGGGAGTTGTTGAGGTTCATGGTTTGTGCCTAAAGCTCTTAGTCCCAAAGATAACTCCTGAATTGGCAGCTTATAGGAGTGGAGCTCCTCAGTGGAGACTGAGAGGACTGTTGTCAGCTCGGCTGTGATTCTCAGTTTGTTACTTCCTGTTTTAAAGCTTTTGGAAACCGAGCGAAAGCTACACAGACAATCATGAAGTGATACCTTTTGGTTTGCAGAGGCTAGTTTTGAACTGAACTGATCAGAAACACGTCAGGCAGTATGAATGGTGCTGCGTTCACTTACCGTTGTACGTATTGAAGTGCATTTGAACGGCGATGTGCTGTCATGTCTTAGAAATAAACTCTGACTACAAATCTATTTTATAGTTTCACCTCTTTGTGAAAGTATCCAGCTTTATTAACCTTGTGCTGCCCTGCCCATTTTTTTTATTTTCTAGTTTTTTGTTAAGTGTTAGCTGCAGTAGTTTGCATCATAAACAATGAATGAAGTTGGCATAATTCAGCAGCTAACACTGCAGCAATTGATTGGTTTTACAATAGCATATCTATCAGCCATCACTGGGAGAATGACAAATAAAAATGACCTGAAATCACATATAAAGATGATTTTAAATACTTTATAGTTTCTCTTTGTGTCGATAGCTGACACCAAAAGCATCATCTCTCGACAAGACTGTAAATGAGAGTCAACTGACTTGACTGTCCAGTTGCTGGGTGCTGATTTTTTTCATTGTTTGGGCTTGTTTTCTTCACCATATAGATCCGGGGTTTCAAGGGGAGTATCATAGCCTACTGTTGCTGCCCCATACTGCTAATTGTAGCTCAGCTGTTAGCCTGTTGCCATCAGGCACCTCATTAACATTAGCTTAAACTTCCTTACAGCAACTAGCTTCAGAGCATCATCAACGTTAAAACGTTAACTTAACTATAATAATGAAAAGTGTTTTGAGGTGGCGTCAGAGCCAGGCTAGCTGTTCTCTCCTGTTTCCAGTTTCCTGTTTCCATAATCTATTACTGTCATGGCATCCGAAGGTACTGATGCTTGGAGCAGGTGACAGTCTGCGGCCGTTTTCAAAACACACTTGTGTCACGCACTCCAAAAGAAACTTGTTGAAACTTTAAACAATAATTTATTGTACAAAATGGGGGAAACAAACGTTGACAAAAACGGTTTCATAATTCATATCAAATTCAAAAGATAACGAAAAAACAGCTACAAGTTAGAGGGAATAGAGATAAAGTGGTAAAACTTGGCATTGATCCACAGCCTCAGACAGATGCGCTCAAGCCTGCTGTGCGCACAAGCTCCATTGGTAGGCGATACTATATTTTCACATTTTTAACAATGCAATTTAAAAGTTTTGATTTTTATTGATAACTTTTTATTGATTGTTAGTTGTTGTTTTAAGCAAAAATGCCAGATATTTTCTGTTTCGATCTTTAATCATTTAAACTGATTATCTCTGTGTTTGGTCGGATAGAATAATTATAACAGATTCGAATGCGTCCCTTCAGAAGGTGGTGGCCATTTTTACTGTTTTCTCACATTATATGAACAATTAATTGAATAAAATCATCAGACTGACTGGTAATGAAAACCAGCATGGTTCAGAAACAGGATGAGAAATGAGGAAACACGAGGAAACAAGACGTTCCTGGAAAGTCTTCACATCAGTGTTGAACTTGTTTGTACAGCAAACACCCACATTTTGTGTTTGTGGTCTAAAAACGTCTCCTCTGGTCAAATGTGTGTGAACGCAGCAGAGAAACTGCAGCTGAATGCAGCCCGAGGCTTTGACTCCTGAACAAGAGGAGGGAGGGGTGTGTTTCTGCTGCTTTGTTTGTAGCTTGTCCTGGATCAGATTGGGTTGCAGGGTGACTGAGCTGCTCCTCCAGCAGGCTGCTGTCCACAGAGTCCTCCTGGAAACTGAACAACAGCGTTAGTGTTGGAGGTTTTTTCTCTGTTGTGAGGACGAGGAGAGACGAGGAGGAATGTCTTGTACCAGCCCGAGAGACAGAGAGGGGGGAGAGAGGAGGATAAACACTGAGAGCTCAGATACACTCATCAAATACAAAAAAGACTATATTATTATTTATTACAATTGGATCAATGTCCGGTTTTGCTGGTCTGGTCCAGCGTATGGTCTTTACAGGTGTGACTTTATTAAAATCAGCTGAACTGGCACTTATAAAATGCTCCAGGAAGTTAAAAACCAGCTTACATCAGCAGCCTGTGCCGACAGTGTCACGACATGAGAAGAAGAATTGATAGAGAGCAGCAGTGAAAGGCAAGGAGAAACAAATGATTCACTGTTTAAGCAAAATGCTCTTGTTGCTGAATGACTGACACCATCTTACCTCTATAGCAGCCAGACCAACTGTAATATGACAACATGAAAAGCATAATATTATGTTTATAAATGGACTGATGTAGCCGCTAGTGTTTGACAAGCAGTGCGCAATTGACCTATGGCTAAGCCCCGCCCCCTCCACTCACCTGAACAAGCTATCAACATTCAGTGAGCGGCGCTATGGCAGGTGTCACAGTACACGACATTTCACAGGAGGCAACTGATGATTTTTGTGGACATAACGATCAGATGTCATTGAGAAGTAACCAAAAGGGCCTAAACTACACATTGGAGGGATATATTTATTATTTTATTGTTGAGAGTTCGATGAAAAGCTTAAATTACAAGCCAACATTTACAGGTCACAGTGTTACGCTTGTGAAGCGCATCTGGTTGGCGTCACCATCAAAGACAACAAGTTAAAGTGCCACTGAAGTTAAGGTTTTTGGCCCAGAATATGAGAAAAGGATAACGGCCTTTTTACCATCTTTACCAAGAGTGTCTCTGCGTTAGTTTGCTGCTACAGTATTTACACTGAATCATTCAGCATAACGTTTGCCAACCTTTGTTATCTCTGCCATTACAGATAAGTTAATGAAGCTAAGCTCCAGAAGTTAACGTCAGCTTAACTAGAGCCCTTTGGACAACAGCTAACAATGATGTACCATCACCAAAGTACAAAACTAGAACAAAACAGGCTAATGACTCCCAGCAAACAAGGTGACATGATGAACAACACAGCTAGGAGCTAACGTTAGGCTAACTTTAGCTAAGGTTAGCTAGAGATGTTAAAGATAACTTAATATTTCTTTCCAGCAAATTGACAATATGTTGCCTCAAACACGTTGACTTACCTTAGAACAGATGTAGACATCATTGTTAATCTTATTCATGTTGAGTTGATGTTGTGGTCTAACGTTACCACACAACTTTATCCAAAGGAGACACTTTTCTCGCTTGAGATGTGGATTTTTAAACTGCAAATCTCCGAAAAAGCTCATAAAACCGAACAAAACTGACTTTCTGTAATGCATTTCAATGGACGTCCAGCAGAGTGTATGGGAATGGCTATACACAGTGATTGGCTCATCGCGTTTTAGGGCGAGGCTTAGCCATAGGTCAATTCATTGCGAGCAGAGGCCTGCGATATGAGATCAAATTGTATTTGAGGTGGGAGGTGGAAGATGCAAAAGGCGCACGTTGAATTTGTTTACTAAAAAGTGCATGTGTTTTTTGGGTTGACGAGTTGAGAGGGCTCCTAGGATGCATTCACACCTGCACTGTTTGTATTGGTTCAATCGAACTCAAGTAGCTGAATGAGCAGGTACAGGAGTGGTAGTGGAAGGGGAGATTCTCCACTAGATTCAGATAATGTCAGAGACAATCTGCGCATCACTAAGTGGATGCTGTAATGGTATAAAGCCGTTTCAGTGCTATGTAAACAAACTTTCTCACGTCTGATTGGCTCTTCTGATTGGCCTTTATAGGAACCACCAATACAACAATTTTAACAAATATCGGTGGCCGATGATTATGAGTATTCTTACTGTACTGTACTCAGTATGTAACCCACTTGTCTTCCTGTCCTTCGTCACCACGTTCCCTCCTCTCCCTCAGTGTTTCCAGTGTGAGGCTCCAGAGAGACGTCAGATTAGAATGTAAATCCATTAGGACTCAGATAAAAGAGACCTGTAATGTATTCATTAGTTTTATTTAAATTTGGGGCTGTCGCTCTCCCTCTCGCTGTCTTTCTTTCTCTTCTCTCTTGGGTTTCTATTCATGGAAACTCTTCCTCCCTCCTCAGTGTTTGATCCAGCACAGTGTCAGAGATAAAAGTCACACCGAGCCGCTCGCTGATACACACAGACGACATCTCTCCGGGTACTTTATTCTCAACTGTACACTTGTTTTTGTCACATTTGTTTTTGTCTGATACATAAACACTGGAATCAGATTATTAAAGCGCAGTAGCAAGAAGTTCACTACGTACTAACGGGAACATTTTCAGTATTTGTCCTGTAAAACTCTCAGCTCTGACCTTGACTTTAACCTTGCAGCACATACGGAATATTGGCCTCTAACTGTTCATCACAACAACATAAAATTACGAGCCTACATGAGGCCAAAAATTGACGGATGAACTGTTCCTTTATTGGTAATGATGAGAAGGTTTTGTTGATATTAACTGTGTTAGTTTTTAATCTTTCACCAGATCTTTTTTTTGGAAAGGCTTATGTGACTGTGATTTAGTTGTGTACTTTTATTTTGAAGTTTCTGTGCTGGAGGTGCAGCATCCAAGTTTGCTTGGCTCTCATTGATGGATGATTTAGCCTCCGTGTAGAGTTTATATAGCTTGTATGTTAAACGTGGCCTATGCCGTTGTGAGCATTTATACTTGTGGTGGTGTGTCTGTGTCACTCTGCAGTTACACTTCCAAAACACTAGTCGGCTGTAAAGTTAAGTTGATTCAAAACACACATTAAACATGGCTTCACAAATCAGCTTCACTGTAACTCGCAGCATTCACAGACAAACACTCGTCTTTATCTGGACACATTTTCCAAACAAATACAACATGCTAATGTTATTAGCACACGCCTATGGCATTTTACATTGTATAAATTAGCCTAGCAGCTAGCAGACTTTTCCTCTTCTCATATGAAGCCAGGATAAATCACAAACAAGACTTAAAATGCTATTTTTGTGGAGGCTTTATTGTCTTCACAATTTATTGTTTCTTATCTGTGAAATTAAAGTAAATAAAAGCTTTGTTTCCACTGAGGGAAATGGTTTCAGCTTACAGAGACAGACAAGAGGTACCATTCGTTACAGATTAAATTCTAAATGCAACTATTTTTAAGCACTGTAGAAATGATTAAAAAATGGGCAAAAGTCCCTCCAAAATCTCACTACAATGTGGTGGCTGCTATGGGGTCAAACATCATCACACATGAATACAACTGGGCTCATTGAATCCACACGAGTCTCAACTTTCCAGTCCAATTTATGCAACTCCAACACTGTTTAGGGACTGCAGTATGTGGAAATATTCAAATACAGTTGCCAACATAAATAAATAATAACATATTTGTACTGCATGTTTTTTACTGCATAAAGTGGGCATGTCTCTAAAGGGGGGACTCATGGGTACTCACAGAATCCTTTGTCATAGTATCTTGAGGTCAGAGGGCAAAGGACCTTTGTTAAAATGACCAAAATTGACCCTAACTTTGAGCCATTATTGAACTGCCATCGTGAAAGGGAAGCATGACATGGTTGGTACCAGTGGAGGTGAAAGGGATTGTTCAGTTTTGTTGCTTTTTGTTCGATGCTGGTTCCATTTAGTGTGATTTCAGTCAGACTAACATGTTTGCATGTATTTTAAAAGTCAGGTTTTAGTCAGACAATGAATAATTTTTTTTTTTTCCAATGTGATGTAAATGTAGTGAGTGGGTTAACCTTCAGTCTGTGTGACGCCAGGTCTACTCCTCCTCCTCCTTTGTGAGGACATCACACTGCTGAGGTCTTACTGGACTAACTGGATTTCCTAATTACATTTTCTGTAACGTTTGGCTCGGTGAAACACATCTATTAAACTTTATAACTGATCATTACATTCAGTCACACACACCTTACTGCGATGCTCAAAAGGCAACTTTTATGTTCCTACTTGTGTTTGACATTTAGAGCTGACATTATAAAATATCTGTGCAGTTTGTTTGTAAAAAGTCAGCGTGAACATGAAACGGAGCAGGAGTAAAAGATGCTGTTATCATTCAGGGCCAGATGAACCAACCTACACAGTAACAGATGTAGAATGAGTTTGGTGTTTCTGTGTGTGACAGTAACAGGATGAAGTGAGGTGTTAAACAAAGCTGTGATCACACTCGTGTACAAATAACTACACTAGCTTCTGATTTAATGCTCTGTGTGGTGTGTTTCCCTGTGTGTGTGTGTGTGTGTGCGCAGCCATCACCCGTCTCATTAGCATGACTGCTACACAAACCGAGGCTCCTTCATTGATGCATAAAATGAGTTGCATACGTTCCTGTTTTCTGTTGTTGTGTTTGGTTGCGTGTGTTTTCACAAAGGACCCTTTGTTGCCGCGGCAGCTGTTTTGTTTTTCCAGCAGTTACTAAGCCAGAAGAAAAGAAGAAAAAGAAGGTACCGCAGCAGGAACACACCAACCGTACTCACTCACGTTTGTGAGGGGCTTTCAATTCTGTGTTGAGGACGATGAGACGAATCAGTGTCTGTCCCTCACATGTTCATGAGTATGTGGACTGCTGAAAGTTCCCTGAACGTGTCAAGTCAATGTCATTAAAGATAAGATGAGATAAACCTTTATTAATCATCAGAGGTGAAATTTAGTTGTTGCAGCAGTATATAGATTAAAAGGCGAAGAAAGCCAAAATGACAAGATAATGTGACAGTGATGTGATCATAGTATAGTAAAGTTATATAGCCCAATATCACAGATACAGCCTGTAGAAATACCCTCCCTCTGTCCCTAGATCCTCAAATCAGATCAGGAAAAACTCCCCAAAAAACCCTTCAACAGAGAAAAAGCTCAGGAAGAGCTACTGAGGACGGACTCCGCTCCACACAGACAGAAAGTAGATGTTGTGTGTAGAGAAAGGACCAACATATCGGTAATAAAATTACAGTCAGTCAGTTCATTTATTTATCCTTTCAGAAATTATTTTTGTTTCTGTGGCATCGTCAGAAAAATACACAAGAAACATAAAAGATAACCAGTATTTGTTTGTCCACTTCAAACTGCCGGAGCTTCCACATAAA
This sequence comes from Epinephelus cyanopodus, assembly GCA_026686955.1. Lineage (NCBI taxonomy): Eukaryota > Metazoa > Chordata > Actinopteri > Perciformes > Serranidae > Epinephelus > Epinephelus cyanopodus. The sequence continues at coordinate 29,823,616 of CM048936.1, read as the reverse complement.
GTAAAGCAGGGTTCTTAAAGGGAAATTTTGGTTTATTTCAACCCGTCTCCTATTGTCCTAAATTTGTTTCAAGTGACTAGTAACATAAAAATAATAGTTAGCATGTTAGCCGTTAGCCTAGATACATCCGGGGCGCAGTTAAAATGCAAGTGAACAGGCATATTCAAGTGCAGAGTTAGTCCACTAAACAAGCTTTTTTTCCCACAAAGACCGCCTCATATCGTTAGGATAAATGTCAGAGAACATATAGAAAACGACATGTAAACGTGTTTTCTTACCTTACCGTCCTTACAGTCCTCGCGGCCCTCTAGGTGGCGCTCATGGCCCACACTTGGGCCGCGTCACCATGGTTAAGAATCCCTTTGTTGCGATAGATGGCGGCTGTATTTGAGTCCCATGACAGTTGTTTATCCATTACTGTCCCTAGATATTTATATTCATTGACAACTTCAATACTTTAACCGTCAATAACTACATGTTGGTGTGTGTCTCTGCTCAGTCTGAAATCAAAAATCATTTCTTTTGTTTCCTTGGTATTCAGCTGAAGAAAACTAGCATGACACCAATTAACAAAATCATTCGCACATCCCCGATAACGTGTTTCATCCTCAGCTATGAAACCGACAATCACTGTATCGTCATGGTTAGCTAGTCTGTACGACCAAACCTGAAATCAGAAGTGTTTGTATTTGTTGTTCAACATTGAAATCGGATGGAACGGAAAAGCTGGTCATCAGTAGTGGAGACGTTTTATTCTTGTACAGACACTGAAGTATTATTTGTGTTTTCTGTCTTCTCTGAGTCAAATCAGCTCAGTCAAATTGTGATTGTGGAGGTGTGTGTTAGTTCTTCTGTGAGCTACGACCACCCATAATACACTGCTTTGTGTAGATGTGCAGAGATTCTTTCAGTCTGGGTTGTATCTGCTGTAAAACCAGTTACAATTAATGTCTTATTTGTCTTTCTTTATTCTTCTACCTTTTAATTTTATTTTCTGGTCTTTTGCTCAGTGTGTATTGGACAAAAGATATCATTAGTGAAATTTAAAAAAAAAAGACACAAATAAGCACAATTACTCTTCAAGTTTTGTTACAAAATTCTCGTCAGAAATCTTAAATCTGAAGTATAAAGAACAGCTTGGACTGTAATATTTTGCGAAGCTGTTAGAAGGTGCTCGTGTGGTAAAGAAGTCTGCGTTTCTCGTGTTTGTTTCTGCACGTAGCCGTCGGTGTGTAGTCGGGTTCAGGTTCAGTCTGTGGTATTGCAGCAGAGTCTTGGAGGAAAACTGGTTCTCCAAATCCATGGTGGAACGCAGAGCTGGACTCGGTTCAACTGGGATGATTAATGCATCAGGTACCAAATACAATGCAGCTCTTGTGGTGAGGGGATGTGTTGTGTGAGCTGCGTTTCACTGGAGCTTTTTTTCCTCCTCTCTCTGCCTGGAGTGGGCCTCAGTGTTCACAGAGCAGTACAATCATACCTGCAGTATTCAAAGTAATATTTAAAGCACCAGGGTGTATTTTGTCTGAGCGGATATTGAAACCCTTCAGTCATCTCGTGCAGGTTAGTCACGGCTAACAGCTCATCTGGTAGTTTGCTTTGTTTGCAGTGAAACCCAACCAGCTGCTGTGTTTAAAGGCTGTAGCTGTGTTTAGCTCCTGGGCAGGCTATCAGTTAAAGCTTTTGTCTTGGGCTGAATGAGATTACGTGGAGAGGCCCAGCAGCTCCGTTTGTGGGTCACTTCTTCATTTGGAAACATGAAGTAAGCGGACGGGATGATACTTGGAGTACTTTGTAGCTCTGGGTTTGCCTTTTACTGCAAACACATTCACAGTTTACACTTTACTACACAATGTACTACCACCACTACTACTACTATTACTTACTATGTGGTGATTGTTGTTGTTGCTTTATTTAAAGCTGTTTCCAATCATAAGATGATTGATCTTCCCTTCTCAACTTTGGAGCCAACAGAGGGCCTAAAAATAACATTTTTTACATCTGCTTTTCAAAGACAACTGTGCATCTCCATCTGTTTGTTTGGATGACAAACTCCAGACCTGCTACTAAAATGGTCCTTGTTGAAAAATCAAAACCCTCAAAAAAAATGTAGTTTACAATCAGAAAATTTTAAGGCAACCAGCCAGTGATCACATTTTAGAACCAGGAAGCAGCAAATTTATCAGTAAAACCTGACTTCAGCCATCACCTGCCCTGTTTGGTTCGGTTCAGTCGGACTAAAATTAGTTTGCCCCCTCAGTGCGACTTGTTTGGGCAGGCGTGAACACAGCAATCACACTCAGGTGTGCACCAAAACAACCGGACCAAGACCAGCAGCTTTCTCGTCCAAGGCATTTGATCTGGTCTGTTGTAAAAGCTGCCGTGAGCACACGAACCAGCTCTAGGCAATTATACAACTTTGGAACAACTGATTCAGACCAAAGGAGACGACTCTAGGGCTGAAAGCAGCCTTAGTTAATAGTTTGACAGTTTATTCACAAAAAACTGGTGTGATTTAACCTTTTATATTTGTTCTGCTCACCTGGTGTGAAGTAGATGCCATAGGAAATGTGTCTAAGGCCCTGTTTGGACGACAATGGTTTCTCTAAAAATGGAAAAGTCTGTCCTCTGCGTTTTAACAAAATTCTGCGTTTATATGACGACATTATTGAAACAATCCCCGTTCACACGGAGCCGCAAAATCTACTGGAAACGCTGTAGTAAGCACGCCAGGCCAATGGGCGGCAGTGTATATTTGCAACGCAAAACCACAGCATGACGCCATGCGCCTGCGCTGAAGCGCCTTCCTCTACAACACGGTGATTACAAACCAAAACAAAGAAGACACAATGGCGAAAGCATGCACAGATAACTTTGTCTGGATGGACGACGAGGTGGAGTTGCCACAGTAACAGATCTTCAGTTCAGTTTTGACAGTTTTTACCTGCAAATCATCAAAACCACACTGCCTGTTAAGATCTGAAACAATTACCTAATGAATCAGTTAATTCATATAATATAGTGTTTCCATAAGGATGTTGTTTAGTGGATGACATTAGCCGCCCAGATCTTGACGCATCTCGTCACCTGATCAGTTTAGTGAAGCACCTTTCCTGCTGCACAGAGCCTCCACCAACACCCTCTCACATCTGGCTATAAGATGTTCTCTCATATAACTTGGGATAATGACCGTAAAATCAGCTTTGGACATTGTTCAGTGTTTCTTTTTCACACATGAAGCACACATCAGGAGATTGTCTATCAGACATGTTCTCACCTACTGGAAATGCTTTGTTTGGTTAAGGCAAGGACAAACACCTGGATAGAGTGTGGAGGAGGCAGGACATGACACACTTTACTTCGTGGTCATAAACAACAGAGTATCTTGACATTCTTTAAACTTGTCTGACTATTTCAACTTCGGCTCCTGCCAACAGAAGTTCCAGAGTTTCGTCATCTCTCCAGTTAAATGTTTTCATTGTTTCCGTCCTGTTAATTACCTTCGTCGTCTTCTTCACCCTCGAATGTTTGTTTTCTCCTGGTTTGCGTGCGAGCCTCACATGAAAACGTCATCAACATGCTCACTCGCTCGCTTTGAATTCCTCAGACAATTACCTTTTGTATTCACACATGGACTCAATTAGACATTACACTGAGTTTGTACTTGGAGCTGGCAGGACGAAGTCCATTTAATGTTCGATCCAACCGATTGGACATTTGCATTCTCACATAGAGCTCCTCTGGTCATGTCTAGATAATTTCAGGTTTGCAGTGCACGTGTGAGAGGGCCTGTAGTCTAGAGTGGGAGAAGTTACACTCAGCGTTCATTCCTGGGATGAATGACTATGCAGTCGTCAGGACTCCAGCTTCAGTCGGCAGTGATGGGCGCACAAAATTTCGCCCCTTTTCTGGCACAGTGCAGTGACTTGCCGCCACAAATTCCATTCGTCTCCCACCAAGCCTTGCTCGAACATTGTTCATAATTAGTCAGCACCGAGTTTAAAGGGAGACTGAATATAGTAACAAAGAAGAAGCAACCGTAACATGTTCTTAAGCTTCCATGCTGCTTTCTGCTGTTACTACTGTGTTTTCTGGCACGTTTGTGACTTAAAATGCAGAAAGGCAAACTGTTTTCTCTGCCTCTAAAACACTTGCATATATGTCGTTATTGCGGTGGGAAAAGAGTCCAAATGAAAGTTTGTAGTGGAGCAGATGATGATCCAAACTTAATTTAAAGATTTTAGAGGCCTGAAGAATTGACCACCAGTATTTGCTGACCCACCAAATGTTTCTTGGGATCCCTTGAGAGTTCCTGACCCTCATGTTAGGAATCAACTGCCTTAACGATAACTATACTCATTGATTGTCTGGAATTTGTCGTGTGAAAGTGTATTTATTTTAAGCATGTGGTCCCCCTACCTTTTTTTTTTTTTAAATTTTATTGCCCTTAACAGCAATGAACAGGCAATCCTAAATATTTTGTTATCTACACCCGACAAGCAGAGATATTTTAGATCATGCGAACATGATCAAAAGCTGCCTAAATGGACCCTGTTGCGATTGTTGACGTTTCATTAGCAGCTGTTTCCAATGAAAAGATTATTGATCTTTAAATCTCAACTTTCTTGCCAACATGGTCCTGAGGATGACATTTTAAAAAAAAAATTCCATTGACAATTGTGGATCAGATTTAAAGCTCCAGAGCTGCTACAAAATGGTGCTTGTTTGTCACCACCTAAAATTAAATGTTATTTACAATCACAAAAGTTTAAGAAAACAAGCACATAATCACATTTGAGAAGCTGGAGGCAGCAGATTTATCGGTGAGAAATGAACCCAACCATCATCAAAGTTGCTGTTTGTTAATTGTTCCGGCTGTAATCTGAGTCATAAATCAGAATAAAAAATGCTCAGTTGCAGCTTCTCTCGCAGATTACATCTCGTAAAATCCGAGTTTTTTATTATGTGGTTTTGTTTAATGTGTATCGTCAGAAATCTGGGGTGAAGACTCGACAGAGAGACCCTGTTACACAACCTGTGATTGGACAGCAGCTCTCTCAGCTTCGTCATTACATCAGACAGATTTTAAAAGGCGTGTAATTGGACTCATTAAAGGGCTCATTTTGGACAGCAGCCCTCCCCCCGCCCCCGCTCTGGATCAGGCCTTTTGTCCGGCTCTGTTCAGTCCTTCCTGCCTCTGACTTACTGCCGACCTCTGCCGTCTTTGGTCACAACAGATTTTCTCACCAGCTACAAGTAGAAGACGACGACTGGCTCAGTTTGACGGACAGTTTTACCAAGTTTATGTCCAGAGATTCACACTGTCCGTCTGTTTCCTGCAAACTGATTCACTTTCAGTCTGTCGTCCGGTAGCAGCACCAAAAGACAGTTTTCTGAAGTGTTTGTTAAATACCTAAAACATATACCTTTGGTCTCTTTCACGTCTTTTGCACAGCCGTCAATCATCTCCCAACTTGATAATGCTGTGAATATTTCATTTTTACTGACTTAAAGTGGAAAAGATTTCTTGATTGGTTAATCACAAAAAGAATAACATTTATTGCCAAAAGTTTTCAATTTGTTTTTCAAGCAAAAATGTAAATTTTCAGCAATTTTCTGTGTTGTCTGTCACCATAAATGGAATATTTTGGGATTTTTGGACCAAACAAAACATTTAAAGATATTAGCTTGAGCTATAGGGCGAACTCTTTCTGCAACTTGTGATTATTTTCATAAATCAGTCATTCAGTTAGTGCCTTTACACTTTCCTAAAACCTGATCTGACACAATCAATATCTTGTTTTGCCCCAAACCCAAAGCTTTTCTCTTTACTACAATATAAAACAGAGAAACAGTAAATATTCACAATTAAGAAGCTGACAACTGCAAATATTTGGCTTTTTTTGTTTGATAAATGATTCATTTTCTGTTCAGTCAACCCAGTACATATAATTTAGGCATGTAATACGTAGATGGAGTTTTTGTTTGGTTAGTTTTGGCACCTTATCTTGCTGATTCCTTCCTTGGATGCATGTGTTAAAACCAGCAACTTTAGTGGATAAAATTAAATCAATTGATAATCATTAATCACAGATGAGTCACAAGTTAAATGTGAGGCGTCAGAAGGTGGTTAATGGCATAGGAAAGAAATAAAAACATCATTCTGTTGCATAACTTGATTAATTTCTTGGATCTTTGCTGCAGTTTTTTAAATTTAACAGTAGATTTGTTAATCTCCGCTTGTCACGAAAGATTGCTGGAATAAAACCATCTGAGAAGTTTGGTTGATGCAGTCGTGGTGATGGGTTACAGCAGTGATAGATCCCAAACCAAAATTTGGGAATTTCTGATGTTACCAAGAAGTATCTGGCCAGATTATAAGTAATCAGTACTTTAAGGTCCAGGTTTCAGCTGTTTTACAGGTTTACTGCTCATTATTTTGGATGTGTTGCAGTTTGTTTTTGCTCCGGAGTCAAAGAGGGTTCAGGTCTTCATGAAGTCGTCCTCTCTGCTCCCCCTCAGCGCTGGAGTTTACTCTTCAGGCCGCCTCCTGTGGAGAGCTGATGTGTCGGGGGAGGGGAAGGACGGGTGGAGATTAGTGATGGTGGGGGGCGGGGGGCGGGGGTTCGGGGGCAGAGTAGCTGTCCAGCTGTGATGGTAATTAAGGCAAACAAAGAGGAGAATTAGCAGCACAGCAGAAACCCCCCCTCAGCAGGTTATAATCCTGATGTGCTGGAAAAACAGTTTGTAGTAAAATCACAAGGAAACATGTCAGCTGTGTTTTTAGAAAGTAAACAAATCAACACCAGCGTCAGCCTTTGGAATATAATTTACTGACATTTGCAGAAAAATACAGCATAAATGAGCATAAACACAAAACTATTATCTCTTCTAATACAAAAAAGCAAATCAGATAAAATGACACATCAGACATGCAAAGAGAATTACAGAAGAATTACACGTAGAGCTTCAAAAAACACTGACTTCTCTCTTATTTGCTTCTTCAATTAACTGATTTAACTGATAAATATCTTGTTAATTTTGACATTAAACAGAAAAAATGAATCGAAGACGATGAAGCGACTGACAGCAGGGAATAAGTGATATTTGTGGTTGCTTCTGAAGAAGGAAACAAAATCCTCACATTTCACAGGGAGATATTTCATAACATTTAATAATTCAATTGACAATAATAATCAGTTTTTATAAAAGTGATTGTGTCTCTTTTTGACAAAGAAATTGATTGAGTCGTGGTTCTAGAACAGAAGACTGAATGGGAGGAGGATCGTCAAATACAATACTGATTAATAGTTTCAGTCTGTAGGGACTTGTTTACTAGTTTGGCATGAATTAACAGCCTAAAACGAGCACCTTGCAACCTATAATTAATCCTTTTTCAGCATAAAAATAGCAAAAATGTGTTTAAAGCAAAAGTGGACACGAAAGGTTGACAGTTTATCTATATCGGTATGATGTTTAGGTGTTTGTAGTTGCGTCTATAAAGCCAACAACATGTTGCTTGAGGGCTTCTTCTCATTAGTATTTTTCTAATTCAAGTTTATTCATGATCTTTTCCAGCAGATAAAGCCCAGAATGCAACACAAGAAGTCAGTATAATCCTGAGAGTACATCACTAAAGAAAATACAGCTAGTAGAAATCAAATAAAACCAAAAAGGAACAACTAACTATATCAGTTTGTTCAGGAAAAACAGTATAATATATATTTAATATAGCATCTTGGAGCATTTTTCTCTTCTTCCTTTTATGTATGGTTGTTGTTATTTAATAGGGAAGAAATCTTTGTAAGCCCTCTGCCTTTTTTTACACCTCCCACAATACCTATCATAAATGAGCCGAGGTTTACCTGTCGTTTAATAACACGTGTGTTCAGTTCGTACATTGAGCATCAGTTTCATGTGGGGGCAGTAAACACTCAAACAGCAGCTCCTCGGCCTGCATCTGCTCTCTTGGTTGGTTGCCTGGCAACAGCAGCATCAGCAGCAGTAAATGTACGTCCTCCACTTGAGACCCGGCTGCCTCCGTCAGTCTGTCTGGATCCAGAGCTGCTGTGAAATGACTGCAGACTCACTGAGCTCTTTGTTTTCAAAACTCAACAGCTATTTTATTTTAGGTGCTTTTTGAGGAGCCACTTCGTAAAACTCAAACTCTCCGTGTGATTGGTTTGTTTTGGTGTTGTTTCTGCTCACAACAAATCATTTAATGCAGCAAAAAACAGATTTTAAAAAACATCCTAAAAGCCATTGTTTTTATACCCTCTTTTTATATCTAGTAATCTGCCCTCCCTGGTGTTTGTATGTGCAGTACTGACATACACTTATTAGCTTTTAGATCCTTTATTTAATGCAGTCATTCAGAGAGAGAGAAAACAAAAATGTGTTAATAATCCACCTTACTCGTCCTGCACATAGCTGACTTTATCATAGTAGCACTGTAGTCATGAATGAGGACTGAATTTGGGACAGAGACATGTACTGAGCACCAAAGTGTGTGAACGTGTTTGAGAGAGAGTGTGACATTGAGAGGTGAAGAGAAGGTGGAAGGTGGACTATTTCCTGCAGTGTTTCTGTAATATATGAATAACCTATACATAGCGCTTACACTGACCTGCCACCCGAACCCCAGATATTTTCTGGGAAGTTCTCGATTAAAAAAAAGAAACACAACTCTGATAATTGTATAGATACTAAATATTGTGGCTAGGGATACATAATATGGGATTTTTTTTGCCGACCTGTGACAACTTATTTGGTCGGTAACCAATACTTATATGGAAATATCCACTTTTTCTCCAGCTAACTTAAGTGTCAAGTCAAGTCTCTGCCGTGTGATGGAGTTAACATCATGTTATGCATGCACACTCTTATCATGATGGCCCAACTGATAATCAGTTGATCTGTAGTATCTATGAGATCACATACCAGACATGCTGTTTCTTTTTCAGTTTGGTTTATCTACCTGTAATGTTTAACTTTAACCCCACATTCAAAACTACATATTAATCCTCTTCCCTGTAGTGCTGTTTACCAGTCTAGATAGTTTTGGTGGGAGCTGCAGAGTGTTTATAGCAGCTGTAGAGATGTCTGCCTTCTCTCCAGTATAATGGAACTAGACTGCACTTGGCTTGTTGTGCTCAAAGCAAAAAAAACATTTAAAAAAAACTCAACAGTACTGTGTCTTTCTAGAAATCATGACCCGTTACTCAAGATAATCCGCAGACCTTGTTGTGAGCAGTTTCATGTAGGAAGTATTTTCTTTCTACTGAACTACACCCTCAAACCAAATCACCACACAGATGGAAACATCTTCTGCTAGCTCACCTAGCACTACTGAGCTAGCTAATGTTACAGCTCAGCTGAGGAGGACGCCATTAATGTTTACATTTCGAGTCTTTTGTTCATGAGCAGATGCACTGACCTTGTGTATGTCCCTGCCCCCCCCTCAGGTACATGTACTGGACAGACTGGGGTGAGATCCCAAAGATCGAGCGGGCGGGGATGGACGGGACAAATCGCTCCATGATCATCAATAAAGAGATCTACTGGCCCAACGGTCTGACGCTGGACTACAGCCAGGAGAAACTGTACTGGGCCGACGCCAAACACAACTTCATCCACCGATCCAACCTGGACGGATCCTCCAGGTACACAACACCACCAACATGTCCTCTATCGCGTTCATTTACTACTGTAAGTACATGACTTAGTTTATCTGAACTCTGTCTGATGTGTTTTCAGGGAGGTTGTGGTTAAAGGGGAGCTGCCTCACCCGTTCGCCCTCACACTGTACGAGGACACACTGTTCTGGACCGACTGGAACACCCACTCCATCCACTCCTGCAGGAAAGAGACTGGAGCCGAGCAACGCATAGTCCACTCCGACATCTTCTCACCAATGGACATCCACGTCTTCAGCGCCAAGAGACAAAACATCTGTGAGTCCAAATGTCCTCTCAGACTCCTGAAGAGTCAGACCGAGAATATCAAACAGCTCTGTGGGCTCTACCTTGATGTTTACCAAACATGTAGATGCTTTTAAATCCTCAGAGTTCAGTCTCATGGAGAAATATTGTTCTTGGCACAAAACTGACGAGAGTTCAACTTCCTGAGAGGGAATATGTTTTGTTTCTGTCTTAAAAATAAAACATGTTTGTCCTCAGTGCACTTAAAAGGGTAATTTCAGTATTTTTCAGCCCGGACTGTATTTTCCCATGTTTCTGTGTCCAAGTGACTGATGGGAACAATTTGTTAGTAGGGAGAGTGGTGCAGCTGGCAGCAGCAGCGTAACCACTCTGGGGTTGTTTGCTCCATGTGTGCTTGTTTTTGTCACTGACAGGCTCAGTTTGTTATTCTACATTATGGAAAGGATCCCTACAGAGATAGAGCTTTAGATAAAGTTAGTAAAATTGTTTTTGTTTAACTAGAAACAGCCCAGAAATAGCTTTGACACGAAAGTTGGAAGATAGTGTCCAGGTTAAAACATAAAGTACCCTATAAGTCAATTGTGCTGAGATTATTAGTTAACTGGGGGTTTAATGAAGATTTCAGATTAAATGATGTGAAGACAGCAGGTTAGGAGGGAACAATGAGTCTGTTTAATCTCTGATAAACTGTAACGTGTGTCCTCTCTGTGTCAACAGTAGCGAGCAGTCCGTGCTCGGTGAAGAACGGAGGATGTTCCCACCTCTGCCTCCTCTCTCCGCTGAAGCCCTTCTTTCAGTGTGCATGTCCCACAGGAGTCCAGCTGCTGGAGGACGGGAAGACCTGCAGAGACGGTGAGGACGCACATCATCATCATCATCATACCTTTTTTTTTTTTTTTTAAAGTTTTAACTATAAGGACATTGCATCGGCAAAGGGCCCTTAAGCTGTCGTATTAGTTTGTCCATGAACCAATTAGTTGATTGACAGAAAATTAATGTGAAACTACTTTGATCGTTGAAGTTATTTTTCTTGTTAAACTTATTCTGGGCATGTTCACATTGTCAATTTACTGTACATTGTTTAAACAGACTCGACGCAAAGGCACGCAGATGCCAATGCATTGGGACGCATTGAGATGCGTCGGCCACCATGCCGCCGTGCTTGTGTCTCAAAATGTGTTGTCCATGTTTTTTTTTTGTGTGTGTATTATAGAAAAGTGATTTATCTTTTTATAAATGACAAAAGGCACATCTGCCTCATTTTTGCTGTGGTATCGTGATACTACTCAGAACCATGATACTTTCACTGGTATCGTACCGTGACAACACTACGTACGGGCACACCCTCATTTATATGACTCCAAAATAGCAGTACTAGCTTGCCGGAATGTACCGGTGACTCTGCTACCCCCTATTACGTGAGCGATGTATTGCATTTCAAGTGTCGCCCGTCTTTATTATGAAAGGAACTGCGTCGCTCGCGCTGCTTGCGTCGCGTGTGTCAACTATGAAACAGCCCTTAAAGTATATAGTGATTTTTATCATTGTAAAACACACTTTATACAAAGTCAACAGAAAAACAGGTTTAAAAATACGGATGTTGGCTTAAAGGGTTTTCAGGGTCTGAAACTTTTAATATAATTTAATTGAGGCTTTAAATTGGAGCTTGTGATGACGTCTGTCAGCTTTTTTGTTAAAATGTGTACTTAAAAAAGACATTTCACCCCTTTTTATCTAAAAGCCTTCTTTAGTTCTTCACAACTTGGTAAGAAACTTATTCAACAATCTGAAACAAATCTGGTTACTTCTACATATTACATCTTCACTGAAAAATCAAAGTTTTATGTAACACATGCGCCAATCCAACTTTTTTTTTATCAGCAGATGTAGAGTCAAATACCTCGACTCTTAGTATCTGCTGATACTGGGCACTGATCTGATATAATTGCTGTTATTTTGCACGTAAAATCTGTGAGACAAGCATGATGCGATGGAAAAACTGAATGTCTTTGGAGTTTTTACAAGTTTGGAAAAGTATTGGAAACGACTGAGATATGTGGCGAAACAGCTGGATATCGACCAGCTGGACTTGTGCTAACATCAACTAGTCCGTGTCTTTATCTCACTGCCATAAATCCTCATATTGCAACATTAGCTTATTATTTCAAGTCAGTATCATCCACCCTTGTCTGTAAAAACAAAAACTAGTGTAAATCAATTTCTTCCCATTAAGATGGTACGTTATCTGTGTTTAGAGAGTCAGCAGGAAGCAAATTTCACAAAAAGTGGAATTGTAAAGTGAACCTGGGTGAAAACTCAGCAGAGGAAACTCTCATTATCTGCATTTTGGCTTCAAAGACACTCGAGTGGAAACAGAAAAGCATCCAAATATTTCCTGAAGTGCGTCACTGAAAGACGCACAAGTTTGGAGATTATCTATTATTTTCAGAAAGAAAACACAAAAAACTCCTCTTGTGTAACTGTTTACAAGATTTCAGCCCGAGCAGACAGATTGGATTCATTACTGTGTTAGTGAGTGTGTGTGTGTGTGTGTGTGTGTGTGTGTGTGTGTGTGTGTGTGTTAGCGTGTGTGTGTTTGTTTGTGTGCTTTGAGAAACCAGCAGATTTTCTGTTTTAGTTTGGTACCAAACCTCATTAGCTTTTTCTCTAATTTAAAAATCCTGATGACGTTCTTGCTCCACTTCTCTCCGCCTCGTGGCCGCGGTCGTCTCTGGACGCTCAGAGCAGCTAAAGGTGGTGTTGGGCCGACCTGCAGTTGCCATGGTAACCCCACTCCATCACCAGCCGGGCTCGCTGTGTGAATGGCAGCCCTGGTCGTTCCCCCTCCTCCCATTCCTCTGCCTCTTTTATTTACATTTTTTTGGTTCAGTAACCCTCGCCTGCAGAGCGACGGAGGAGCTGAAGGCGGGGAAGCCTTTGTGAAGGACGGGATCACATGTTCCCCCCGCAGACAATGCCTCCTTTCACTGCCGGGGTTTAACTATTTCAGCTTTGCTTCTTGAACCGGGGAGTATCCGAGTGGAGCGTGGTCGCAGTCTGACCTGAAGGGTTGAAGTTTATTGTTTGACTGCAGCCATGTCTCTCCACCTCCTCCTTCCTCCTCCTCCTCCTTCCCCCTCCTCACCAACAATAACTCACAAAGTTCATTTTTGGATGTTAAAGCTTTTGCTAATTTGTTGCTTTTGTCCAGCATTAAACAGTTTGGTTTGAACTGATTGGCTGATTTGGATTCAGGGAGTTAAATCCACAATCAAATGTTGCCCAGAACTTGTGGTCTGACAGAAAGTTAATTGGCAACTATTTTGATAACCGATGAATTAAAAGCTGCAGAATATTTTCTTTCTGCTTCTCTATGAGTTGCACATTTTGAGTTTATGACTGTTGCTCAGGCAAGAAATTTGAAGACGTCATTTTTTACTTATTCTGATGAAACTAATTGTTTAAAGGTTCTGTATGCGACATTCAGAGGATATAGTGGAGCAATGGCGTCAAGTTACCTCTGTGTGTTGTAATCCAAGCTCCTCTTTGATTCAAGCTTTGATCCAACTCAAGTTGAGTGAAATATTTGTCATTTGGTGAACTGACCTTTTAAAGCAGTCGCCATGTTGTCTTAAATCTGTGTAACCTTGCTCCACAGGTGCCACTCAGATGCTGCTGTTGGCTCGGCGAACGGACCTGCGGCGCATCTCTCTGGACATGCCGGACTTCACCGACATCATCCTGCAGGTGGACGACATCCGCCACGCCATCGCCATCGACTACGACCCTGTGGAGGGATACATCTACTGGACGGACGACGACGTGAAGGCCATCCGCCGCTCCCTGCTGGACGGCAGCGACGCCCAGTTCGTGGTAACGTCTCAGGTGAACCACCCTGATGGCATTGCTGTGGACTGGATCGCCAGAAACCTGTACTGGACCGACACGGGGACTGATCGTATCGAGGTGACCCGACTCAACGGGACCATGCGCAAGATCCTGATCTCTGAAGACCTGGACGAGCCCAGAGCCATCGTCCTGGACCCGTGGCTGGGTGAGTGTCTGTCACAAGCTGAGACTGATGACTGATTATTTCTTTAAGTCATTTATGAAGTAAAATAATTGCTTTTTATAGTTTCTTAAAAGTAAAGGTTTTGTTTCATGTTGACAGGACAGGTCTTAAATCAGTTTCCACATACCGTCCACACTTAGAGTTGCAACAACTTTTCAATTAGCAGATCAACAGAAAATTAATTGGCAACTAATTTGATCACTGAACAGTCAGAGATTGGCTGGTTTCGTGTGGGAGTCTGTGGGAACCTCACGATTTGATTTGATTTGATTACATTTATTTGGTGTCTGATTCAAGATTGATTCAGGAATGAATAGAAATGGCGGCACAATTTTCAGTCTCTTGCTCCAGTATACTGTGTGCCACACCATTCACTTGTGTCTGAATTTCACTGCAATACAATATGAAGCACAAGTAAAATGGTCCACAGCCTTATTTATTTATTTGTGTTAATTATTCTGAGCGCTCCTTACAGTGTCCTGCCTGTATGAGAGTAACAAAATGAGGGGGAGGCCGAGTGCGTCTCCAGCAGCCAAGACGCTTTGCAGGCCCCTAACTTGGCCCTCAGGCTGAGCACAAAGTTATGTCTCCGCCACAGAGCTGGTTAAAGTTGTTTGATGCGGCAGTGTGTGTTGGTCAGCTGGTCTCGTTTGTTGAAGTTTCTGCTGCTGCTCCACTTCGCTAACGTTAATCTCTGGGTGATGATGTTTTGCTGCTATGAAATAAACTACCAATTCTTGCATTTGGTGAAGATGAATTACAGGTTAACTCCAGCGTTTTCACACTCTGGACTGTTGGAGTGCTCCTCTCACTAACTAGCACCGTTGACACTTGTGAATCGATGCTGAATCTTTCATTTCTGCAGCGCAGTGCTTCTGAGTATCCTAGTGTATTATTTATACTTTCTCTTACTCACTGTTGGTTTAAGTTTCTGTGTCTTCCAACAGAACAGCATGGTTGAATTTCAGTCTGCATGCATGGTTTTAGCCTAATGTTGTTGCAATAGAGCAGCTAATGTGAGATGCCCGTTCGGTTCATCATGTTTCCTGTGTATTTCGCAAGTGGACGTTGAGATTGTTGTGTGATTGATGTGTAACTGATCTGATGTGGGAAACGTAAAGATGAGAACCGGTTTCTTAATCACACCATCAGCCAGACGAACACATCAGATAAAGCTCCAGAGCTGACTCTCTCTTTGTGTTTCCAGTTACATGTACTGGACCGACTGGGGCGAGGTGCCAAAGATCGAGCGGGCTGACCTGGACGGCATGGAGCGGCTGGTGATGGTCAACACATCTCTGGGCTGGCCCAACGGCCTCGCCCTCGACTACGAAGAACGCAAACTCTACTGGGGAGACGCCAAGACGGATAAGATCGAGGTCGGTGTTTTATTTGCATTCTGTGTGTGTGTGTGTGTGTGTGTGTGTTCATCTGGGAGTTGTAGTTTTACATTCAGTGTGAGTTCACCTGAGAAGATCAGAGGAGCTGAACGCTGTGAGTTCTTGTTCTCGGCCTCTCATAAAGCCGAGCTCCCGCTGGTTGACGGCGGCTCCTCGCTGTGATGGTTAACTGCTGAACACGGCCTCCCACCGGGCCGGTCAGAGAGCCGGAGGCCGCCAGGGGCAGACTGATGCTTCCTGTCAGCCTTCAGAATAAAGTGACGGCACCAATCAGTCACGTGATGATGGCTCTGATCTTCGTGTCGGCAGGAAGGTGTTTCTAAAATGTTGATTCAGGCAGGAAGAGTCTTTTGTTTTCAGGTGTAGGGATTATAAAGGGCCTTTAAATCTTTTGTCAGTACTGGACTTATTTTAATTCTTTAGTGGAATTGAAGCTGTAATCTGACAGCCACCACACTCCAGTCACAATAGCAGTAAGTTTACTTTGCAAAACGGGAATTGCTCTTCCCCAGCTGTCACGATTACTTAGTGTCAAAGGTAAGGTATCAAGTACCCGGAAGTGAAAGTTATTGTTAACATTTTTCAACTTTGAACATCCAGAAACAAAACACTTGTCGTCATCTTTCACGTGTTGTTGTTCCTTCACGCTGGTAGTCTTTGGCGTAGACTAGAACACTTGAAGGCGTTTATGCTGACACGTCAGGTCCCGAAGAATTGCATCCCCGATACCTTCTGAAGAAAGACAATAACCGTCACATTTTCAGAATTTTGGCATCCACTTGGTGCCAAAGTATGAGTTCTGCTGACTTCCCCAATACCAGTATTGTGACTTTTCTCATTAACCTTTCTTTTTTTACAGATATGAAACACATTTATTTTAGTTAAATTCACATGAAAAAAGGAACAAAAAATATATTCTGGTGTAAACACAGATTATTTCCAGTTGTACGTGTCTGAATCCTGTCAGTCACTCAGACGGCTGTTAAACTTTCTCCACGCCATGAGTCGGTCTCCACATCAAAGCTGACGGAGCGGCCTGTTAAACGTTGGTGCTGTGAAGAGTGTCGACAGTCCAGTTGGGTCTGAAAATACAACTTTCTCTTTTTCTCTCTCTGCGGTTTCCATCCTCACGCCATCTCGCCATGTTCTCGTTTTTTATTTTCCTCTCCGGGGGTGGCGTGACCCCACCTGAACCCCCTTTCCAAGCCCCTCGGAGGTGGTGGTGGTAGTTCTCGTCTCGCTCAACGGGGGAGGGGCTGAGGGGCCTCCTCTGGCCTCCCTCCCTCCCTCCCCTCAGGTTTCTCGGAGGACCCGGTTTTTGCGGCGGGATCCCACATCTGGTTCCGATTGCGGCCTGCACTCCAGCTGCGGTCGGCTCTGTTTAGAATAGACCCCGAATCTGAAACCGTCGCCGCACTGCGGTCACAACTCCCAAACCAGCGGAGACCTTTTGGCTGAGGCCGTCGAGCTGAGGATGGAAACTTCATTTTATATTTATACACCAGCACCACTCTCTCTGGCCGTGTGTGTGTGTGTGTGTGTGTGTGTGTGTGTGTGTGTGTGTGTGTGTGTGTGTGTGGAGGATGTTTTGAAAGATGGCAGCCGGCCATGCAGGGGCTGTACTGGGAGCAGCGAATAGCGTCGCTCCACACTGTTGATCAGTTAAAGGACCGAGCAGATTACAGGCCTCACTGTTTTTTTCCCTTTCAGTAGATTCCTGACATTTCTCCTCTGTTGACACTTCGAGTCTCTCGGCATGTTTTACACAGAATCTTATCAGAGGCGTCTTCATGTGTCTCAAATGGACAGACACAGAAAACCTGGTAGAAATTATTTTCTTTTTATTTCTGTCCAAACTAGTTTTTATTTCAGACTGAACAAAAGTTTTGAATCTAGTGTAACTTTGCAGGATCTGTTTTCTTTTGGTTACTTGATCCAACATCAGAAGTTTCACCATCCGGTCTCAATAACTCAGCTCTGAACACTCCACCAAACCGAGACAAAACGATATGAAGTATAGTGACCAAAGTTACCATGGTAAAATGTGCTGAATTTTTTTTAAAGCACTGATACGTACACACAGTTTCTTTCACACTCTGTAAACAATAATGCAAAAAAATCTCCGGCGTGCTGTCGCTGCCTTCTGTCATGTTTTCATTGACACAAAACAAAGCCATGCAGTGCCTGTCTGTGCGTCTGTCCTCAGCTTTGGTTGATGCTGAACAGAATTTACTACAAGCTTTTCAAACTGTAGTAATCAAGCATGATTTAAATTATATTTAAGATTTGAAATAGTAAAACCAAACAAACAAACAAACAAGCGAGGTGCTATTTGACTTTATTGTTGGATTTCCTCCATATTTTATTGCTGGGCATTCGTATCAGATTCTGTAACATCTGAACAAAATATTGGTGACATAAAGCCAGTGTTAATTTTGTTACCGAAAACGTAATGCCATTAAATAAACCTTTTTTTCCCCCCTATGACTAAGATGAGATGATAACGAGCAGGCACTGACGTCATTAAACACCCTGCACATTTGCTTATCTCCAATATTGGGGAAAAAACAAAAATGCAGTTTGACAAAGAATCTCAACTTTATTTTAGTTATTTGAAATTAAAAAGTGCGAGGTTTTGCCCAAACTTCCATTTAAAAAAAATGGTTTTAAGAAGGGTTTCAGCACTTAGTCTCAACTTAATTTTACTTTTTACACAAACTTTAATTTAAAAAAATGGTTTCAAGTTTCAGTTCTATTAATAATAAAATTATTTGTTTAACCAAATAGACAATAGATAATTCTGTAATACTGCGATGCTGTTAAACCGCAATATTTTCTGAGACCGTTATTGTTCCGTGAAACTCTGACACTGTTGCAGCCCAAATTAGCACGATGAAAGAGACAAAACTTTATTCAACTCTAGCTTTATTTTTGTTGACAAGTGTTAGGCGGAGGGTGCCAACGTGAAACTATAGTGAGTCATGATCCAACCTGTTTTTCATCAGATAATGAAATAAAATCTGATGTGAAATGAATTAAAAAATGCACAAAAATATTGGTTTTGGCTCGACTAGATCGACTGAACTGGTCGGTGTATTCTGATGACCTAAAAAGACTAAAATATCAACACTTTTCAGCAACTATAACTGAAGTAGTTACAGTATTCTTTAAATAAGATTAAAGTAAAATTAAAAGGATGTCACCGACATTTTAGCCAACATGATGCCAGAATAAACAGCAGGGCTTTCTCGACCATTATAAGACTTGGTTGCAGCGCTTAAGCCGATAAAACTATGCTGAGACACGTTTTTCTGTCATATCATGTTGAATTAAAAGTTCATCACTCTTTGAAAAGGTGTGTTTGGAATATTATGCTGTTATATTATCATGATGTCAGTGGCATAAAATGCTCTCAAAATGACAATATAATAATTTATTGCAGTCATTTCTGGGACAATATATCATTGAACAAAAGATGTTATCATGAAAGGACAAAGCAAACTAAAGGACAGAAGGAGAAACTTTATTTTGTTTTTCTCTTGTTTATCAGTGAAGTGTTTGAACCTCACTGCAGACTCTCTGCTGACGATGCTTAAAAAAACAAAGAATACAAATTAATTATTTTATGACTTTTTATTCTGACAGTTGAAGTTTGTATGTATTGGTTTTTGTAATCGTAGTTTAGTTATTCGAGTGGACAAAAGAAACGTTTAAGACAGAGGAAACGGCACCATTATGTGTCCTCACAGATGGGGACAAACTTAGGTCAGAGCATTTTATATGCACGTTCACAAAGGGCGCCCCGCCGGGAGGTTTTTATGTGACTGCCAGCAGCAGAAGGGCTCCTGAGGTCTGAGTACATGCAGTACAGTGTGCTCAGTAATGAGCAGGAGAAATGTCCGTCTCAGTTACATATGAGGTTTCTCAAGATTTAGGAAAATACACTTTTATTGAAGATTTATAGTGACAAAATAACTCACATTTATGACATTTCTTTAAGGTGATCCTATCCAAATTATATGTGATGTTAATATATGTCTGTGAGGGAATCTGTCAGTCGTGTTTGAGATAGACCGCTTTAACATATCAAGGTCGCGCCAGCCTCCAGGATGTGTTTCCTTGAGTATCTCTATCAAATGATTGTTTGCTGCAGCATTAATGTGCGGACTATTTTTGATCAGCGTTGCTAAGACATCATACAGGTTTTCTCAAGATAGACTCGAGGCAATTCCTTCAAGTTTGGCACAAACGTCCACTTTGAGTCGAGGATGAGCTCAAGATTTTGGTGGTCAGCGGTCAAAGTCATTTGAGTTAAATCCCTTAAATTTGGCACAAATCTCCACTTTGAGTCGTGTATTCATTCATTCATACATTCAAACCCTAATTTAAGACTTTGCTTCCTAATTTAAGACTTGGGAACAAAGACATTAAAGAAAATCAATAAGCAAACAAGTCAGGGGTGAACTGATAAGATTTTGTTTGTAAAAGGTCAAAGTTACTGTGACCTGGTCCGTCTCAGTCTGGTCAGCACAATATCTCAAGAAGACCTGGAGTACAATCCCTCAAATTTGGCACGAATGCAACAATGAACTGATGAGAATTCAAAGGTCACTGTGTCCCCACGAAACATGTTTCTGGCCATAACTCAAGAATTCATTCAGTAATCATGACAACATTTCACACAAATGTCTGACACGATAAAATAATGAAGTGATGACATTTTATATCCAAAAGACATCATCATGTTCTGCATAAAACACTTTTCAGCGACATCTCAGGGACATTTGGTCAGATACTGAATTGGTGACTCTAATCTTGAAGCTAATTGTATAGATCTTCTGTGTGTGAGTGACATTATAAAGTCCTTAATGTACCTTCAACCAACAAAGCCCAAAGTTTTGTGTTTATATGCTTTACGTAAAGCCGTGTGAATTAATCTGAAGCGTTTATATTCCAAAATAATATGATGTTAGTTTCTAAAGAGATGAGATGGAGCCCTCTTCTATTTGCTTAAAGAAAATAAAATCAAAATTCAGCGCCACTAGTTGGTGCATATAAGGAAAACACTGAACCAGTTTTGGGAACAGTGTAATCATTTTATAGTATCTAATGTATTAATTACATAATAATATTAATTACATTAAATACATAAATAAGTACATACGCAGCCTGAAGCTTAGTTTGTTTCCCTCCGCTGTCTGTAGGTAAATGGAGCTCTTACTTTGGTATTTAAGGGGTTAATAAAATATGGCAGACATTCACCCAAACACTTAAATCTCTGCTTCTTATCGTCTCTTTGTTCAGCAGAACTTTGTAGTGTCGTTCAGTCGTAAATGATCCGTTTTTTATCCTCCGCGTTTAAACTCAGTTCCAGGTTTTGTGGATCAGGTCCTGATCGGTCTCAGTTGTGGGTTTAGAGACGCTGCCGCCGCCTCGTTGAAGTGAGATGTCAAAGTTTGTGCGAGAGAAGAAGAAGAAGGAGAGGAGGAAGAAGGAGGAAATGTGGCGGCCATATGCTGCCGTTGTTTGTTTGCTCGGGCTGTTGCTTCTAATTAGCGGCGCTGCGATGTGCTGCCAGGTCGCCTGAGCTCTTCTGAGCACGCTCAGTGTGCACAGCGAGAAACACAATGTGGAAACTCCGTCGCTCTGCCCAGCCCCCACCCGTCCACACGCCGGGCATGATGGGAAACATGCTTTATGGTTTATGATATTTAAAATGTGTTTCCTTTTGTGACTCAGCTGATTTGTTACTGCGAGATGTTCTGTGTCTTTGTACTTCTGGAGATCAGAGAGGGAAAGTAACTAAGTATATTTACCAAAATACTGACTTTACTTGAGTATTTCCATTTCCTGCTCCTAAATATTTCTCCTCCGCTTCATCTTAAAGGGAAATACTGTAGTTTTTACTGCACTACAGTCATCAGATGTGGTGAACACATTAATGCGTCAGTAATTATAATACAGAAATATAAAATTACTCTGCAGAATGAGTAGTTTTACTTATACTAATACTTTTGTACTTTGACTCAAATAAGATTTTGATGTAGGACTTTTTAAGGAAATGTGTTTCCTGTTAAGTGTGGCAGAAATCCTTTGTGAAGTTTGACTGCGTCTGATGTTTGTCTGTGTGCAGCAGGGCAGCTTCCTCTGAGCATGCTCAGTATGTCACATCCTCCTGTCTGCAGGGTTCACACAAGGCCCTTGAAGTGAATTTTAAGGGAGGAAAATCAAGTTCTGGAATACCTTGAAAATGAAAAAATAGTGCTTGAAAAAGTGCTTGAAATCTCTTGAATCTCATTCTGTACAGTCTGTAATGACCCTGTGTCCTGTCCGTCTGTCTCTCAGGTGATGAACATGGACGGGACGGGGCGACGGGTGCTGGTGGAGACCAACCTCCCCCACATCTTCGGCTTCACTCTGCTGGGCGACTTCATCTACTGGACCGACTGGCAGCGCCGCAGCATCGAGCGCGTCCACAAACGCACCGCGGAGAGAGAGGTCATCATCGACCAGCTGCCTGACCTCATGGGCCTCAAGGCCACGAATGTGCACAAGTCCTTCGGTGAGTCCAGGAGCACCGTCGCGTTACAGAGCCAAGTCACAGGTCTTCTTCAGGTCCAATATTGAAGCATGTATGATGTATCTGACTCACCTGTGGCCCCGCCCCCTCCTCAGGTACGAACCTGTGTGCGGAGAACAACGGCGGCTGCAGTCACCTGTGTCTCTACAAGCCTCAGGGCGTCCAGTGTGGCTGTCCCATCGGCCTGGAGCTCATCGCCGACATGAGGACCTGCATCGTCCCCGAGGCCTTCCTGCTCTTCTCCCGCCACACCGACATCCGCCGCATCTCCCTGGAGACCAACAACAATAACGTGGCCATCCCACTCACCGGCGTCAAGGAGGCCTCGGCGCTCGACTTCGACGTCACCGACAACCGGATCTACTGGACGGACATCACCCTGAAGGTGAGGCTCAGAGAGCGGGGACATGTGTGGACAGACGTCCTGCTGGTTGGCTGGAGGCCTGCAGAGTGGAGCTGTAATGGGCTCCCAGGAGACGCCAGGGTGGAAATAATTGATGGCTGCTCCCCTCCTCTTCCTCCTCCTCCTCTTCCTCCTCCATCTATCTGATCTATCTCTCCATTTCTTCCTCTTCTTCTCTTTCTCCTCCAGATTTTAGTCCTAGATGTAATAGATATCGTTGCCGGCGCAGAGCGAGGGAGCCTTATATTTTTTTCTTTAGAGGCAAAATTAAAAAATTAAGACCACAGAGAAATATTTGTGGGCACAGTCGAAGTGTTTCTTCTTGTATCATAGCCTGATGTATCTCCTCTCTCTCTCTCTCTCTCTGTGCCATCGAGCTCCATCTTTGTCCAGAAACTTATTAACACATCAATGAGCCGCTCTGTTAGTGTGGGTGACATGTTCCCTTATTGCTGTGAACACACACACTGTAGTTTATTTTCACTCACACACACACACACACACACACACACACACACCGTCCTGCTGACACAGATACTCACGACAGCACCAAATGTTGATTAATCTGCTGTTGAAAATAGTCCCCAACATCTGTTTGTTTTATTAAAAACCACAGTGAGCAGTGTAGGAAATCAAAGATGAAACTGTTGATCTGTGATTTTAAAGATTTACGTTTTCAGTTGGAACAAGTTTATTTTTTTAAGGACCAAAAAAAAGTTTAAAAAAAAAAAAAAAAAAAACAATTTAAAAATTACTAAAATATAAGAAGAATTATGTGAGGAAATAAATAATAAAAAAAAGTTGAAAATAAAAATTAGTTAAAAACGAAATAAAACAGATGTTAATAGTCATACTTAAAATCTAATTAAAATTTAATTAATAAAACAAAATATAGATGCACATAGTGAAATACCTCTACATGGACAGATAGGGATAATAATAGTGTTAATAAAACTTTAATTAAAAGTATAAATAATAACAATAATACATAATAATTGTAGTAAATAATAAATAGAATAAATAAGTAATAAAAAAATAGATAAGATCAAAATAAAAAGGACAATATAATAAAATAGAGATCTTATAGTGATACATAAAATCAATTAAAATTTAATTAATTAAAAATATTAAGTTAAGAAATAGATAATAACAATAATAAAAAAAGATAATAAGAAATAATTACTCAATAATAAATATAATAAATTAAAAATGTAAATAATGATAAAATAAATTGAGAATTTTTTTTTTTTTTAAATTTAATTAAAAAAAAAGTTAATATAAATACCACTGTACATTGAGAGATAATAATAGCAATAAGTTAAAAAAAAGACTTAGTTAAAAATAATTATTAGCAAATAGAACTGAAGATAAAAATGGAATAAAATATAGAGATGGTAGAAGTGAAAGTCAGAAAGTATTTAGAGACACATTAACACAGTTTTATTTTGGGTCTCACCTGTGCGTCGTCTTGTCTCTTCCTCCCGTCTGCAGACCATCAGTCGGGCGTTTATGAACGGCAGCGCTCTGGAGCACGTGGTGGAGTTCGGTCTGGACTACCCTGAGGGGATGGCGGTGGACTGGCTGGGGAAGAACCTGTACTGGGCCGACACCGGCACCAACCGCATCGAGGTGGCCAAACTGGACGGGCAGCACCGGCAGGTCCTAGTCTGGAAGGATCTGGACAGTCCGCGAGCTCTGGCTCTGGATCCCGCTGAAGGGTGAGAACTGGAACTAAAAATAAGAGAAGACAGATCAGAGACTGGTATGAGAACCGGTCCTACATCAAACCACTTTGTTTCCTGTCCTCAGGTACATGTACTGGACCGAGTGGGGCGGGAAGCCAAAGATCGACCGAGCAGCGATGGACGGGTCGGGTCGGATCACTCTGGTGGCGGACGTGGGCCGAGCCAACGGACTCACCATCGACTACGCAGAGCGCCGCCTCTACTGGACCGACCTCGACACCACGCTCATCGAATCCTCCAACATGCTCGGTGAGAATCACAAAGCAGCGGCTTTTCTGTGCAGCTGTGCTGCAAAATCGAAAAAGACAAACACCCAGACGTGTATTTAACATTTAATTTAAATCATCAGTGGAGGTGTCGCGGTGCTGAAGTGGTTTTAAGATGCTGACTGTGATTGCAGCACCCCTGGTTCACATCAGGCGCCGGGGACATTGTTGCATGTCTTCCTGTGATCTCCACTTTGCGCTGTCTAGAAAACTAAATCCCCTGCGTGTGCGTGTGTGTGTGTTCAGAGTTCAGTGACCTTTGTTTCGCTGCAGGATTCCCTCCAACACTGGGAGTTAAATCTCCTCCGCTGCATTATATAACCGGCGGAGCCCTGTGGTTGTGTGTTCTGAACTCTGTGCACATGCATGTGTTGGTCTCAGATGACAGAAGAAGAAGAGGAACATGTTCTCTCCATTAGCCGCTCGCTCTGACACTTCAAAGCACAGCTGAAACAAAAGCCGCTCTGCTGTCCTGAAGTGTTCCCTCTCAGCAGCACGTCGGTGGATGTGAAGCAGGACCAAAATATTCTGCACAGAAAACTCCTAAAACGATGCTGTTATTAGACGCCGGGCTCCGCGCGCACACACTCGCACTGCGCTCACAACACTACCAATTTTGTGTGCAGGAAAACAGCCTCGGTCTTGGCGTGGGATGCTGAGGACAGAAAATAACCCTCACAGGACAGATGTCTGCTTCACCAACACTTTTATTATTCTCTCAACTCTTTTGTGATGTTTGACACCTGCGTTTAATTTAGTGTTTCTGAACTTTGAGTCTAACTTTAGTCAAGACAGTATTTTAGTCCTGTGTATTTTGAACTGTGAGTGGTGAAAGAAATCGCTCTACAACAGCGCCGCATAATTTAATTTCCTGTACGCCGTGAAAAACTATGAAAGCAAGTTTAGAAATGTCAGAAACGTTTCTAAAATGATCTGCCGATATGTGAGTGTGGTGCACGTGTCAAATTATAGATGTGTTTTATTTTTCTCTTCAGTTATTTATGGACTCATTTCTGGTCCGCGTTATAAACAAACATAACAATATACATAAATATAATAATTCAGTGAGGCTTTGAATTTCCAGAAATTTTGTGATAAACTATCCATATAAAGATATTTACTGCATAAACTTTAAATTGATGCTGCTAAAAAGACATTACTTTATCAAATACAGATTTTCTTTTATTATTGTTATTTTTACAGTTTTATTTAATGACATTTTCAGAGCATGCCCATTTCTGGATGAGTAAATATTCAGAGGTAAATCACTCTTTATAGAGAGATCATAATAGTTATGATAAAAATTACTTGAAACAATAAAAAATAAATAAATTATGATTAAAAATAATAACAAAAATAAGTGACGGTAAAATGGTAATATAAATGAGAGAAATTTAATAAAATACAGTGATGCAACGGTGTGTATAGGTAAATATCTTTACACAGTACATGGAGTGATTTCGAGAAATAATCATAGTGGTATTAAAAATTAATTGAAAAAGACTTAAAAATAAAATAAATACATAATAAATTTAACAAAATTAAATAATAAATATAAAGTGATAAGAAAAAAAAAGGAAAAGTCTCTCACTAGACTTCAAATGCTATTTTGGGGCATTGTTGTCATCTTAATGTATTACTTATTTTTCAAATGAAAACTGAAGATTTGCTCCCACTGATGGAAATCCGCCCCTGAAAAACACAACCATCATGGGCTACTCATGGTCAGAAACACGGGTGACAGCAGAGGTATTAATTTCCAAATAGGCGTAATTTTCTAGCAACAGTAGAGTGGCTCCTGATCGTTGACTCTAGGAAAGTGAAGATTTTGGTTTCAATGTTAGTCTAGCCAGCATTCAGCAGCAAAAGATTTACTGCTTCTACAGAAATCCTGAGAAGAAAACTTCTCCGAGTCCACAGACTCGTGAAGCGTTTGTTGACACTACATGTCCTTTAGCCTGGTGCGATGTTCTCACCAAGTTTGAAGCACATCAGGTGAACAGTTCTAGCGATATGTGAAGGACACACACACTGATCATCTCTCCGATTTTAATTTCTCCAGGTCAGGACCGTGAGGTGATAGCCGACGACCTCCCCCACCCCTTCGGCCTCACCCAGTACCAGGACTACATCTACTGGACCGACTGGAGCCAGCGCAGCATCGAGCGGGCCAACAAGACCAGCGGTCAGAACCGCACCGTCATCCAGGGCCACCTGGACTACGTCATGGACATCCTGGTGTTTCACTCATCCAGACAGGGCGGCTGGAACGCCTGCGCCTCCACCAATGGACACTGCTCACACCTCTGCCTCGCCGTCCCCGTCAGCAGCTTCGTCTGCGGCTGCCCCGCCCACTTCTCCCTCAACTACGACAACAAGACGTGCAGCGGTGAGGCGGCAATTCTTTTACCCCACTGAGAACGACTGTCTCGCCCACAGACGTGTTTTAAACGTGTCCTCTTCTTTGTCTGTCCTCCAGCTCCGACTTCCTTCCTGCTGTTCAGCCAGAAGACAGCCATCAACCGTATGGTGATCGACGAGCAGCAGAGTCCGGACATCATCCTGCCGATCCACAACCTGAGGAACGTCCGAGCCATCGACTACGACCCGCTGGACAAACAGCTGTACTGGATCGACTCGAAGCAGAACGTCATCCGCCGTGCTCAGGAGGACGGCAACCAGGTACAGAAACACCAGAAACCAGAACTGTTTCCTGTCAAAGCAGTCGGATTAAAACTGTGAGTAGTCTCGTCTCCTAACTCGCTGTGTCTCTGCTCTCGTCCCGTCAGAGTATGACGGTGGTGTCGAGCTCTCTGGGTGGACCCAGCCAGGGTCTGCAGCTGTACGACCTGAGCATCGACATCTACAGCCGCTTCATCTACTGGACCAGCGAGGTCACCAACGTCATCAACGTCACCCGGACGGACGGCAGCAGGGTTGGGGTGGTGCTGAGAGGAGAGCACGACAAACCCAGAGCCATCGTGGTCAACCCGGAGAGAGGGTCAGTGTCCCACACACACGTCAGCCTCCTCACGTTAAGCCGTAGACACCAGAGTTCCTTGTTAGTGTTTACACAGCATTACTCTGTTCTGTTATTCTACCTTTACTGTGGAAAACATCATAATCAATTAGTCAAATTAACTTTTTCTTTGAGTTAATAACACAGCGTAAATTTAATTTAAGTCTTGTGAGGAAGGAAAACCTGGATGAAGGATAAATGGATGAATGAAGGCAGTTTAAAGGAACTGGGAAACTGCCATCAACTTCACAAGTTTCACCCAAAGATTTCCTGTTAATTTATCCGCCAGATTTCTTTCTGTAGTTAAAGTGGTGTTAAATACAGTTCCAGGAAACATGAAAGCGTCTCAGATGTTGCTCTGTGAACTGTGCACACACCTCAGACACACGCAGGTAGAAACACTCCTGTACTTGAGGAGCGTTTGGTTTGAGTCTCTGCTCCTCAGCGTCTGCGTCTTGTTTCTAATCACACGGTAATTTGTTCTTGTTGTTTATTCTCTCGGGCTCGTGAAGTTCTTGAAGCCCGTTGCAGCTCGGTGGTGCCGAGTCGCTTGTTTGGAACCATAATTGCAGGGTTTCCTTCGGGCCGGGGTTCGCGCAGTAATCTCTGGGTCATTGTGTGGTTGGGAAATGAAGTCTGCAGATGTTCGGGGAGGAAAACATGCCAGAAACAAACATCAGAAACTGTTGAGATGAGCTGCATGAACCAGAAACACAGTTATAACAGGCTGCTCTCTGCTGCAGGTACATGTACTTCACCAACCTGCTGGAGCGCTCTCCGAAGATCGAGCGGGCGGCGCTGGACGGGACGGAGCGTGAGGTGTTGTTCTTCAGCGGTTTGGGGAAACCCGTCGCTCTGGCCATCGATAACGAGGTGGGGAAGCTGTTCTGGGTCGACTCGGACCTGCGGCGCATCGAGAGCAGCGACCTCTCCGGTGAGTCTGAAGGGTGAAACGACTCCTGGTTTGTCACTGAGAAATAATCAGGTTTTAAAAATGAGTTTATATCTCAGAAAAGTTCTCTGCAGTATTTTCAAGTTGAGTCCTTAAAAGACTTCACAAAGAGTAAAAAAAAAAACATGAAGTAGTTGACTTGCTGAACTAAAAACTGAAGTATAGTTTGTCCCAGGGACCCGAGCTCATGAATGTGTGACTGTTACTGACATATCTACGTTAGTATTTTATCAATAAAGCTGGAAACACAGACAAAAATACTTAATCAGATGTGCAGAAATTCAGAGTTTGACATTTAGGTACATCCTCTTCTTCTTTTTCTCTCTGAGACACAGATGTTCAGATTGATGTCACTCGTGTCTCTACAGTGAATATGAAGCTACAGTTGGTTAGCTTAGCTTAGCATGAAGACTGGAAAAAGGAAACCAACTAGCCTGCAACATAATAAGGACAAAAAAAACTAAAAAAAAGTTTGATTCATTCAACTAACACAAACCTAAAGCTTCAAACAGCATCAAACAAAAGTACAAAATGTGGCTCACACGGCTCACAGAGAAAAAGTTTATCTTATACTGGACACGTTTTCCCCACAAATACAACATGCTAACATTATTAGCACAAGTCTATGGCATTTTACATTATATAAATTAGCCTAGTGGCTAGCAGACTTTTCCCTTTACACATATAAAGCTGGAAACATTTAACAAAGGAAATGTTACAGAATTTGGCTCAATAACCAGGTTCTCTGACAAACACTTGTCTTTATCTGGACACATTTCCCCATTTATATAGCATGCTAACGTTATTAGCACAAGCCTCTGGCATTTTACATTGTATCAGTTAGCGGACTTTTCCTCTACTCATATGAAGCCAGGGACAACAGCAACATTTAACAAAGGTAATGTTACAAAATTCAGCTCCATTACAACTCACAAGGTTCACTGACAAAACAACTGTCTTATACTAAACACGTTTTCCAAACAAATACAACATGCTAAAGTTATTAGCACAAGTCTATGGCATTTTACATTCTGCGTCGCTGTGATGTGTAGTTACATTTCTGGGGAGGTGCACGTCAGGCTACGACGTACGGATGGAGTCTATTCAGTGTACAAATATAAACTTAGCTTTAGAGAGAGAGAAGAAGAGGGTTTCGCTAAATGTCCAACGTTTTATTACTAACAAAAAACTACACACATTTATTTATTTATTTAGTTATTTAGTAGGTCTAACCTTTGAATTATTTGTCTCTTGATTAACTTTACTTTTCTTGGCAAACTCTCACAACATAAATATTCTAGTCACAATAACTCAAACTCGTAAGAAGAAGAAATGCAGCTGTTTATAATCTGCCTTTGCCTTTTTATAGTGATGCACATACAGATGTTTTAATGTTAAGCATACAACAATGAGCCCTGAGTACAGATGGAGGTAAAGATCATTTCTCTAAACTTCCCTGAAAGTTTTTGGACTGAAACTGAAATATTAATGAGACAGTTCACACTGACCAACATCTTCAGACTAGGAGCCAAAGTTTGCTGCTTCTCTTCACTGCAGACCTTCATTTGAACTCAGCTCAGTTTGAGGATTCATTTTAAACTCCAAGACATTTGTATCTGACTGAGAGTCTCAAGGTGTCTGATTTTATATACAGGCGAGTGGGAGAAACTTTTTTAAAGATGCATTTGAACTGTTGAATCCATCAGAAAAACTCCACACTAGTAGTTTAGTTTGAAGAAGTTTCTGTGAGCAGTCTGAGTTCAGTGGGTGGAGGTCTGGCTGTGTGTCTGGTTGTTGGGAGTTTGAACACTGAGGAGGAGAGTCAGGGAGTAAATGTGTGAACAGAGCACATGAAGGACACTTCGGGGGAGTTTTTGTGCCTGGAAAGGGGAAGTTGGCGCGGAGCCCCGAGCTCAGCACATTCCTGTGATTCTCCGGAGCCCCACGCAGGCCGACAGGAATGTAAACCATCTGTACGAGAGGACGGAGGAGGACGTAAACAGTGTCAGGCGCAGGGTTCAGAGGAGGCCTGGATCCTGAGCTGCTCTTCATGTTTCTGATTCAGGATTGAAGACGGTTTAAAGCTCGACCCGGCCTCCGTCGTCCTCTTTCATCCTCTGCAGGGAAACCTGGTTAGATTTAGTCTGAGCGGCTGCTTGAGCTCACAGTGCAGAGGCTGCTGCCCCCATCAGGGCGTTTGATTAATAACAGCCTCAACAGCACTACAAGAAACTGACAGGAGATCTGAGATCAGGCAGATAAGCATGTTGGTGTGAAGGCGAAAAAACAGGCTCAACACTGACAAGTTTTCCCCATTGATACAGATATTTAACTGTATTTAACACTCAATGTTTTTACACCAATAAAGCTCAAATTTGTCCTTGTTTTAAGACACACAGTTACTTCAGTTTTCACTCCGTAGTTATTTCTAAAAGCATGTAGAAGTAGGAGGTTTGTAGACTTTATGTTGCTGTTTAAGTCGGGGAGAAACTTTTCTGTTTTAAGATATTTATTTTACAAGGTTTATCAACACTTTTAATTCATTTTATGATTTAAAATTTCAAGGTTATTTTACCTAAACAATATCTTAGGTGGGTGTTACACCAAATGACTTTTAAAGCGATTTCACTGTCGCAAGCAAATTTCCAATGTCAGAGTAAAGTCATTAAAGTTTTGCTGGAGTTGTTGCGCTCCCTGGTCTCGATTGTTTGGCGTCAGGTGATCATAAATTTGAATTTCTCGTCTTAATGTTCCAACAAAATCAAACGTGCTTATTGTTGTTGTTAAGTTTTTAGCCTCGGCTCATGCAAACAGTGACGAGATCAGACAGTTCCTCCAGGAATGGCTGAGCAAATTTCAAATGGTGAAGTTGCAGCGATTGCTAGGTCATGCAGCATTCACGGAGGTTGGCTGAATCTGCGTTAACTGCTCACTAAATCACAACATCCTAGAGGGTCTAATCAACGGCCAATAGCTGTGTTCTCTGCAGCAGCAAACAGGACGCAGCAACCCACTGAAATCATTCAGCTAACTAACTGAGGCTGGTTGCAAGTCAAGGAGACAAAGTCCAAATGTAACGTTTGTACGCAGATACATTTAATTTTTATGTATTACATTGATGCCGAATTGACAAGAATACCGTTGACACATGACGTCTTTTATCCTGTGTTTCTAGAGTCCTGCGCTTCTTCAGATACATAAGAAATTGTTAATATATTGTATTTCTTTAAGGAACCATATTTAATGTCAGTATATGCAGTATATGATGTGTTGCCTGACGCTGGTGTGTCGCTGTCCTCCTGCCTCCCCTCCTGCCTCACCCTCAGTTTCTCACCCGTTTTCGTTGCCTCTGTTCCTGAACGTTTTGGCCCTACAACCTTGTTTTGTTTTTTTCCCCGGTGCTTTAAAAAAATAAAATAATCAGGAGCCAATCGGATCGTGATCGCCGACTCCAACATCCTGCAGCCGGTGGGTCTGACAGTGTTCGGGAACCACCTGTACTGGATCGACAAGCAGCAGCAGATGATCGAACGCATCGACAAGACGACGAGGGAGGGACGCACCAAGATCCAGGCTCGCATCGCCTACCTGAGCGACATCCACGCCGTCCACGAGCTGGACATGAGGGAATACAGTGAGTCATCAGTGCTGTAGCATGGCACAGAGAACCTTTCTTTTTCGGTGGTGTCATTATTTTGGTCCCCCGTGTTTTGTGCCACGTTTCAACGTTTAAATTTGTAGGACACCTCCGTCTGAACTTTAACAGTTGTTTAACAAAACATCTACTCGTGTATCTTAAGTTGTTTCTCACCTGACCGGCGTGTCCCTGCAGGTAAACACCCGTGTACCTGGGACAACGGCGGCTGCTCCCACATCTGCATCGTGAAGGGAGACGGGACGACTCGCTGCTCGTGTCCCGTCCACCTGGTGCTGCTGCAGGACGAGCTCTCCTGTGGAGGTGAGACTCAAACACACCTACGTTGAGGACGGGAACTCAGTGCAACACTGGTGTCGTCACTGATTACACCAGATGTTACAAAGGAAGATATGTGACGATAACGCTCATAATGCTTAGAGCTCTGTGTTACAGGGATAGTTAAAGATGTTAAAGATAGGCAAAAATGTTCCTCTTCCTGTGCAGACTCTGACCGTCTCATGTGTCCTCCCCCCTCAGAGCCTCCCACCTGCTCCCCGGAGCAGTTCTCCTGTACCTCCGGTGAGGTGGACTGCATCCCTCAGGCCTGGAGGTGCGACGGTTACCCCGAGTGTGACGACAGCAGCGACGAGGAGGACTGTCCCGTCTGCTCCGAGACCGAGTTCCAGTGCGACAGCCGGCAGTGCATCGACCAGAGCCTGCGCTGCAACGGAGAGATCAACTGTCAGGACCGCTCCGACGAGAACAAGTGTGAAGGTGAGACAGGTGACTCTCACCTGGACCGACCACCTGCTTCATCTGGAGGCTTTTAGACCCCACCTGGAAAACTTGTTTTAGTTTACATGGAGCATCGACACAGCTTTGACTGAACTCTTCTAGAGGAAAGAAAAGGGTTTAGAAGTTATAATAGATTTCTTCTTTCTTCTTGTCTCCCAGTACGTTGTCCTCCAGACCAGTTCACCTGCTCTAATGGTCAGTGCATCGGTAAACACAAGAAGTGCGACCACAACATGGACTGTACTGACAACTCTGACGAGATCGGCTGCTGTGAGTCTCACAAACATCAGTCGCACTTTCAGCAAATCAAATTTTATTACTAATTTGAACAGAAAACTGGATCATCTTTTGTAAAACATTCAGCTGTGTTCTGAAGTCGCTCCTCTTCTTCTGTGGTTTCAGATCCAACAGAGGAGCCGCCTCCTCCGTCCAACAACACCATCGGCTCCATCGTGGGCGTCGTCATGGCACTGTTCGTGGTGGGCGCCGTGTACTTCGTGTGTCAGCGCGTCCTCTGCCCACAGATGAAGGACGACGGCGAGACGGTCACCAACGACTTCGTGGTCCACGGGCCGTCGTCAGTGCCGCTGGGATACGTGCCGCATCCGAGCTCGCTGTCCAGCTCGCTGCCAGGTGGGACGACACGTCCGTCACCTCGTACCTACGTATGTTATTTAATAAACGTGAAGCTGACGTCTGTCTGTGAACCAACAGGTATGTCCAGAGGGAAGTCTGTGATTGGCTCCCTCAGCATCATGGGTGGGAGCAGCGGACCTCCGTACGACCGAGCTCACGTGACGGGAGCTTCGTCCAGCAGCTCGTCCAGCACCAAGGGGACGTACTTCCCTCCGGTGAGAGGACGACATGTTTTAGACATTTACAGCTTCTTTACGACTTTATTATCAAAGAATCAAAAAACAAAGTCTCTTTTGTTAAAATAAAATTTCAGACAACATTCAAGAACTTATTTTGAAACTATGGATCAGTAGAACAAAGTTTCAGTGCACATTTTTATTCTTGCTAGTTTCAGTGATTCAGTGATTTAATTATCATGATAACCTGATGTCTCCCGGGGTAGTTTAATTGTAACTTTAAATTAAAAGTAATTATAGCTATTTAAATGTTGTGATTTTGTTGTGTTTCAGATCCTGAACCCTCCTCCGTCTCCTGCTACAGTCCGCTCTCAGTACACTATGGAGTTTGGTTATTCTTCAAACAGTCCCTCGACACACAGATCCTACAGGTAGCTCACACTCACACACATTACATCACATTTTATTCATTGTAAAGTCAAAGTTTTCTTTTTCACAATCAGTCAAAACTGAAACCAAATGCTTCAGTTTTCCATCATGTGTGTTTATAAAACAGAGTAAATGGATTTAATATCATCAGTCTGCGTCTACAACAGTCGGAGACAAACAGCTTCTTCCTGTTTACTTTGAAATCTGTAAACAAACCATGAGCTCCTCTCGTATCATCATCTGAGACCAGAACTTTTGTTTATGCAGAAAAAGTGAAAGTATGTTGAAACTGTTTCCATTACAGAAACTTTAGAAGAACTTCACCTGAGTTTCCACCAAACCTTGATGCAGCAGCTCGTCTTGAGTCTCCCTAGCTGGTTAGCTGTGGATGCCAAATAAGGCTCAAATAGGTTTTACAGCTCCACACAGATTTCTTTTTATTATTATTTTGTGACTAAAACATCGCTTTTGATAGTCAGGGTTGCCGCCCGCTGGTCTAGGAACTATCTCTGACTGGTTGAACACAAACCTCAGTGTCTGTTTTGTTTGTTAATTATAACTGGAGTCCCTCAACAGTAAATGTAACTCGTCTTTGTTGTTTCTTTTTGCCTGAAAATTGTTGGGTTTCAATACATTATCAGTCTCAGCTGAAAGTGCTAGCAGGATTACACAGAAGGGAAAACAAGAAGAAAATTCACACTGCAGATATTTCTCTATTTACATCCATCCCTGTGACATGTTATTAAGGATCCTACTGTGGGCTGTGATTGGCTAAGACTCATCGCGTTGACGTGATGGAAGGTAGGAAGCTGTTAGGATAAGGGTAAAGAGGTGATGTCAGGGCTAGTGCTCACCAATCTTGAATATTCTCTGATATTTAAGTGGTAAATGTACGAGAAATAACTCACAAGTGAAGTGCCAGAATGTTCTGGTGGGAGGAAGACGTGGTGGACGAGTGGGTTAAGCACAGGAATTTCACAGAGGAGGCCGAGGTTTGAGTCCAGTATGAGTCAGAGTTGGCTCCATCAGCTTTAGACTTAGCTGATTTATTTATTTTCAGTTTTTTTGGATGTACAAAGCTGCTGAATGCACCCTGTGGCTGGAACACCCAGGAATATATTTAATATTTACACGTGTGTAAGTCGCCACTTCGGACAGTTAATCTGGACAATAAGCAAAGTTTAGACTCTATAATTTACGTGGTGTTTTGTTGCTGTGTCTCCAGAAGTTTCTCCACATCAACACCAGTTTGTCAGTTTGATGAAACTGGGCTGTGAATTAATAAATCTTTCTTCTGTGGTGTTCCTCTCTCTCAGCTACCGGCCCTACACCTACCGCCACTTCGCCCCTCCCACCACCCCCTGCAGCACCGACGTGTGCGACAGCGACTACACGCCGGGACGCCGGGCGCCGCTCAAGTCCAGCGCCACTGCCTCCGCCACCGCCGGCAAGGGCTACACCAGCGACCTCAACTACGACTCGGAGCCTTTCCCGCCGCCGCCGACGCCCCGCAGCCAGTACCTGTCGGCGGAGGAGAACTGCGAGAGCTGCCCGCCGTCGCCTTACACCGAGCGCAGCTACTCCCACCACCTCTACCCGCCGCCGCCCTCGCCCTGCACGGACTCCTCGTGAGCCCCCCACAGTCCCCCTCTGCGCACAGCTCCACACCCCCCCTCACTGTAAATAGCAATTGTGCATATATGAGGTTAAAAATGGGAGACTGATGAAGAGGAGGAGGAGGAGTGACACGCAGGACGAGAAAAGGAAACAAACGGGAGCTGCAGAACATTTGTACATTGAAAAAGAGAAAAAGCATATTTATATATTTTCTATACAGTGTTTACTGATGATGCCATAGAGGTTTGTATTAAGAAATTTGTACATTTTTTTAAGAAAAAGGTTTTATTAAAATCATCACAAATATAAGTTGCCTTAAACCAGGAGAAAAAGAGGCTGAAGGACAAAAAGCACACAGCGGGACGTTTTAACTTATCTGATGCCAAATATGAAAAACATCTACAGGAGAAAAAGAAGAAGAAGAGGAAGAGGAAGAGCGCCCCCCGGAGGCTCGGCCGGCAGTGTCTGTAGTTACCATGTAAACTGGAGAAAGGCCCGTGTGAGAACGTGGTACTGGGTCTTTGATTTTTAAATTTACCTCCTCAGTTACGAAACGGTTCGTAAGATCGTGTCTGATGCGGAGGTGAGTCATGTGACCAATCAGAAGCAATAACGCGACGAGGCACATATTTATTACCCGATCAATCAAAGCAGGAGCAGCTCTGAGAGTGACGACGAGGCTGCGGTGGATCAGACAGCAAGTTTGATAAAATCTACGGAGGCCCTGAAGTGACAAAACGTTTCAGAGAGTTTTCAGGAAGTCTGAAGACAATCAGCCTTCTTGGTTTGCTTTGTGTGCTAAGAATAAGAGATGTCAATGTTTAATTAGCGGGCACATTTTTTTACTCGTGTCGGTTACTGCCAGTGACGCCAACTTGACCCAACTGTGTTGCTGTGGAAACATTGTGCCCGCCCTCCAGTCTCCTCCCACGTCACCCCGGCGAGTAAGCGCCTCAATTTTGAGCTGCAAACTCCCTTTAGCATCAGTTAGCTCTGTTAGCACCGTTAGCAGTGGCAGCACAGCTAGTGGTGCTAACAACAATGCTAAAGGGGTTACGCTGCTCGAATGAAACCGCTTACTCGCTTACTGTCTGTCCGCAAAGCCAACAGAAAAATGGATAGCGCTTTGAAATGTGGCGCTAACGCTTGCTAGGTCAATGTAGCAGCGGACTAAAAGGAAAGGTCGCTTCCGTTCGATATTATTTTGTCTGTTTTTTCTTTTAAAATTAATTGTCGTTGGCTATTGAAAGCAAAATTAACCAAAATGGACATCTCTCCTAGAAACCAGTTCTTGCGTTTGTCCCCTCAGGGCCTCCGTACAGAAAACTAAAACATACATTGTCCACTAGATGTTAAAGATCAGAAGTCACATGACTCACGTCCTCCAATCATCGTGATGTTCAGACGGGATTTAAACCAAAACGTACGCTTGTGTTTCACATGTTCTGTTCTCGTTGAGATGCTCGACTGCAACTTGTGTGTTTGTGAGTGAATCGACCCAAAGCTGCACAGCGAACACATCAACTCTTTCTGTTTTTAGTCTTTGTGGAGGACGCAGCGTTTCCCACCATGAACACGATCTTGTGCCTGACCAGTTCCACGTCTTCATTACGTTTTTTTTTATGTTGTTGTTACTTTGAGGAAAAAAAAAACACAAAGGAAACCAGTGCCCACTAAATGCTATATAGTATTTTTGTACCACATATTGTGTAGATAACGTATTTATAAGCTATATAGAAAATCATTGTAAATCTATCCATTGAACTCTTGCAGTACTTTTCATTCCGTCTTTTTTTATATTGCCTCATTATATTTTTCTACAGAGTTTCACTCCAAACGTTCGGCGACAATCTCAGATCAGAAGAACATATCCAGGTTTTTAGTGTCTGTTCATGTTTGAAGGCTGTTTGTGCCAAAAGAATCTGTAAACAAAGTGGAGGCAGATGTTGGGACCAGAGGTGAAAACACGAGGCGGCTGTTGCCTTGAGTCAACAATCAGTTTTGTTTTTGTTTTTTTTCTTTTGTAAATCTGTTCGTGTGTTTGTGCTTCTCGTGACGACCAGAAATATATTTTTCAAGATAACTCGTTGCATCGTCTGATAATCGTCGTCACGTTTTAACTTCCTGTCGTTCAGTTTGTCGTTGAGCTTCTGAGAAAAATAACACCAGCATGAATCTGACAATCTCAATGTTTTACACATCGCTTTTATTATTTCATCAGTCCGACGTGTCTGTGGCTCCATTTTTAAATATCATTCAAAGCACAAACAAACAGCATTTGTCTTAATGAGACATTTAAATCTATGGAGACAATTTAATTAAAAAGAAATACTGATAAAATTCTGGAAAGTGAGAATTATCCAACTCAAATAATGTCGCTGTAGTGACACTGTGATATGTAATTTTTTACAGTGCAGTGGCGTTACGGCAATCGGAATATCAAATTAAAATATTGCTTTTGTGAAAAATCACCAAATATCAGTGACGATGTTTAGAGCTGGGTGTCATCATAAATTCCTCGATACAAGTAAAATGCAAATCCTCTTTTTCAATTTTGGCACAAATATTAAAGATCATTATATGATCTTTTCCTTTAAGGAATATATTAAAAGAAAAAAGATCGAATTAAACCGAAATTATAAAATATTTTGGCACAAACGTACATGAACGGGAAAAATTCGTCAGTAACCGAAAAATATATAAATATTCATGTTTGATACCCAGCTCTAATAATCAGCCTTTACATGTTTTTTTGTTTTTTTTAATTGAAATATTTGCGTCATCTCGTTGAAATAATTAAAAATAATTCTCACTCTCTAAAGACAGAAAATGGCAGCTGGTCTTCAAAGCCAACAGAGTTCTGCGAGATATTTTTGGTATCTTGTGCACACAATTTATTAAATGGTGCTCCTACAAAACAATAACAGACATTAATTTTTTCTTTAAGTTATCGTCTTGGTGCACAAATTATTTATTTGGCAGTAAAGTAATTATTTTGGGTGCAAAGTTTATTATTGTCTTGACTGCAAATAATTATCCTGGGCACAAAAGTTATTGCTGTAGTTGACAAATTATAAATTTGGATGCAGAAGTTTTCT
This sequence comes from Epinephelus cyanopodus, assembly GCA_026686955.1. Taxonomy (NCBI): domain Eukaryota; kingdom Metazoa; phylum Chordata; class Actinopteri; order Perciformes; family Serranidae; genus Epinephelus; species Epinephelus cyanopodus. The sequence goes on along the minus strand of CM048936.1, from coordinate 29,784,850 downwards.
CTAAATATTTGAATAACAGTATGTTTGCCGAAGGAAACTTTTGCCTTATAAGATAGTTGTAAGAATTAATATCTTGTGTGCTCAAGGTATAAAAAAATGATCTTTATGGACTTTGGCTTTGTTGATTTTCGACTCTGTAATACGTTTTTTTTTAACAGCGCAGTTTTACTGTGCAGAAAATCTAAAAAGTCTCATTCATCTAAACAGAAACTCAAACCACCAAACACCAGTGACGACTCCAGACGTCCAGTCAAACCTGGACCAGATCATGAGTCCATACACTTTTGGCTCTCTGCTGCCTCCGTACATCCTCCGCATCTGTCCACATCTGTCCGCTGAGAGCTACCTGTGGTACAATCACTGCTCGTCTGCACATCCAGGTGTGTTGTCAGGCACATTCACATCAATCTATAAGAATCATTGTTGGGAGACGTTCTCATTCTCTGACTGCACTTTACAGGACTTTTTTTTTTTTTTAAGTTTGTTTCTGGTACAAAACTTCACAGTAAAGTTGTTAAAGGAGGACGTTTGGTTTGTTTAGAAGAGTCCAAAAAAAAAAAGATGACAGATGTTTTCAGATTTTTATCGTCTGGTTGGTGTCGGGAACGTTTTGGTGAATCGTTCCCTCGCTGTGCTTCTTTTATACTCTCAGTTTACCTCATGTTCCCTGGGATTAATAATTTGTACCATTTTTAAAATTATAAATCAAACTCTTCTGATCATTTTCTGTCTCTGCAAAGAGTTTTAATGAGCCGAATAAAATCTGTAGGATCACAGAAAAATGTGTATTTAGCTGTGAAACAGTCTTTGACATCTATGATATGGAAAATATGGAAGGTCAAAGATGTCAAAAATGTTGTGTTTAAGATTTAATGAAACTTGTAAAACTGAGTGACAAAATTCTTAATTGTAGAGGACTTGGTTTAGTTAAAAGGTACAAATTAATAATTTGAGGTAACCAATAAAAATCAAGGGTACTAATTTTTGAGGGTATAAATTAAAAAAAAGCACATTAAGAACACAAAATCCTGATTTAAAGGGCTGAGTATAAACCTTTTTGTTTCTAGAAAAACTCAAAATTTAAGTAGTAAAAGAGAAAATTCAAACAGCCCGTACGAGAAATCTGTCTAATAAAATATTGTTTAATATTTGCTAGCGATGTATTAGTTTTGTTATTTTTGGGGCATTTTATGTCTGTATTTGCCGACTGACACATTTATGGTTGGCTCGTAAAACTTGAAACAATTTTTTTTTATTTAGAAATTTTGATTGAATTTTGAAATTTTTAACTTAAATCAGGAACTTTCTGATCAACGTTTGATTTTAACTACCTCGGTGTTTTGGACACATTTTGTTGCCGTTCGATACTCAGCCTTATTAAACAGATTTGATAATAAAACAATAAATTTGCGTGACACCAGACAGAAAACGAGACAAATCAAACGTATAAATCTGAACGTGACGTTAAAACAAACTGAATTCAGAGTTTTGGACATTTTGTACAAAAGTGACGAAGGTGGATGAAAAGGGTCAAAGAACGTTGAAATGTAAAAAGATTGATTCATTTTTTATTTTATTTTATTTTTTTAAAGCACTTTTGTCTCCAGGTTTTTTTAATCGGAGGTTCGACAGGAAAACAGAAGTTCTTGTTGTCGTTTTTTTTATTGTCCTTCATCCGTTCTGCTCTCATGGTGCTCTGCGAGGACAAACCAACGTTGGGTTCGTCGTGTTTGTTTAATTTCCACTAACTGTACGTTTTTATACGACGACTGCTTTACCTGTAAACCAGAGTACCAGATGGACCTGTACAGCCCATCCAGCTGCCACCATAAGCTGTTGTAACTCATGAAATGCTGTTTTTTTTCCTTTTTGTTAAATATAAAGTGAGTGAACTTTTAAAATGAGCGTCTGTGTGATGATTTATATTTCAGGGGAGGGGTGCGTGAATTTATACTAAGAAATGTTGCAACTACTCTTTTGATTTAAATTTTCTAATTTATGAAAAAATGTAATTGCTGTTACAAAAAAATAAATGCAATATAAATGTGCATTTTAAATGTCAAACAAAATCTAAACATTTCGTCCTCAATTTTTTAAGTGTTATTTAGATTCCTCAGCTCATCAACAAAACAAAGAGCCGTTATCTTGACGACAAAACAAAACAGCGTTAACCCCAACACGTAAAACAAACAAGCTCAACCTCAGTATGTTAATTTCTGATCAACTCAAATGAAAATGTTAAATATTAATGAACACTGAAGTCACTGATTGACAAGAATTTGAGTAAAATTTTAAGATTGTCAGTGTTTTTTTAAAATGTATTTTTTCTTGTTAAACTACTCAAACTAAACTTAGTTAAATTTTATCGGTAAATTAAAGTTAAAAAAAAAATTAAAGGTTATGTTCTGATTTTTGTCTAATGCTTCAATAAAAACTAAGCTGAGATGCTGAATTTAGATATTAAATTCAAAACTTACAAAATGCATTCCAGTTGTATTTTTCTTATTTCTGTTGCCCAGCAACCAGAAAAAGAAATAGGATAACTTTTAACTACCTCAGCGATTTACATTCCCAAACCTAAAATGTACACGGTGCAGAAACAAGCTAAATCTCTTAAAATATTTCTTCACTTGTGCAATGTTTTTTGTTTTATTTATATATTTATAAATGTTGTCCTCAGTATCTTAATTTAAATAAATCAATAAATGTATATTTATCATAAAAAGAAATAGAATTTTAATGCTGTCAACTTCAAATGACAAAATATACATATGTAAAATATAAAACATGTCCATCCTCATTATGTTAATTTGAACAAATTTCTATATTTAATACCTTGAAAAAGATAAATCTTACCTTTAATAAACAGAATAGAAATCAAGGCAGCAATGTTTTGTATTATTGGGGTATTTATTTATTTATTTATTTATTTATTTGTAAGAATCGTGTCACCCCTCAGTATCTTAACTGAAATCAATAAATCTGAAATCTTAGGAACAAAAAATAGATTTAGAAACTTTGATAGAAACTTTTGATAGAACAAAATTGACACCAAGGCAGCTTTGTGTTTTTATTGTGTGTTATTTATTTATTTGTCATTTGTAAGTATCATGTCATTCCTTCTTATCTTAATTTAAACAAACCCATAACTTCCAAAAAAAAGATTTTAATGTTTTTACTTTGAATGACAAAAGGCAGCAGTGACTTCTTTTATTGTGTATTATTTATTTATTTATTTGTATCTGTTAAACATTCCGGCAACAACATACAGGTAATAAACCAAACAAAAATTACCCATAATTAAATTTTAAAAAGAAAAATCGTAAATTAGGATAATTAAACACAACAGTAGGAGCAACATGTATATGAAGATAGACACAAATTATTTTTCTTCTGTGTTTTTAATACTTTTTAGATAAACGTTTTAACTTATTTCCACAATCTAAAGACTCTGTAGTGACCGTTATATTTGTGAGTTTCTAGATGTTTATGCTGCAGATTGTTTCCACAGTGTGTAATAAGGTGTTATATAAGCGACCTGCTCGCCTCGCGCACAGGTAGCTGTGATTCAGGTTTCTGTGCAGCTACCGTAATAACTGGTGACAGCCAGGAGTGCGCATAGTTAGGCATATTTAGGTCCTCTTGCCGCTTCAGCACAAGCTGTTATTCCGCTACAAACTGACGTGACAGCAGGTGAGACAGGTGATGAAGGTTAATTTTAAAAAACCGAGCGCTGAAAGTTGTGTTTACACCTGTGTTAGAAGGTAAAAGCTGCGCATATTTTTTAACCTGCTACTGCTCGTCTGAGTATTACGATGCTTCCGCCACGCCCTCTTTTCCTACACTCTGTGCGCTGATTGGCCCGCTGCTGTCACGTGGCCAGGAAACAGCGGAAGAAGAGGACTCCGCAGCAGTAAAGAAAGGTGAGGAAATAAACAAAAATAAAAACGACTCGTTTTAAACGAGAAAACGCGCAAATGTAATTTGTTCACCGTCACCGGTTTGTAGCTCGGCGTGTTAGCTCACGGACGCGGTGTCGTGTCGCACATATACGGTCAGTTTGTTTGCACGACGCGGGTTTAAATGATCGTGTTTTTAGTTCCGATTTCTGTGACAGTCAGCGTCCATGTCTGCCGACTGAAAGTGAAAATACTAAACGCGCAACACGCTAACAGACACATTTACTGACATTAATACAACACACAAGAGAAGATGTGTGAAGCTCCAGCTGCGCGCTGTGGTATATATTAATGAGCTAATGTTAGCTGATGTCATTGTTTGCTCCTCATTAGAGGTAATTAGGAGGGTTTGATGCGGCGGCTCGTGAAACCGGAGCAGCAGGTTTCGTGACATTAAATAGAATCAGAGCATTTTAATAATCTGCTGTATCATCGTCACGTTACGGTGAATTCTGTCTCTGAAACGGGAGTTTCCCACCTACGGACCGTGACGTCAACAGCACATTACGCGGTGACGTGGTGAAAGTGTATAAACTTCTTCAGTCATCTGGTTGTGACATGAAAATTTGCAAAACAAAAAAATAAAATATAGAATAAATTTGTGTAAAATAAAATAAATGTGGCACAAAATAATGACAATAATTTATGTTAAAAAATATAATTAATAATTACACAAAATAAAATCATGTGTAAAAAAATAAAAATGATACAAAATAAAATCATATATGTAAAAAAAAATGTGACACAAAATACTACTACTAATAATAATAATATATGTTAAAAAAAAAGGTTTTAAAATTAAATATAATAATATTTCCAAAATAATAAAAATTAACTCAAAATGCAATCGCAGGTTTAAAATAAAATAAAATGACAAAAAAATAAGATATGTAATAAAAATAAATATAACAAAAATGTATTGATAGTGGGCGCACAATTAAAACAATAAATATGTGTAAAAATTAATTAAAAATAAAATATGTATTTTAATATTTTTGTTTCACTGAATGTCCCCAAGGACCCGTGTGTTTACACACTGTCTCATTTGTGTCACTTAGTTGGCATTTGTTTTGTTTTCTAAATTTAAAAAATTCAATAAAGATATTGTTGAAAAAAATAAAAATAAAATACATACATTCACATAGGTTTGCAAAACAGTCCACCAATTTAAAAAATAATACAAAACATAAAATCAGTACAAATAATGTAATAAAGTAATATATAAGAAAAATATCAGAGTTAATATGACAAATTGAAAAAAGACATAACTTAATAAATTATATAAAATGCATAAATAAAACAGTAAGTAAATTAAAATGTAAAATGTCAATTTTTATCTTCTATATATATATTTTTTTTTTAATTTTATTACTTTGTATAGTAATATTTATTATATATGTACATACCTATAAAAGACAAAAAAATAAAATAAATAATTAATTTAGTGATAATTAGTGATTTAGTGAGGTCATATGTTAGTCATCAGAAAAATAATAAGAAACTATTTTGATTCAGATAATTGTTTAAATAATTTTCTGAGTAAAGCTGCCCTCAGCTTTGTCACTGTGATGATTTTATTATTTGATGCCACCTTTTGATACACAGAGATTCCAGCTGGTGTTGGAAAGTACAGAGGATTGATCTCCAGCCTGGTTGTCGATCGGTTCCTGTTATTGATGAGTTGTTTGTGTGTTTTCAGCATCACTTCCAGCCGTCAGGATGCAGAGCACTACCAATTACCTGTGGCTCATCTCCGACCTGCTGGGTCAGGGAGCCACGGCGAACGTTTACCGCGGCAGACACAAGGTACGACCTCACACCTGACTCACCTGAGCTGCTGCAGGACGGCTCAGAGCCAATCACTGAGCAGCAAGGTGTTTAAAGGACAGTCTGCATTTACAGGATGCTTTACCTTGACTTTTCAGTTGGAGAAGCCAAAAACAAATGTTCCTATCTGGTTGTTTTATCCATTAAATATTTCTCAACTGGTTTTCCATTCAGTTTACTCTCCATCATGGTACTATACTATATCAGCTCATGACTTTTGTTGTGGGGTTGCCAGGTTTGATAGCATCGTACATGGGCTGAAATAATATATATCTTTTAAAAAATAGGGAAAAAGACCAAAGTCTGGTTTTAATTTTTGTGTTTTAAAGTTGTCGTCTTGCACAAAATGCTCAGAACAGAAGCTCCTTTTCAGTGTTTTCATTTGACGTGTTGGGATTTATGTTCAGATCATAGTTTCAGTTGATCTGGTTTGTTGTGTAGAAATCTGTGAAACACAACACTGGGGGTGTTTTCCATCTGGCCAACGTGGTTAGAGAGGTTGTTGTCGCCACATGGGACGTCCTCACTTTCTAATTCGACTGCTGACATAGAAGAGACGGAGAGGAGCGTCTCTCCAGTGTCATGCTGAGGAAGCGGAAACTACTTTGTCTAATCTACAGTTGTGCTTTTACAGTCCCGTCACATCAGCTGACCAATCAGTAAACAGATAGTAGGGGTGTTGTCTTTTATAAAGCTTCCTCGGAGGAAACACATGTGGTTCCTCACTCAGAGCTCGAACCTCAGCCGATGACCGGGTCATGAGCCGGAGGACGGAGAAGTCCGGACGGGAGGAAGCAGAATTATCTGAATGGGAAACACAGACTCTGTTTACGTACGGAGAGGAAAAGATTCAGTGTAGGAAGAGCCGTGCTTCTGCTTTTTACATCCGAAAGCTCAGATCTCATGTCAAAGATTGTGAGCGTCAGACGACACAGTTTGTGCTTTGGTTGATCCAAAAAAAGCCTCCAGGCTGTAAAACTGCACAAAGGGGGAATTTCCCAACACTTCAGACCTGAATCTTCAGAGTCTGAGGATCAGTCTGAACCTGATCTTCTGTTTGAATTTGGGATCACATGTCTCGTTTAATGTCGACGCCTCAGGTCTGTCGGGTCAACTCAGGGCTTTTACGTGGGTGGCGCCCTCCACCAGGGTCGTCCTGTGTCTCTGATCCTGTTTGTGATATTCATGGACAGGATCTTCAGGTGCAGTCGCAATTGAACTGATGGAGTAAATCTTAAATATAATGTGTCTGACTGCGTCTTCTTTGTGTTGAACAGAAAACCGGCGACCTGTACGCCGTCAAAGTTTTTAATAACCTGAGCTTTCTGAGGCCGCTGGACGTCCAGATGAGAGAGTTCGAGGTTCTGAAAAAACTCAACCACAAGAACATTGTCAAACTCTTTGCTGTGGAGGAAGAGGTCAGTGACTGCCAGATGAGATGTTTGTCATTTAATAAACATGTCTCTAACCTCCTCTTCATCGTCGTCTTCCTCTCAGTCTAACACCCGTCACAAGGTCCTGGTGATGGAGTACTGTCCCTGTGGGAGTCTCTACACGGTTTTAGAGGAGTCGTCCAATGCTTACGGACTTCCTGAGGACGAGTTTCTTATAGTTCTGCACGATGTGGGTCAGTGGGACAATTTGATCTTCTGAAATATCAATTTATGTTCCTGAATATTCGTTCAGACAAAAGTTTGCTTCCATCAAGCTTCAGATTTTAATCCTAATGAGGCTGATAATCAATCAATCAAAACTTAATCACAGACTCAGGGTCCAGATAAAAGACATAACATAGAATAAGTTGCGTACAAAGGTGCAATAAGAGTATTGACTCCTGCAGCTACGAACATTTTTACTTGATCTACACCATCTTAAATGATATTCTCTCAGCATCATTATCAGCTACTTGAAGTTGAACTTTCATAAATTCTTTTTTCATTAATGAGTTATGTCACCTCTGCTTTGATTGGGTTTTGTTGACCTGCTGTCAGAGACAGATTTAGGACGCTTACCTGTCGTGTTTCAGTGACTCTGATGTGCTCTCTGATTGGACGTTGTGTCTGCAGTGGCAGGTATGAACCACCTGAGAGAGTACGGCATCGTCCACCGGGACATCAAACCAGGAAACATCATGCGTGTGATCGGAGAGGACGGACGCTCCGTCTACAAACTGACAGACTTCGGAGCAGCCAGAGAGCTGGAGGACGACGAGCAGTTTGTGTCTCTGTACGGCACCGAGGAATACCTGGTGAGGGAAAACACACCTTAGGCCTCATTTATAAAACTCTGCAGAGAATCCACCACAGTTTCCTTTTATAAGCCCAAAATCAACTTGGCAATGTCCACATGCAGACCAGCCTCATGCCCCGTCCTTTACACGCCCACGTTCAACCATAAATTGTTGATGCGAAGCTCTTCATAATGCTGATGTGTAGATAACGGAAACTTTCCTGAATCCTGTCACCTGCCATAGCCTCACATCATCCAACTGCACACTGCTTTTTCTGCTTCCTGTCTACATCTTGACCTCTTCTTCATGTGTTCCCTGTGCAGCATCCCGACATGTATGAGCGAGCCGTGTTGAGAAAAGACCACCAGAAGAAGTACGGAGCCACGGTCGACCTGTGGAGCATCGGGGTCACGTTCTACCACGCCGCCACCGGCAGCCTGCCGTTCAGACCGTTCGAGGGGCCGCGCAGGAACAAAGAAGTCATGTAAGAGTGAGACGTGCGCTTGGTTCTGAGAAGGAGGAGGGAAGAATTAAAAACTGACTGAGCTGTTTGTTGGTCTCAGGTATAAAATCATCACAGAGAAACCGTCCGGGACGATCTCCGGACATCAGAAGTGCGAGAACGGGAAGATCGAGTGGAGCACAGAGATGCCGGTGTCCTGCAGTCTGTCCAAGTAAGGCAACGCTGTAAACATGTTAGTGTTTGTAATAAATAATGAATTGGTGTTAAATAAATAGGAAGTAAATCAAACATGAACATATGTATCCACCGACCTATGATACATGTATATATCAGTAGTGATTATAGCCATGAACCTGACTCTGGTCTGATGTTTCAGGGGTCTTCAGAGCCTCCTGACTCCGGTGCTCGCCAACATCCTGGAAGCTGATCAGGAGAAGTGTTGGGGCTTCGACCAGTTCTTCGCCGAGACCAACGACATCCTGCACCGGACTGTCGTCTACGTGTTCAGTCTGCAGCAGGCCACGCTGCACCACGTCTACATCCACGAATACAACACGTAAGGGACACTTCACTGAAACATCAGTGTGGAGGATCTGTTCAGTAAAAAAAACTGAAATCAGTCCGGACTGTGTTCAGTGTGTCTGAAAGCAGCTGTTCCCTCATGTGTCCACAGGGCGGCGCTCTTCCAGGAGCTGCTGTCGCGCAGAGCCAGCATCCCGCTGCACAACCAGGAGCTGCTGTACGAGGGCCGCTGCCTCGTCCTCGACCCCAACCGCCAGGCCAAGACCTTTCCCAAGACCTCCAGAGACAATCCCATCATGCTCGTCAGCCGCGAGTCTGTTGCCACTGTGGGACTCATCTTCGAAGACCGTACGTAGCGCTGCACAGTAAAAGGAGGTTTTATTCTTTAGTCTGCAGACACAGAATGATCCAGGATATTAATACGATATTCAGAGAGCACGATTTACTCGATCAAACATGACTGAAAAACCTCCGAAATTAATTTCCCATTTTGTTTCTGTTATTCGGACCCTTGATTAATTAAGAGTTTGCATCATGTTTAACAAGAACCAGCTTCATTTAACAGCTTTATTCCTTAACTTGAATTCCAGGAGGTATTTAAAGGTCTTAAAGAGTCTTAAATTTGCAGGCTCCTGCTGTCGTACTCTTTCTCTTTATTCCGAGAAAGGCATGTGTCTGCAAGTTCTGGAAAATTCTGAATCTTAAAACATAAAAATGAGCTGATGTACAAGTGTATGATTTTCGCTGTTTTTTGTGTCCTCGGTCAAACCACCCAGCAGAGTTAAGTTTCTCTGTTCAATTTAGTCTGTAATGCCTAATAAAACAAACTCAGAAAGGTTTAACATTTCGATGAAGAAAGAGAGGAAAGAGGAAAAAAAACGTTTTAACTTTTTTTTTTAACATTTTGTCTTCACAGCTAGTCCTCCCAAAGTTCAGCCTCGCTACGATCTCGACCTGGACGCCAGCTACGCAAAGGTACTTATTTAACACAATAATTTGAGCACTGTGACGTGTCAGGTGATTGACATTGACATTAGAAAGTGTCACATTTATCTTGCAAGTGTTCTCTTCTTCAACGTTTGCTTTACTTCCTGGATTTTTCCCACATGGAAATTCTGACCAATCAAGAGCAGCTTTCTCACACAAGGCATTTGATCTGGTCCTCTTGTAAATGCTGCCGTGAGAACACGAACCAACTCTAGGCAATTATACAACTTTGGGACAACACGAGTCCCTGATTCAGACCAGAGGAGACACTCTAGGTGTGAAAGCAGCCTGAGACTTCTAGTGCAGCCAAACAGGATTTAACGAATGTTACAGGAAGTTTTAAACACATTTTTTTCTCGGGGAATAAGAGCATGACGTTTTTCTCACTGACAGTCCTGCTGTTGTTGTTCAGACGTTTGCAGGTGACGTTGGACATTTATGGAAAACTTCAGAGTCTCTGCTGGTTTATCAGGAGCTGGTGCGGAAAGGAGTTCGAGGTTTGATGTAAGTTCTGTGACGGCTTCCTGCTGCTTTGTGTGTTTTCCCCTGTCTGTCTGTCTATCTGTGTGTCTGCTGGGACTTGCAGGTCCGGGTGATCGCACAAGGTCCAGTCAACCCACAAAAAGAAGAGCGTGAATCCCCTCTACCTAATCTGCCTATCCAGAACTATCTAACACTTAACTCATCCTTAGTCTTCATGCAGTGCCGTCAACTCAGTCGTCACTTTCTACAAGCTCATTCATTCATTAAGCCAATTCAACAGCTTACTGCCTGCATACTGGACTGGACAAAAATGGGAGACACACACGGTATCAACTGAGAAGTGCACAAATTTATTGTTAACAGAAGATCAGGCTTTGTACATGAAGTGACAGCGTTTGTGTGTTTGTCCTGTTTTGACTTCTTTTAATGTCTCCTGACTGAAATATTACGCAGGCAGACAGGTCAACTGAAGGTGCATCCACCCAGTGAGCAGATGTGTTTAGATTTAGCTCACTTCCTGTTTGTGTTCATGAGGTGGATATAATAGAATATAAAACCGCGCCCAGAAACCCTGAAATCAAAGAAAATAAAAAGGGTTTAGAAAAAAACTTGCTGTAAGAGAGCATGGTCAGAAATCTTAATTATAAAAACTTAGAAACAGTAAATGATAAAAGCATCAACCAAAGTCTTTCAAATATAAAGCATATATCTTTCAACAATAAATGAATCTGTGCTGATGAAAGCGTGTGTTTGTTTCCCCAGCGAGCTGATGAAGGAGGACTACAGCGAGATTCAACATAAGAAGTCTGAGGTTTTCCATCTGTGTAACTACTGCACTCAGATCCTGGAGAAGACCGAGCAGCTGTGAGTGACTCACACTCAGTAACAGACGTCATGTAACTTCAGTGTATCAACAGTTAACACGTGTCAGATAACCACAGCACCTGTCGTCTCCTGTCCCGCAGGTTTGAGGTGCTGATGCAGGCCAACATGATGTCATCAGAATATGACGAGATCTCCGACATGCACAAAAAAATTCTCAGAGTGAGTGCTCGCTTCATTTGGTATTTTACATGTTAACTTGTCTGTGGTCAAGAACTTCACCTGTGTATATTAGTATATATTAGTATGGTCACTGTGTGGTTGGCAAGTAAGTGGTTGCTAAGATAATGGTGACTGCAAGGGCTGGTTGATATGAATGTGAATATCGTATAACGCTATATCGCAATATACATGTCGATGTTTTTGCTGTGAACTTGAAGCTTCGGATCAACAGTTGTTGTTAGCAGTTTGCAGGAAGTTAAACTGTTGCCGCTGCACCTTTAAACGTGCGGGTTCACTCACTGTGAGCTGGAAACACACCAGCAGCTCTTACATACATTAATAGTATTTGCAAGTTGCAGTGGTGCTCCATGGTTGCAAAATGTGACTAAATAGTTGTGGTGTGGAGCCCTGCAGGTACAAAGACACAAGCTTTACTGTGCTATTTACAGAGATAACACTGGCGATCCGAACTTGTCAGTGGCAAAAGAAAGCACTTTTAATGCGCAAACTTATATGGGACGCATTTGCCCCCGTTACCGTTTTAGCTTGTTTCGCGGCTGCCGGCTGCATCCGCCTCCCTCAATACTGAACCAATTTTAGAACGGGTTGTACCTATGAATCATACGCACACATACACTTGGGGAAATAGGGCCCAGATTGAAAAATAACGAAGTTATCTTTAAATAGTATTTGCAAGTGGCAGTGGTGCTCCATGGTTGCAAAACGTGACTTAATAGTTGTGGTCTGAAGCCCTGCAGGTACAAACACACAGGCTTTGTCTGCCCAAACTATCAGTAGTCTCACTAAGAGAAACTGTCACTGCGGACTAGTTTCCAGGCAACCACCCCATCACGTCCTTACACTAACCTTCCCCTGTAATCAATCTACCATTTTTGATTTCATTTCACAGTAATCAGTGTGTAGTTCCTGACATGTTGAGGCAGAGAAAGAACGCCAGGTGCCTGGAGCACAGAAACGCGAGTCGGGTAGCAGTAGAACAAGCTGCAATCCATCGAGCATATCTGATATCTTGCCCACCCTTAGTGACTGCTGTGGTGTTGCCAGGTGGTTACTAAGTGCAGGGTTCCCACAATCATGGAAAAGCTGGAAAAGTCATGGAATTAGTTAAGATCATTTAAAGTTTGGGAAAAATCATGGAATTTTGTTGCATGTAGTGAAACTGTTACAGTAATCTACCGTGGATAATCCTCCACTCAGTGTAATATAACGGCAGATTTATTTTCGTAGCTCTGATATGCGTCCGTGTGACGTCTGTGTTTGAAGTGCTTCGTATTTATTAGGGTGTATTTATATACCACGTCCCGGACTGTGTGTGCAGATCTCCAGCTCTCTGGAGCCCATCGAACGGACGACACAAGACATCAAGAGTAAGTTCATCCCTGGAGGCCTGCTGACCGACGGCTGGACACAACAAGTGGGGACACACCCCGAGGACAGGAAGTAAGGCCGTCTGTGTGTGTTTAGATGTAACAGTATGTTGTACACGTATGTTTCAGTGTGTGATGGTGAGTTTGTCTCTGCAGTGTGGAGAAGATCAAAGTGCTGCTGGATGCCATCACAGCCATCTACCAACAGTTCAAGAAGGACAAAGCTGAGAGACGTAAGTTCAGATTTGATCACTTTACAACCCTGAAAATTAAAAAAAAAGTCATATGTGATGTGTATATAGGATCTATTCATGTAATTTCTCTCTTTAATTGAATTGATCTTATTTAGTTCTTAATCTGATTTCTGGTTTCTTGTGCTGCTGTAACAGAGAGTTTCCCTCACTGAGGCTCAGTGTATTTTATATTCTGTGTTCAGGTCTGCCCTACAACGAAGAACAGATCCATAAATTTGACAAGTAAGTTTCTTGATTTTTTTTTTTTTTTTTTATCAGATATCACTGACATCATACAACCATCAAACACAAACACAGTAAAAGTACTTCAAGGTCAAAAAGTAGTGAAAACCTGTACCTGACTTCCTGACGTGTGTTTAACTATGTAAAGAAATATTATGCCATATAAATGTTTAATTTCTGTAAAAAACAGTGTCTTTAGTTTGCAGTAACTATAAAACCGTACTTTAGGTTTCAATTTAAAAAAAACACTTTAAAATGTACAATATCAATCATTTTAATTACATTAAAACAAATTAATAAAATAATAAAATTGTTAAAAAAAAAAAAATAAGAATAATGCTAAAATAAACAAACAAAAATTGGGGGGAAAAGTTCACATGTAATTCAGTAATTATTGTTTTTTTACACTGTATAATTATAGTAAAAATGACATTTCATTTTTTAATAGACACTAAATGATATTATAAAAGAAAAATCTAGCAGAAACATGATAAAAGGAAAAAATAAAATGTAGCAAAAGTCATAGTTCACTCTTTGCCATTGAAAAATAGCGAACTACACAGCCAAAAGAAGAGAGCAGCGTTAAATGAAAGCTTGTCAGCTAGCCTTAGCTAAAAGTAAAGCTAAGTTTAGTCACTGATTCCTATTGATTTCCCTCACTGTCTGTTTGATGAAGTGACATTTTGGTTATTTGGTGTTTATTTCACATTTTCTGCTAAAGCTAACTAGCCTAGCGTAAAAGTAGCTATGTAGTGACTAGCCTTAGCCAAAAACAAAGTTAAGTTTAATTTTTGATTTCCCTCGAGTTATGTGTCACTGGCAAATAGCAATTTTGATGAATTAATCGAAGGAGTCAAATCATGACAGAAAAGAAAAACAGTTTATCTCCTGCTAATGCTAACTAGCTCAGCATAAAGGTAGCTAGCATAGCAGACTTTCATCTCATTTGTTTTCAATTATGCCTAATGAATTTCATGTGATCTGTGGTTGAACTGCCCTTAAGTCACACACTTATAAGTATTAAATAGAAAATTAATGTCTTTAATTGATTTCAATAGAAATATTATTAATACTCAGAAACACAGAAACACATTTTGGAAGTTCTGGGCTGCAAATAATCAAACTCACGCTGTGGTTGCAGCTCCCTGCCTGTAGAGGGCAGTTTGTCCCTGATGTTTTCTGTTTGAACTCCGTCAGTGTGAATGTCCTCAGCTTTTATTTTGAAGTCCTGTGTGTGTGTGTGTGTGTGTGTGTGTGTGTGTCTCTGACAGGCAGAAGTTGGTGCTCCACGCCAGTAAAGCCCGGTCTCTGTTCACAGAGGAGTGTGCCATGAAATATCGCCTCTTCATCTCTAAGAGTGAAGAGTGGATGAGGTAAATCATCTGCTCTCCCTCCATTGTTCACCTGCTCAAACAGACAGGAAGTGGGCCTGGTCTCCCTGATAACGTCCCCTGTTGCTTAGCGACCGTGTGAAGAGTCAACAGTTTGTTGAAGCTTGGTCGTCTTTGTGTTTTCAGGAAGGTTCATCACGTGAGAAAGCAGCTGCTCAGTCTGTCCGGTCAGCTGATCAGCATCGAGAAGGAGGTGACAATGCTGATGGAGAGAGCCATCAAGGTAAACTGAACACACCTGACGACATCATGACGCGTCACATGTTAGTGTGAGAGGACTATTAGACCGATACCAAAAACTCAGCTGGAGATCAGGGTCAAACCTGAGTGAGTGAAACACTCAGACTAACATGTAGTCGGGCTCTTAACTGATTATCCTCCAAACTGCATTAAAATAGTCATTTTTCCTTAAAATTCTTTCCTCTTGCACGTCACTGCTTTAGAGAAAAACACCCAAAATCTTCGTCAGAAGTCAATTTAATCAGATTTGTGGTGTTAATATTAAATTAAATTCTGCTACAAAGAGCCACATTCTTTATGTATGAATATATTGTATGTTAAATTGAATTTAAAAAAAAAAAAACTGGGCAAAAATTAATAAAAATCTGCGTAAGAAAATTAAATATAAATAAAAATGCAAATAGTGCAAAAAAAAATACAATTTAGCAAAAATACATGAATAATTAAAAATTAAAAGCTACATTATAAAATAAACGATCAAAATCAACACTATGAAAATGAAATGGAGCTAAAATCAATGTTAAGAAATACAAAACACCAAAATTCAGTGAAGAAACTACATTATGAAAAGATATTATAAATATAAATTAATTAAAAAAGAAAATGGAGCAAAAAAAAAATCCATCAATAAAACGTTACTTAAATGAAAAAATATGAGCAAAAAAATGCTTTTTGAAATACAGCAAAAATCAATATAAAATACATTATAAAAATAAAAAATAGCAATAATCAGTAAAAAAATGTAAAATGGGGAAAAAATCAATTACAAATCCAACTGGAAAAAATTGAATAAAGAAATCAATTTAAAAAATACAATAAAAATGAAATGCAGTAAATAAATTATGAAAAACATTACACATAACATTACACATTACATTATAAAAAAATAACAATAAAATGGAACAAAAATTAATATAAAACTACATTATAAAAAAATAACAATAAAATGGAACAAAAAATAATATAAAACTACATTATAAAAAATTAACAATAAAATTGAACAAAAATTTATATAAAACTACATTATAAAAAAATAACAATAAAACAAAAATTAATATAAAACTACATTATAAAAGGTAAATGAGCAAAATTCAGTTAAAAACAGATTACAAGAAAATATAATGGAGCAAAAATTGCTATAAAGCTATATTTAAAAGTAACTAAATTTCACACAGGCCAACCGAAATCATTCCTGAAAGACAGACAGGTGTGTAAAGAAATAAAATGATGCAAAATAAAACGTTTATGAAGTGAAAACACCAGACACTGTGACATCATCAATAACTAACGGAACATCATGTGTCGTAACTTACAGAACACAAATGGAAAAAGGATTAAAAAGTAATAATATTAAACGGGCAAAATTAGTAACGTGTGTGTGTGTGTGTGTGTGTGTGTGTGTGTGTGTGTGTGTGTCCAGCTGCAGGAACAGCTGCCTCAGAAAGTTCTTCCTCTGGTGTCCAGCGGGATGAAACCTCAGGCCTACCTGAGTCAGAACACACTGGTGGAGATGACACTCGGGTGAGACCTTTAGTTACTTTTCTTCATCATCATCATAATCATTATTACATCACTGTGACAAACAAAAATAAGGAGTATTCTGATCACCTGGCTCGTGTTGAGTGTCACATTTAAACCTCAGTGTAACTATTTATATGATTCTGTGTCACAAAGTTGCCTCCACCGGCCGCACGATAATAACGTTTAACAAAAGACAAACAAACAAACAAATGTTTATGTCACTGACTCGATGTTTCAGGATGAAGAAGCTGAAGGAGGAGATGGAGGGCGTCGTCAAAGAGCTGGCAGAGAACAACCACTTCTTAGAGAGGTCAGACAGCACGACTAACACATGTTTAATACACACATGAATAGCTTAGCTGTGGCAGCAGGCGAAGCTGTTGCCTGGCTCCATGTCTAACAGGTTAAGGAGTTTTTGATCATTTAGGTGCATGAATTCAGTCACCAGTTAATTCCTTTCTTTAGTTTGGGTGCAAATTAGTTATTTGGTAAATGTTAAGAGTATAATAGATTTAAGTATATTAAGGGGTGTTATGGATTAAGGGCTTTTAAGGGGACAGAAACCATTAAATTTGTACCAAATAGCGTGAAAGCCTTCCTAACTGAAACTTTAAGGCTCTTTTAAGGTATAAATTAATGAATGGTTGCCATGCCTTAAGGGGTAAAGCAATCTGATTAAGGTGTTTTAAATAGCTTTTCTCTGTGATTTAAGAAGTTAAAACTCCTTAAAATTTACTTCTCTGAATTTTCACCTTAATTGAAAAACTAAGGCTATTGTAATCCTTGAATTGATGGGATTTTAAGGGGATATATGAATGGATTAATTCGATTTTTTTTTCTCTATAACCAACCAATACTTTAAAAAAAAAAAAGTCGTAATTAGAATTTTAATATATCAGAGTCCAATTAAGTGTATTTATAACTCTCAGGGTTCATCAATAGACAATTTTAAGTGTAAATTCAGAGGTGGTAAATTGATAAAGGGGTTTGACGCTGCTGTGAAACAAACCCCTCCTTCGATGGAGGCCGGCTAACAGTTTCCCTCTGCGACCAGTCTTTGCGCTAAGCTAGGCTAAACATATCACTGAAAATGAAATATTAACATGTGGCTGTTTGTCCTTCAGATTCGGCACTCTGACGCTGGACGGAGGGCTAAGGGGTTAAGAGTCGGGCAGTTTGAGAGACGTGGACAGGACCTTTGGAGACGCTGCGTTGTTTTTGTCACCGGAAGCGTCTGCAGCCATGTACATACTCTGTGTGTTTATCTTGTACATAATGTGACTGTAAGATGGAGCTTTTTTACCTAATGATCAGTAAAGGCACTCTGTGGAACAGTAATCCCTTAAAACACGCTTTTATTAATCCTTAATTTTATCCTCCTGAACACAGCAGACGCCCTTATCTGAGTTAAGGTGTTCCAGAGATCCCTTGAAAACACTTGAAATTTTAAAACAAATTAAGAAACATGGAAAACACCTCAATTCAGGCAAATGTGTTTGGTGTGTATTCAAGGGCTAGTTAAGGATTATTTAAGGGTTTTTTTAAGGAATGAAAAGTTGCATCATAATGATTGGATGGTAATAAACTAAGGTACTTGAAAGGGTTTTCCTGAAGAGGTACAAACCCCTTAAAATGAATGAACTGACATTATAGGAGCTTTTTAATTTGGACTTAAAAAGGTCCTTAAATTTTCAATAAAGGGGTGAAAAAAAACCTTTAAAGGAAGGCCTGAATTTCCACTTTAGTTGAAACATTCTGACTTAAGAGATGGCTGTTTTGCTATTTTGTCAGTTTCAAGGGTTTTAAGCTAAATGCACGTCAGCTGTGCAGATAGGCCATTAAAATACCTTAATTTATTACAAACCATTAATTATCTCCTCCCTTAGAGTCTAAAATACCTTAAATTCTTTGGGTAATGATGAAAATAATAAGGGATTAATTTGAGAAATGCTGATTACATTTGCTGTTTATTTATTGTTAGTAATTGATTACGTTCATCAGCTTGTCATAGTTGAGGAAGTCGCTGGTCAGTCAGTGGTAACATGCAGAAAAAATACCTCTTCACCTTCATCAGTCCATCAACTCATCTTCATCTTTTACTCTTAAAATATGTTGTTTTATTTTCGTCAGTAATCAGCATTTAAAATGCTCAGTGACTGTTTTAAAAACCTGTAAATAAATAAATATGTTATCAAAGATGACACTGTCTGAATGTGTTCAATCTGGAAATCACGTAACAGTTCAGAGGGTGAATAATAATTCGTATAGTAGCAGATACAGTTTTGATTTAAAAATGAAGATATTAAATTATCAAATAATAATTGAAATCAGAGTCTAAATAGAAATGATTTAGATTTTAACTGGTAATTGTAATAATGATACAAAGTCAAAATCTGGACCTCCTGTGTTGAAACTGATTTAAGACGTAGATGCTTTAAAAGATTAACGATTTAATTTAATTTAGGCTACGAAATCAAATTTATGACATTAAGATTTTAAAATATATAAATAGATAGAAATGTTTACAACAATGAGGTAAGTCAAATTCCTATAAATGTCAAACATTTTTATTATTTAGTCTAAATTATTATTATCAGAGATATTTAAACAAAAAAAATTTTTAGTCTGGAAAAAAAAAAGATTTTAAAAGCCATAATTTTTCCCATTTAGATCAAGAAATCAAATATGAGAAATTCACTTTGTAAGTTGAAATAACAAAATGCTAAAAAGAAATGACTTACCAAGTGAAAACTATGAGACAGTCAGTGAAGTTACTATCCAATTATTTTGACTTTTTTTTTTTTTAATTTCTATAATAATTTCTACTTAAAAAGTCATACTCTTTACTCACCGTCTCATAATTTCGACTCGGGCTACTTAATAAAGTTTTCCCATTTTCTTGGCAGCATTGAGCTTCTATACCTGTCAGGTTTTATCACACACTGTGGTTCTAACATGAATTAAAACATGAATCAAAGTCACGTGTGTGAAACCTGATGAGGTTCATGTGGAGTCACGGACTCAGGGTCAGTTTGTTGTCTTCCCTCCATCCCATCAGCGCCATTGTTGGTTTCCCGTAGCAACCGGCCTGTTGGAAAATCCTCGGCGCTGCGGTTGCCATGGCGACATGCTGCGACAGCAAACCCGCGTCAGCATCAGGCCAATAATTGTAGATGGACAACATCATTTCCTTTTAAAGAGCAGATGTGTTGCAGAGAGAGCAGCTCGTCACGGTGTGTGAAGGTCGACAGGTGACACTGTCTAAATAATTATCAATAGTTCATAACAAAACAAAAACTAGTTTATTGACAAGTTTTCACATACAGCAGATTTGCTTTGGAGTATTTGGTGCATGACATAAACGTTAAAAGACATAAATATGATATGGAAGAAAATCCCATTAAAATATTGTCAAATATATGTGCTATATATTTGAATAAAAAAAAGTATAAGTGGTAGTTACCTGCAGAAATGTACAAAAATATCGTCAAAGGAAGCTGCAGAATCTGACAATATGAAGTATAAAAAGATTGTGTGCATGTAAAGGACACTGCACTGAATAACAAAAGACACTTTAAATGTTAAGTTAGTTTCATGAAATATAAAAACAATATTAAAACATAACAGAAGCAAAACTAAATGAATGAATAAAGAAGAATAGTGCAGGACTTAAAATCAATACAGTAATTAAAAGTAGAGTAAAATCACCACTTCACCTGATAACTAATGTGGATTATTCAAATAAAAAAAAACAGCTTTCTATTGTTACATTTCTATTTATCTATTTATTTTATCTAATTGTATTTTATTATGAATTTTGATGTTATATTTAGTCCCATAAATATTTTAGTAAAACGTCTCTGACCATTAATTTTGGCACCAATGAGAAAATTGTAAAGACGAAGAAAAAGATGAATTAATATGAATTAAAGATGAATTAGTTCAAGTTCTTTATATATATCATGTGGAGGAAATACAGAGGAGCAGTTGTTGGCAGTTAAAGTCTTAGATCTCAGGCTCCCTGAGCAAAGATCATGCAAGTAAAAACAAAATTAGAATCTGAAGTTAAAATAGATAAAAAATACAGTAAAAATTAAAAGTGCACCGTTTAATAGTGCAAGTTTTATTTTTTTTATTATTATTAAGTTTTATTATTGATAAAAATAATAAAAAATATATTCATCAAATTAATTAATTAAATTATTCATTATTTTTATGAATTGAAAAATAAAATAACATTATTATTATTTTTTTTATTTTTTTGCCGTATTGTTTTATTCAGTATATTAACTTGTTATTGATTCATTCATTTTCTTCCTACTTCCTGTTTACCCTCAGGACTGTACCTTGTACTAGAGCACTTGTCTTCTCTTAAACCATTTTAGATAGATATATAGATAAATGTGACAGCGCTGCGTGATTGTTGAGTGGAGGAGGTGAAATGAAACAAAAACCTTCTGGAATCATACTTAACATGTGTTTTACTGCATTTATATTCATCATATGAGTGATTATATTGAATATATAATATATGATATACAGTGAAAATGTAATACATTGTTTATTACCAGTTACTGTCATTATAATATTATAATATTAATAGGCATTATAATATTATAATATAATATTAATAGGCATTATAAAATAGAAGAGGGTCATGTTGTGTCATAGCGGCTCATCAAAGCACACAGAGCTTTAATTACAGTTCATTAACTTACAAATCCAGTAGTGGGCGATGTTGCACAGTCTGATGAAGGCTGTGCGGGTCTGACCTTTTCACGCGTTCACATGCGGTGGTTACAGCTTTGTATTAAAATCCTCAGTGTGCAGATATTAAACAATTAAATAGCTAAAGCTTTTCCAGTGAAGAGGTAAGTGTGGACACAGGGACGAGCAGACGCAGGATCAGAGTCTGATAACTCATGAGATAAGGATGAATGTTTGAAACGCAGCAGGCAGATGAAAACATTAAACATTATAAGGAACATCTGAAGGAAATACTCTGCAGTGAAGCTGCGTGTGTCGTGTCAGCGGTGCTGCAGGACGAGGCCACACTGGTGTCGCAGGTGCACGATGCACAACGATGGTGGAATAAATCTGCTCTTTTTAACTGGTTAACTGGTTGCACCAACATCCACGAGACAGCTTCAAATAAATGCCACTTGTCTCACTGACCGAGCTGCAGCGGAGCCTGTTCACGCGCTGCACTGTCTTGTACGTTCACTTGATTCAATAAAGATTCATTGACAGGAAGAAAACACAAAGCCCGACATGACGTCACCGCGTTACGTCAACAGGAAACACGATGTAAACACGGCGAAACATCACGCAACTGTCTCGGTTAGCTGCTGCTGTCCGTCTTATCCACGACCACGCGCGTTAACTTTAACTTCATCTAACTATATTTTCTCATTGTTTATCTGCAGCTGTATCTCTGAACGGAGCTGTTAGCTGCGGTAGCTAACGCGAGAGCTAACGTTAGCTGCCAGCCCTCAACAAAATGGATGATAACAAGGTAAGAAGCTAACGGCTAACGGCTAACTGTGTGATTAAATACAGGTAATTATCACCGTTTAATCGACGTTATGTTACAGCCAGGACGGTGTTGATGTTAGTTATCAAGTCAGGTACTAACTTTACGTTAACCAGCTAGTGTGTGAGGCCAGTAAAGGTTGAGTGTGTACGTTGTGCTGCTACCTGCAGCTAACTGTGTGGCAGGGTTAGCTTGATATTATAACGCTGTAGAGAGTGTAAATGAAGCCATAACTCAGCGAGGATAGTGAGCTTTAAGTCCTTACTGTAGGCCGATGACATGTAGACAAAGTAAGCACTCGTATCTTTATTAAAATATAAATATATGTAACAAGGTATTTTTATTAGCTACATAATAAAGTCATACAGAGTGATAATAAACAACCACAGAACCAACAGGGACGAAAGAACAAGTCCACACACTCATCAACACAAGAACAACAAGAGCCAGAGCAGTCAAAGGGAATTCAAAACATAGGAAAAATAATAACATCAAAAATGACTTCAAATTAAAAAAGCGCTTCTGAATATTACAAAACAAACAACATAATTTTGAGCTAATGTCCTGCTTGGCAAGAAACTCACGCTATTATTGACTTAAACACCACATTTCTGTTGAAGATTTACGCAGTAAAGATAACTCTATCAACTTTTACCAGTTAGCTCAAAAATTTAAACTGCCAAACCATAATTTATTCAGATATTTCCAAATCAGAGACTGAGTTCGCAACAGCTGTACAGAATTTCCAAAAATCCCACCAGATTCCGACTTGAAACCTGCTTAGTAAAACCTTGCTTTCTACAAAAGGACTGATATCTGCCGTTTATACCATCTTAAACAACAACCTTCCAGCCTATAAGAAGAATGACAACAAAGTAAAATGGAATCAGATTTGGATGCATTCATGACAATGCTGAGTGGTGTAATATCCAAAACATGTCTCAGACTATCTTAATTTCAGCCAAACAGACAAATGCAGATCAATATTCTCAACAGAACCTATTAAACACCTCATAGATTACACAGAATATTCCATAATGTTTCTCCCAACTGCCAAAGATGTAAAACCTGTGGTCATGTGCTCTGGTGTTGCTCCTCTCTGAAGGAATTTTGGAAATATATCATCAGAACGACTATAGATGTCATAAAAACCGAAATCTGACCCTGGGGTCTGGATCTTGGGAGACATTCAGATTCTTAACATGGATCACAATAAAAAATACTTGATATTACTCGCGGGCACAGCCACAAAAAAGTGTATACTACAAAATTGGAAAGCTGAACTTCCCCCCTCACACAAACAATGGTTAAATGAACTAACTTCCTATAGCACATCTGAAAAGATCCTCTATAGTGTGAGGAGGAAACCGGCAACATGTAATAAAATATGGGGCCCTTTCCTCGCCTTGCTGCCATCATTGCATCCTTGTAGCTTGTAACTTTTACTGTCTGCTTAAACAAATACCTAATCTTTTAGTACATTTTGTTTTTGTTTTTTATTGTATTTTGTGTTGTTGTTTTTCTGTTTGCACTTTCTGTCATGAAAAATGGTAAAATGGCAATTTTGTCAATAAAAATATCTTAATTAATGAACATCCGTGACATTAAAAGGGAAGTGTAGTGTGTATCATTATAATTTCTCAGCTTCCATCTTTGCCACAAAAGTTAAAAATGGCTGCCATTGGACAAAGAAGCGTGCAGTTAATCCTTTAATAAAGCAACAGATTTTCTCCACTTGTATAACATCTGTAATCCAATGTCCAACTGCTGGAGGTGAAGAGTGCGTCCATTTACACAGGATGAGCCTTCTAGACAGAAGTGAGCAGAAAGAGACGATGTCCGCCTGAGCTCCATTTAAATGGACATCTAGAGGAGTTACTACAAATATTGTCGTGGACATAGATCGGGGGAAACAAGATGTAATCCCAGAAATGAAATAGTTTCGGACATGATCACAACATGTAGAGATTTTAACACACATAAAGAAGAGATCCAAAAAGAAAACAAAACACTCAACAGTGCTAATAAAGGTTTAAAGAAGAGAACAAAAAGCAGCAGTAGTGACGACGCTGATTACAGCATTATTCTCATTTTCTGAAAATTCCAAGACAGGGCTACAGTCTCCTCCTGTCATAAAAAAAAAGTCATAATTAATGTGCATGTTAACAGTGATCGTAGGTTGATCCATGACTCTGTGTTTTGTTGTCAGATGGTGGCTGGTAAAGTGAAGAAACCCGGCAAACGTGGCCGCAAACCTGCAAAGATCGACCTGAAGGCCAAACTGGAGCGAAGCCGTCAGAGCGCCAGAGAGTGCAGAGCGAGGAAGAAGCTGAGATACCAGTACCTGGAGGAACTGGTCTCCAGTAAGGAGAGAGCCATCTGTGCCCTGCGGGAGGAGCTGGAGATGGTAAAGACACATTTTCATCATGTAGTCATTGTCATAATAGAGATTTTTAAATCTTATTATCCCGTACGCCATGAGAGAGAGAGGCGTGACTCAAAATGTAATGTTTAACTCGCTCAGATAAATCTTTAGTTTTCTCCTGAATGTGTTGGTGAATTTAAAAAACAATAAGGAAGCTGTCTGGTTACAAACCTTTGTGAATCAGGGTTGTTAAACTTAAACTGGGTTCTCGCCCACAAACATTTTGGAAAGAAGAAAATGTTGATGAATCTGACAAATTTTGTTTGTATTCAGAGGTTAAGATCAAATACACATACACATGGTGAAATAGGGCCCAGGCTGAAAAATACCAAAGTTATCCTTTAAGTTTATGGTCTTGGTCACTGTCTTCTTCAGTACAGCATGACGCTCATTTTGTAAATTATGGTCCCATTTAGACTAAAATAGACGATTAGCATCACACGGCTAAAGTTACCCAGCGGTTATTAGCAGGTGTAACAACAGAGTCCAGCTGCTTACGTGCCGGTGTGAGATTAACAGTTTAATGTTGGGTGTCCACAAACACACGGGCGATGTCACTGTGGCTACATCTACTTCTTCTATACAGTGCACAGCTGATGTCCCACAGCTCCACAGACACTGTCACATCATCAGAAGCTGCACAAACATCTGGATTTTTATCATTCGGTAACAAAACACTATTTGTTCGTCACGTCCCTTTTATCTTTGTTGTTTTCTCCTGCAGTACAAGCAGTGGTGCTCAGCCATGGATCAGGGGAAGATCCCCTCAGAGATTAAAGCTCTGCTGACCGGAGACGAACAGAAAATGCCTCAAAGTGGCAGCAGCACCAAGACGTCCAAGAACAGCAAGAACAGCATCAGCAGCAACGGTCAGGGTTGAATCAGTCCGTCTGAGACTGAGAGACTGATGATATGAAGGAGGGAAACTGCTGCTGTCAATCATCATCAAGCAACACAAACTAACCCGCTGTCTCACAGCGACTTGCACATAGTAATAATCTTTGTTTCATAGATACACACGTACGTAATCCCTAAAGTTTCAGACCATAGTAAGCTTCAACTTTAACACATTTCTTCTGCAGTACACCGCTTCATCTGTCCTTCAGCACAGACTGTTTCTGGTTTCTTTTCACAGGATATAAGAACCAAAAACAATGTAGTTACTCGGTGAATAAATCGTGTATGTGTATGGCTTCGGTGCTGCCCTTCATATTATATTTATACATATAAAGCACACTGTGGTTCGACAGTATATGTTCTAAATGTGACCAATCATCTGCAGGTGTCTCCAAACAATAAGATGGCCGTCCTGCTGTAGCATTACAATAACGATCAGAGGAATCTGAATGTACAGTGACGTTGATCAGAGGTCTGTTGGATATATTTTTGTATTTGTATTTTATATATCGGCTCAGAGGGAGCATGTTGTGTTTGTGAATGTTTGTTTCAGCAGAGCGAGTTGGCTTTTGTAACCATTAATTCGACATAAACAATGAGTAGGTTTACTTCCCACAGCTTCTGTTTACTGTGTGTTTCTCTCTGCTCACCTGGATCCAGTAGTCGCAGCATCATTTCTCTGTCACTGAGGTGATGAAACTCCTCGTGAACATTTGTGCACTTTTTTTTTTATATACATATTTGGCAGAAGCACTTTGTTTAATGATTGTTTGAGGCTTTGCAACAATATCTGTGTCTGAACTCTTTGTTTGTTAAAGGAAATAAAAGTGTGTTTGACTGACTGATGGACGAGTCCGTGTCCTGTGGAGATCCAATCCGTTTGTGCTGTTGTGTGACTTTGGTGAATCAATTGTGTTTCTGTCAGTTACCTTTCAGAGTTTCTTATCCTTCATGTCAATGTAATGCCGCATGTGAAAGTTGTTTTAGTTCTACCAGGATCATAGAAACTTTGTATTTAATGAAACCTGTAGAAAACATTAGTTGACTTGTTTATACAGTCCAGATAAAGGTAAAAGTGGTCTCTGTTCAAAGATAAAGCCGTTATATAATAAGACAGAAATCACAGAGTCCGTTTGTGTCTTTGCTTTTTGCTGATTTTACTAAGTATATTTAAAATGATAAAAGAATAATTTATTTGTACAGAGCAACTGGAACATCGTGTTGGTAACGTATATGCATCTCATGTTGTGACTGAGTATAAAGCATGGACCTTCAAATCACAGTATAGTCGACAGTTTACAGAAAGACAGTTGATCACAATGTTTTTTACAAGCAGGTGAAACGGACAGGTGAGACTCGTCTTTGGACACGTGGATCAGACTCTGGTGCTGCAGCAGATGTCATCAACCTAACGTCTGGTTACCTGTACGTCCTTCGCCGTGTTAAAAAATAATTTAGTGTGATTAAATGCCTGCTGTGTTTATTCTTATCAAAAAAAAAAAATGTGTTGGATGGACCAGAAAGTTTTGTATTGTAAGAAGGTCCACTCTCATCCAAGAGGCTTCTCCAGTTCTTCAATCTGAAGACTGCAGAGGCCTCTTGGATGAGAGATGGACCGTCTTCGAGAAATTCAAGCATGTCCAGTTTAAGGTACTGGTGAGACAAAGAAATACAATCCAGGAGGACCAGCTGGCGGAACAGATTAATGGGTTTAAAAGAGTTTTATGCAAACATGTTATATTAGCATGTTAGCAAGCTTTGTCAGCCTGAGCTGTTGGATCTCAAACATGACGAAGGATTTTGAAACTGCAGCATTTCAATATTTTTAATTTGGTGCTGAATCTAACAGCACATGGAAAAGAAGAACAACTTCCTGGTAGAGTTTCGGAGTATCGTAAATGCTTGGTGAGTATATATGGATGAATTTATTTGTATTTTTAAATTTTGATCATAATACAGGGTGTACAGTTCTCCAGACATAAAGTTATTTGAGCTCTGAAAAGACACTGAACCAGCAGCACCAGAGTCTTTACTGGTTTCACCCCTAGTTTAGTTGGAAATAAGAAGAAATCAATGTACAAGTGAATACAGCTTTATGCGTGACAAATATTACAAATGAATTCCTTCCTAAGTGTTTGTTATTGTATGTCACTATTTGTAAAATGAAGGCCCTGACACACCAAGCCGACAGTCGGCCGTCGACCAAAGTTGGGCCATCAGTGAGCGTCTGTCGGCCTAGTTTTTGCGGTGTGTCCTGCACCGTCAGCACTTTGGAGTCGGCGGCGGCTTTTTGGCCGATTGAGCATGCTGAATCAGCGACGGAGCTTGTCGGTGGGAGAGATCACTCTGATTGGCTGTTCAGGTTTTATTTCCTCGCCCCTGTAGCGAGTGAATCTGCCTGTGGTGAAACTGGGGCTAACTGGTGCTTCCTGCTCAGGCTCCACTTCACTCAGCTGCCCCACAGACTCGCTGCTTCTTCCCACTTTAACCTAAATAACAAACCGGAGCTAGCTGGGAGTGGCTAGTGGAGCGTGAGCCGCAACATGACCGGAGGGAAGCACAGCCAGTTAGCCTCCGCTAGTCTCTGAGCTAGCCCCGGCTCTCCGTTTGGATCCAACCGGAGCACCGAGCCCTGGTTTGTTATTCAGGTTAAAGTGAGAAGAAGCAGCGGGTTTATCGGGCAGCTGAGTGAAGTGGAGCCTGCGGAGGAAACACTGTGCTGTGGTGCTTGGCTGCACAGATAGGAAACCCCTCGGCTGACAGGATGTACCACTCTCTCACTCCGCGCGCTCTCACGCAGGTGCAGCCACTTGGCCATCGGATGTAGTCCGTGTAGTGTGTTCAAATGCAACTGACACGTGACGATGTGAGACGATGTAGACGACGCAAAAGTTGGCTTTCGTCGCCGCCAGTTCTTTGATGTCGGTTTGGTGTGTCCACACCTTAAGGGTAGGCCACTGACTGCAGACTGCACTACCTGAGAAATCCTTTGAACTAATATTAACATCTACATGTGTTTGAGATTCAGCTGGTCTGGTGTAGAATATATGTCGAGGCTTTGTGTCATAGTCTAAAAGCAACCGTGTCTGAAAAAATTAGAAAAAGAGAAGGCTTGTTGTGGTGTAGTGACATGCCAGAGTTAATAATTTGACCATGTTGATTTTACTCGGACAGTCGTCTGTCATCTGCAAAGAGTCGAAGTCCCACTACACTTTCTGAGTGGCTTTTTATCGACCAGCTTATTTCACAATCTGCTTTTGCAAAGTTATCTGATACTCTACTTGTGCTGAGCCCCCAAAGTCGCAAAATTTGATTTTTATTGTGCACACAAGATTAAAAAATATCATTCACAACTTTGAGGCTCTCTACAAATGAGTATTATAGTATAGACTCAAAAGCAACAAAAACTTACCATAAAAACTAAATAAATAAGGCGAAACTGTTTGCTGACTCCTTTTTCCAGGGTCAAGAATGAATTAAGAAACAACTTTTAGGCGAACACAGTCAAGAAGTTCCTCTAGTGCTATGACAAAACATTAAGATGAAGCATAATGCATCAGCTAAATCTGCTATGTCTAATTTGATATGTCAAGAAAAAGATTGTTTCAGAAACAGCTGGTATTCAGCTTTTCATGAAATGAAACAAAACCTCAGTAAAGACAGTCGAAATGTCGAGTATTAGTTTGAAAGTGGAGCAGGACTTCTGCTGTCTATTGAGTTGCAAAGTGGGAAGAATTTTTACCTTCGCTTCCAGGCCATAACCCGAGGAACTGCATCCATACTCTAACCATACTTTAATCATAATTTATTTCCCATAAAAACAATGTTTTCCTGCTCTTACGTACTGTAGTTGCCATGTTGTACTAGGTATAAATTTTAAGATGTAGCCATTGGTTATAAAAACGTTATAATCCAGGGTTGCCTGAAAGATTTTTATCTCTATATGGAATTGCCAAATTAATCCAGAATTTTGAAACGTGAATTGAATAAATTGAAAATAAACTTCAGTTGTCACTATCAGAATTTGAAGCTTTATGATTGGATGTTTATTGCCGAATTGAACCTTAGAAGTCGTGGTTAACACTTGCAAGGCTTGTACCCTTGACGTTTTATCAAAGAACCAAATATTTTCTGACACAATTTTACATCTTTTGTTGAGAGAGTTTCATTTCCACCAAAGACGTGGAAGTGCTTGAAAACTACTGCACCTTCTCCCACTTTGCAGCTCTGTAGTCTCTGTTACTTTTTATTACACAACACTGTGAGTTCTGCTTTGAGTTAGGCCCAATCCCATTTCATATTTCTGCCCCCTACCCCTCGTTTTTGAGTGCCACCTTGCACCTCGTATCAGAGTTACAAAGGGTCCTACGTTCTATAAAGTGGGACAACCATTCAAGACCCTGATACGTCATCGGTATGCTCGTGTTTACATAAACTGACACGAGTGATTTCTTTTGTTATGCATGTTATAAAGAAAAGGACCATAATACCTTAAAACAACATTAAACTAAGATAATACAGAGGTACATTTCGCCCTACGCCTCTATCCCTACAAGAATCGGGACACCCTACCTCTAAAAGTGATCACGCAAAACGGAGGGTAAGGGCTAAGTGGTAGGGGCAAATGGTGTGTTGAGATTGGGCCTTAACCTGAACAAGCTGTAGATTTTGGGCTTTGTTAGCTAGCCAACTCACCATTACTCTTAATGTAGCAAAGCAGATGATGTCAATGATAACATACGTTGATTAACGTTAGGTTCTACCACATACATTACTTCAGCAAATCAGATGCATTTACAACAGGTCACTGATAGATGGCCACAGATTATGGTTAGCTAGCTAACAAGCTGACATTATCTAAAACACAACGTACCAGTGGTAAAACAATTCATCAAAACACAGCACAGAACTAATTATGATTAAAATCTGACATATAAAAACGGCTAGCTGTTCACAGAACCTCCGATATGGCTGCCAGAAGGTGTTACATCAGAAAAAAAAGCCCTTTATACAAACACATTCTGTTTCTGTGAGCTTTTGTCTCAGTTGAATACAGAGCTAGCATCTTAGTCCACCAGCTAGCTTTACTTGCCAACACTGATGTTGTGCTGTTGAAGAATAAAATTTCCGCCGAGTTTATATTTGTATGTTCCCAGTTTTAAGACCATCCAAACTCGCTCAGACAAAAGTATTGGGAGGGTTGGCATTAGTGGTCCAGGCTACCTTCTTTTCCTTTGCCTCTCGGTCAAACGTATCGTAAACTGAGTCCTTGGCGACTGTCTTTGCCTGCACAGGGATTTCTACCACCCCAATGTAGTTCTTTTTAGCCATCCGAGAGCTTGCCGTGATGGTGTACGCATTGCTGCGGTAGCATTTCATGGACGACATGCAGAAGGTCTCCCTCATGCCCCTTCTGAAGTTTGCATTGTAGACAGAGTACAGGGTGGGCTTGGACGCTGTGGAGCTGAAGGAAATCCAGGCGATGGCTGTGAAGAACAGCAACCCCTGCCTACTGGGTCCATCGGACTCCCTCGGGTGCCACAGCTGGGCGATGTAGAAGGGCGTCCAGGTGAGGAAAAAGACTGAATTGAGCATGAGGAACATCTTGATGGTCTTGACTTTAGTCCGTGGGACGATATTCATTGTCCGGCGCACTGTGTGGCCGTCAGCGCTGATCCTCCAAATGTAGCGGACCACCCGCTGGTAGAATGACACGACTAGCGCCGCTGGGACCAAAAAACCAAACAGGAGGTGAACGGCGGCATAGGCTATACTGCCCCAGCTGTCTGGGAGGAAAAAGTCACAATGACTGCTGTCGGTGGAGCCGTAGAAGAAGAGGCAGGGTGACACGAAGGCTGCGTCAAACAACCACGAGGCCAGGATCATCTTCTTTGCCTTCTCTCTCGACACCTTGAAGCTGAGCGGGTAGACGATTGTGTAGAAGCGGTCTACGGAGATGGAAAGCAAGACGTAGACCTGCACACCTGGGCAGAGGTGCTGCAGGTAGCGCACAGCCTTGCAGGCTGCGGCACTCAGCGGCCATCGTCCTGAGGCGACCTGCAGGAAGATAAAAGGGGCCCAACCCAGGCTCATGAGCAGGTCCGCACAGGCCATAGACACCACAAAGTAGTTGGTGGTGGACTGAGTCCGTCGGCTCCGGTGGATGACCAGGCAGACGAGGGCATTTCCCAAGATGGAGACCAACCAGAGAACCCCAAACACCAAGCCCAGGACGGCGACCTCGCCCGAGGTGAGCTCATAGGAGGCGGAAGTCTTGTTCCGCTGGCCGGAGGACGAGCCCTCGAGGCTGCAGAGGGGGGTTGTGGGTAAGGTTGCCAGGACAGTTGAGTTCTCCCTCTCAGAGTAGTTAAATGACATCTGATACGTGAAAGATGGAGAGTAAAGGGAGGGATTGACACCAACTGTGTTTGATGACTGGGCATACACCATAGCTATACTGCTGCACCAGAGAGGAGCTGAGGACACAAAGAAACAGAGTCGCCGTTAGTACAGACACAGAGCTAACCAATGATTTTTTTGGCCCCACAGCCTGGAGGCCGGTAACAGAGCTCCATGGAGCTGCAAGGTACAACTTCAGACAGGAGGCAGAAGTGCCCCAAATGGAGCTCCACAGCCAATCTATCGGCTTCCTAATGGGCCAAAACCATCGCGACAGCACTTTCTTTCTGATTAGATACATGCAATCTACTACATCACCCATACAGCTTGTTCAAAAATGTAAGTTTTGTTACCACAGAGAAAGTAAACTCCCAAAAAAAGGTACCAGGTACTGGAACCACCACAAGTATCTGTTTAAATGTGAACCGTACCCAACCCTTGTAGTTGGTTGGCTGACTGGTAGGTTTGTTGGTATTTAAGTGATGTTCTGTAGTATTTAAAATAACCCTGATGAGGATGATTTCCTTTGGTGAAGATATATACAGGGCTGATGGGACTGTTTCTAATTAAGAACGCCAACATCTGACAGAAGCAGCAACACGCCTCAGCTAGCTTTAAATCTAATGGAGATGTATTTCCACTTCAGAAATCACATCTGGGGAAATGTAAAGTGTCCAGAGAATTAACTGTGTTAACATTTTCATTAATCTCCTGGAAACTTCAGAGTGTTGTATTAAAACACGGAGTAACTCTTTGACTCTATTGTTCTCAGTACTAGAACGACGTACCTTTTTCTAACACCTCTGACCCAGCAGCTAATTCACAGCCTGTGCTGCCGGTTAATTTCATTAAACCTTCACAGGGATCCAGTTAAGCGTCTACAGAGATCCTGCTCTCCTCTGAGGTCAGCTTTTAAGGATGTGAAGAAGCCCACGAGGCTTTTATCGCTGCCTTTGTGTTCACTCTGCTGGATGTCACCCATGGCAACCTAATCCAGCCTGACTGATGGTTAGTACATAAACCAGGTAAACCAGGCCGACACAACACTCGCAACCTCTGATATACTGTACTGTGACGAGGAAGAAGAAAGTATCGTGTGTTAGTACAGGACGTACAGGGAAGTAAATGTACACAGTTATTTTCAGCCACTTCAGTCCTGTACTAACACACAATACTTGAATATTCCCATTCTGAAACAATGACTTGTCCTACCTCTGGTTAAGGGGTAACCAGAGGTAGGACAAGTCATTGTTTCGGAAGTCACAAGTAAGTCCCAAGTCTTTACACTCAGGTCCTTAGTCAAAAGAGAAAAGCCTGAGTCAAGTGCCAAATTAAGTATAGGGTTGCAACAGTATGAGAATTCACAGTGCCTTAACCGTCTCAGAAAATATAAAAATTGGTCATTGGTGTTAAGATCCAAGTCGAATTGCAAGTTATTTTATTTCGTCAAGTCAGGTCTAAAGTCATCAAATGCTTGACTCAAGTCTAAGTAAAGTCACGCGTTACTGGTGTTTAAGTCCAAGTCAAGTTGCAGCTTTGTTTTTTACTTTTGTCAAGTCCAGCCTAAAGTCATGAAATGCTTGACTTGAGTCTGACTCAAGTCTAAGTGAAGTCACAAGTCATTGGTGTTGAAGCCCAAGCAGAGTTACAAGTTTTGTTTTATTTTATTTTATGTTTTTAATTTGTCAAGGTCAGTCTCAAGTCATCAGATGTTTGACTCGAGGCTAACTCAAGTCCAAGTAAAGTCACGAGTCACTGGTGTTAAAATCCGAGTTGAGTTGCAAGTTGTTTTGTTTTTGCAAAGTCCAGTCTAACGTCATCAAATACTTGTCTCGAGTCTGTCTCAAGCTCGAGTTGCAAGTTGTTTTATTTAATTGTCTTTATTTTGTCAAGTCCAGTCCATCCATCCATTTTCATCCGCTTATCCAGGGCCGGGTCGCGGGGCAGCAGGCCAAGCAAAGCACCCCAGACGTCCCTCTGCACGGCAACACTTCCCAGCTCCTCCTGGAGGACCCCAAGGTGTTCAGGCCAGGCACAAGTCCCTTAAATTTGTACTTAAGTGCAGTATGTGATTACTGTCGCATTACATTATTGTACTCGTATAGTAGAGTATTTTCTATTACATGTTCCTGATATCAGTAGCTACTGTTTGATTGAGGGCCTGGAATCTATTTATATGCAACCAGCTGAAACACAACACTATTTACATCTTTATCTTTATCACCTTAAGACATTTAAGACAACAAACTTCCCTTAAAAACACCTGAATCGTCTTCTCATCCGCACACAGACGCTTCAACACAAACGGAGGCTCCTTTAAATCCAACGTGATCTCAGTGAAGAGTTAAACCTCCACATGGAAAAATACTGAGCACCAAAATCTGCTGTTTTACATCCTTAAGTTAATTATTTCACCTCATTTTAGGTCCACTCTCTAAATTTAAGGGGATTTTAAGGTGTAAAATGACACGATGCTGTTTCTTGAGCATCACAACATGATTCTGACGGACAGAGTAAATATACTTTGACTGTAGCTGATACGTGAACCTGCTGGAAAACAACACGGTGTTCACCTGGAGCCCACAGAGTCAATATATATTTAATATTTGCGAGCAAAATGTGATTGTTTTCGATGATTAAATATTAAAAATACACACATATGGTTCGTTTAAAAAAGGCTCCAGCTTATATTTGGCTCTTCAGAGCTTCTTGGTTTGGTCTATAGCTTTAAAAACATGTAATCCATCGATGATAAATCTAATAAACAAACAAATAAACAACCCGTGTCGCTCCCACAAACTGAGCATCATGTATCCGGCCTACATCATGTCTGCTCCTGCATCTGATTCACCGCGATGGATGATGGCTGATGCAGATTAATGATGAAAAGAAAACATAATAAAATCAGAATTAATACATTAAAGACAATAAGAGATTTTCTCCCCGGTGGTCCACAGGTGATGGAGCCGCCTGTAGACGCTGAAAAATGGCCTCTGACGTGTCGCTGATAATCGGGTTCGTTAAGTGAGGTGTGTGTGAGTGTGTGTGTGTGTGTGTGTGTGTGTGTGTGTGTGTGAGGTTAGATGTGGTGTTTTTATGGAGACTCACCGGTTCACAGCAGAGCGAGAGCAAACGACTCATTTTGGTGTTTTTCCGTGATTCAGTTCGGCTGAAGGAGACGTGCTGGAGCGCGGAGGAAGAGGAGGAGGAGGAGGAAGAGGAGGAGGAGGAGTTCCGTGAAGGCAGCAGACATCATGGCTGTTTGCTCGCTCTGTCTAACTGTCAGTCTGTCTGTCAGTCCACCTGTGTGTGCTGTCTGTCCGTCTGTGTGCTCCACAGAGCAGCTGAAGGATGAAGCAGCAGCTGATGAAGAGGAGGATGGATGTTTTCTGACCAGCAGGGGCGGACCAACCAGTTTCTGGGGCCCCAAAGCTGAAAGGAAAGACCCCCACTCCCCCCTCACACATCATACATGTATATATTTATACTGATTGCAGACAGATGCTGCTGTTTATTGACTGCAGCTAAAGTATTTTAAAATAATACTTTTGTTCACAGTGTGCATTTTCTTTCAGATCTTAAATATAAAAGCAGACATGCATATGCACAGTTAATGTGATTTACCTTTAAATTACCAAACTATCCTGATTTTAATATTGTAGCAATTGGGAATTATTTTTAACGCAATATATTTTGTAATTCCAAAACTCTAAAAATGATTCATTAGTTTATGTAGTTTTATTATTTTAATTCAAGAGTTTGACCAAAATATAAACTTTATTGTTCCTGCATTGTTACTGGTGTTATTGTGCTCTGCATTGTGCTCCGTTGTTTTTATTAGTAAATTCTACGCTGGCCCTAAAGGGCAAATTACAATAAGCAAAAAAGGGGGAAATCCACAAGAACAAATCAATAAACACAACAAAATACGAATTGAAACAAAATTAACAAAAGAGAAAACACAACAAAACACCACAACCAATAAAACAAATTTCAAACCACAATTCAAATCAGTGAAAGAAAAACAATGACAAATCACAAAACACAAGAAATCATAAAAGGAAAAATGACTGACCACTGAGGTATTAATTAAAATGTAAAAAAATAAATAAATAAATTAAAACAAAGAGAAGAATTTAACATTTAAAATAAAATAAAATAAAAAAATCCTGCAGGAATCTTGTTTAAAATATTAGATTACTAACATTTTATACATTTTCATACCTTGTTGTTATACTTAATATTAGGCCTATACTTTAACTACAAACGACACCACTAACAAATTAATAATGAATATCTGAGCACATAAAGACAGTGCATAATAATTAAGTTATCTGTATCCTTCAAATCCTAATAAAAATATAAAAACAGAAAAGTTGTCTTTTTATTTTAGTTTAGTTATCAGGTATTGTGATTATATCAGTCTGCTGTTTACAGATTTTATGTCCTGCTCGACCTCTACTGTTTTTTATTTTTATATTTTCAGAACCTAATTCAACATGTAGAGTGTCTCTGCAGATAAAATATATTATTGTTATTTTAAATGTAAATCAGTACTGATCATGTTCATCGTAATGTAAAGACTGAGGTCACCTCAGGTCTGCAAACCTCCCTCCTCCTCTTCCTCCTCCTCTTCAGCGGTGAGTACGACTCTTTGTAGAATAAGGTGATTTTATTTATTATCAGGTTGATTTCATGTGAGGAGTGTGTGTGTGTGTGTGTGTGTGTGTGTGTGTGTGTGTGTGTGTGTGTGTGTGTGTGTGTGCGTGCTGCTGCCTGATCTATCAGCTGGATTAATTATGAACTATTGATAATTATTTAGACAGTGTCACCTGTCGACCTTCACACACCGTGACGAGCTGCTCTCTCTGCAACACATCTGCTCTTTAAAAGGAAATGATGTTGTCCATCTACAATTATTGGCCTGATGCTGACGCGGGTTTGCTGTCGCAGCATGTCGCCATGGCAACCGCAGCGCCGAGGAGACGGTGATTATCCAACAGGCCGGTTGCTACGGGAAACCAACAATGGCGCTGATGGGATGGAGGGAAGACAACAAACTGACCCTGAGTGCGTGACTCCACATGAACCTCATCACGTTTCACATGTGACTTTAATTCATGTTTTAATTCATGTTAGAACCACAGTGTGTGATAAAACCTGACAGGTATAGAAGCTCAATGCTGCCAAGAAAAGAAAAAATAAAGAAAGTCAAAATTATAACATGGTGCGTTAAAAGAATGACTTTTAAACAGAAATTATTATATAAGTAAAATAAAAGTCTTATTGTGTCAGTTTACCTACTGTCTCATAATTTGTTTTGGTAAGTAACTTCTAAAAGTATTTTATAATTCTGACCTCAAAAGGAAAGTTTTTTTTGTTTTTTTTTTATCTAAATAGTAAAAACAAAAACAAAAAAAAAAAACAGTTTCATAATTATGACTTTGAAAATCCAAACTTTTTAAACTCAAAATTTTGACTTGAATTTTGGTCTCTGATAATAACAATAATTTGACTTAAATAGTAAAAATGTTTCACTTAGTAACAGATAAATTTGACTTACAATCTGATTTTTTCTTCATTGTTATCAACATTTCTAAGATGTAATTTTAATTCATATGGAACCACAGTATGTAATAAAACGCATAGTTATAGAAGCTTATTTCTGCCAAGAAAAGAAAAATATCGATGAAATGCATCAAAATTATGATGGCAAGTTAAAAGTATTGCTTTTACAGAAGAAATTAATATATGTAGCAAAAACTGCATCAAGTCAAAAATATTGGATGGTAAATTGACTTAACTGTCTCACAATTTTAACTTGGTAAGTCTTTTTTTTTTTAAAAAAAAGGTTTTTTTTTTTGCATCAGTATGTCACAATTTTTTTTAATCTACACAGATTAAAAATTCAAAGTTTTAAATTACAATTGCAGATTTTTGACTTATAGAGTGCTGCAGTCCTAAAACCTGTAAATGAGTTAGCATTTTAGCACTTCAGGCTCCTTTATCCTAAAGTCAACTGTTATTTGTTATATGACATAAAATACATTAGTAAATATTCATTCTGAATTGTAAAGTTTTTACGTGTCTAAAAAAAAGGCAGTTGCTAACAAGTGGCTAAATGAGCGTACAAAACGTCATCACGCTGGACATGGCTTAACAGCCTCGTTGTGGTGGCGACATTAAATCATGTGACTGTAGTATAGTTTGGTTATAGCTTAACGTTAGCTTTTTACTTCTGGCAATTGCATTTAGGCTTAAAAATCATAAAAGTGGTGTTTATTTGTGAAGATTATCTTACAGAACAAACACATACAATACACAGTATTCACGTGCAGCAGGATCCAAACACATTTGGATGCACGAGGACATAAAATGCCACAAAAAAATCAGCCTTACAATGTTCCGTAAGAATCTGAATTATTTCAATTAAAATTTGTGCAAACCGAAAATGGTGAGTTGTTCACATATCGATAAACATTCTAGTATAAAACACGTTTAGACATCACGTTTGCTGTAGAGTGTGATCAGACTGAAGTTGGGTTTGGTGTCTTCCAGCTCTACAGCAGCTCCGAGCTTTGATCGTTTCATTCTCATTCATCAGGCTGACTCAACCATGCGTGCTAATTGCTCCAGTATGAAAAACCTTTCAGTTTTCTTCTGCTTTCATCACATCCATTGTCCCCCGTCTGCTCACCATCCTGTAACTGCAGGCTCAGGAATGAATTCAAACACTGCACGGACAAAAACTGCAGGAGACTCAGCTGATTAATGAACTCACCAAACTTCAGGGGGAAATCACCAAATAAGATGCAACCGGTCTTTTTCATCTGCTGAGAGTTGTGACCACACCAGACCTGCTGCTTTAAGCTGTGATTACAAAACACTGATTAAAAAGTCTTGTAAATCAGCAATTTATGCAGCTCACTTTTACTTTTAAACAGTTTGAAAATACAAGCAAGTGTCTGTCGTGTTCTGAAAGCTCAGAAATTAACTTTGGAGAACCACAAAGTTTAATACTGGGTCCACTGCTGTTCCCTAGATGTTTCCATTTCAGAAAATTTCCTATGATTTTACATTAATACCAAGAGCTACAAAATTAGCGGACATACAAATCACTCAGAAATACCGAGTAAAATATTACTATGTAAAGGAAATAATAATACTTAAAACTTAAATTTAAGCGCAAACCATCTTTTTTTCTTTAAAAACAAAAATCAAATTCGTCCATCTTGTACCAAAAAAATTAGTGTCATTGTGTGTAAAATATAAAATAAAGAAACATCAATATTAGTAGAAACAAACAGAAATTAAATAAAGATTAAAGTTTTACTTTCTATTTTTTAAAAGAATAAAAATTTTGACAAATAGCTCATAATTCTGATTTATGAGTTCATGAATTGAATATGTGAATATGAAGTTTATTAATTAATTAATTAATTTACACTTAATCTATCTCAGTTTGAACCTCTTTGCAGTCGGTACAGTTGTTTTTAAGGGCGCCTGCGCCTTTAGGAAGCCTGTTGAGTTCATTTGACTGGAGCTTCAGTGACAACATCCTTTTATTTATTTATTTATTTATTTGTATGAATAATTTATATATTGACCTGACAGTGTGAACCTCTTAACAGTTGCTACAGTTGTTTCTGACGGTGCCTGTTTCTTTAAGAAGTCTGTTGAGTTCATTTGACTGGAGCTTCGATAACAACATCCTTTTTTTTCTTTTATTTATATTACGTTATATTATTATATAACGTCTCATCTATTTTTTCTCGGCAGAATCTTCCATACCATAAACCTGACCTGACAGTGTGAACCTCTTTACAGTCAGTACAGTTGTTTTTGACTGTGTCTGCGCCTTTAAGAAGCCTGATGACATCCTGTTATTTTATTAATTATATTTTACCATTTATCTATTTCATTCCTGGCAGTATTTGTCTTCTATACCATTAACCTGACCTCGGAGTTTACAGAGTTTACACTTGCCACAGTTGTTTTTTAACAGTAACTCCACCGTTAAGAAGAGTGTTGAGTTAATTTGAGTGGATCCTCTATGACTACATCCTTTTATTTCTTTTTTACATTTAATCAATTTAATTCCCGACAGTATTTGTCTTCCATATAATAACCCTGACCTGACAGTGTGAACCTCTTTACAGTCGGCACAGTTATTTTGGATGGTGCCTGCATCTTTAAGGAGCCTGATGACATTCTTTTATTTATTAATGAATCAATTAATTGACATTTAATGTATTTATTTCCGGGCAGTATTTGTCCTCCGTATAATAAACCTGCCCGGACAGTGTGAACCTCTTTACAGTCGGCACAGTTGTTTTTAAGGGCGCCTGCGCCTTTAAGAAGCCTGTTGAGTTCATTTGACTGGAGCTGCGATGACGACATCCTTTTATTTTTAACGCAGTGACCTCATCTCTTATGGCAGCAGGAGGACTTGAGCAGCAGAGTCACCTCCTCTTCTCCTCTTCTTCTCCTCTTCACCTCCAACTTCACCGCTTCTACTTTCTCTTCTTTAAAACTCTCACACAGTCAGACTCCATCTTTAAACCGGCCACACGGCTGAACAGCCGTTTGGACTTTTGACGTCGAATTTTCAAACGGTGAGTGAAGCGAAATCTCCGGTTTAAAGTCTGTAAATCAGCGTCTGGTAAAGTTCCGTTAACGGGGCCTAACGTTAAAGTTTAGTCCGTGTGTGTGTTGACCCGAGCACCGTGTGTGAGTGTGTCAGGACGGGAACACGAAGAAGGAAAATGTCGCTGTTGTTTAAGGTTGTTTTCACAGGAGTCGGCCTGGCGGTCAGTCGCTCGCTAACATCGAAACACACCAACAAAATGTCAGAGAGCAGCTCAGCTAACGTTAACGCGAACGTAACGGCCGAAAATGTCGCCCGGATACCTTCACAAGTTCACACACACTCTGTCACACGCACACACACACACACACACACACACACACAGAGTGAGTCCTCACACACTGCTCACATAACTTTATAGTCACAGTAAAGTTAAATCTCACATTTTCAATAATCTCCCTCTAACGTCAAACCTCATTTAAATAACAGGAGTTAATAGTTGCTGGAGTACACGTTACTTTTACGTTACTTTATGAGGCTAACAATGTTTGAGCAATGTGTGATATAACTTCACAAGTTAACATCTTAAACTCACGTAGAAGTTGACTCACACTCATTTCATACACTTATTTACTTTCCAAATACTTTCACATAACTTTATATTAGCTTTTAGTTGATGAGGTATGAATTCCTTTTACGTTACTTTATCACAGTAACTTAATGTATTATGTAATATATACCTTGCATTAACTTCTGTAGTAACTCCAGTTTGAGTTAATGTCTTGTGTTTTTGTAAGAATTATTATGAAAATACTCATGTCATACACATCTGTAGTTACTCCTTAAAAA
This sequence comes from Epinephelus cyanopodus, assembly GCA_026686955.1. Taxonomy (NCBI): domain Eukaryota; kingdom Metazoa; phylum Chordata; class Actinopteri; order Perciformes; family Serranidae; genus Epinephelus; species Epinephelus cyanopodus. Next base: position 29,743,629 of record CM048936.1, on the reverse strand, counting down.
CTGTTCACACAACTTTTACCAGCTGACATTAAAGTTAAGTCTTGCATCTCCAGTGATCCCAGTTCAAAACCTACTTTAAATAAAATGATTTTTTAAGTAAATGCAGTGAACATTACTTCAACAAATCCCTTAAGGTTTGATCAATGTGTATTTTATATAACTTATATTAAGGTCAGAAGAAACTCCAACATTAGTTCACATCCTATTAGTTGACCCAAACTCATTTCATACACATATTTACTCTTTAAATACTGTACTTTATGTTCGCTGACATTTAAGTTAAGTCTTACATTTCTAACGATTTCCCTCCAATTTTAAATAACAGGAGTTTCTAAGTGCATGTAGTATTTATTACCTTATGGTACCAACTTAAACAAATCCCTTAAGGTTTGATCAGTGTGTATTTTATAAAACTTCAGTTCAGAAGAAATTCCAACATGAGTCAACATTTTATTTAGTATAGAAATTCATATAGAAGTTGACTTATACTCGTGTCATACACATATTTACTAACTGTTCCCTTAACTTCATATTAGCTGACATTAAAGTTAAGTCATACATTTCCAGTCATCTTCCTCTAATGCCAACCTCCTTAAAATTGTCTTTAAGTACGTGCAGTATACACTACTTCATGATAGCAACTTAAACAAATCCCTTAATGTTTGATCAATGTTTAATAAATATAACTTATCTTAACTTAAGAAGAAACTCCAACATGAGTTAACATCTTAATTTGCATAGAGATTCATGTAGAAGTTGACACGTATTTACTCTTTAAATACTGTTTACGCAACTTTTTATCAGCTGACATTGATGATAAATCTTCCAATATCTCCTTCCAATGCCAAACGTCCTTTAAATATGTGGAGTTTTTACTAGATGGAGTGTATATTACTTTTACATTACTTTATGATACCAGCTTTAACGACTCCCTTAATGTTTGATCAATGTTTAATATATCTAACTTAACTTTAGAAGACACTACAACATAAGTTAACGTCTTATTTTGTTTAGTAATTTGTGTAGAAGTTGACTTGTACTCATTTGATACACTTATTTACTCTTTAAATATTGTTTACATAACTTTTTTTTAAGCTGACATTGATGTTAAATCTATGTAACTGGTGTCGTGAATGTTGGAAGAAAATGTCATCCAAATGTTTGAAGTTCTTTTAAAGGTTGACCCAAATTATTTAATACTGTTTACACAATGTCAGCTTATATTAAAATTAGATCGTCTGCTCATCTCCTCATAATGCCAAACCCCCTTTAAATACCAAGAGTTTTTAGTAGATGGATTGTAAGAAGCTTTTATTTTACTTTATGATGCCACCTTAAACAAAACCCTTAATTATTATTAAGTGTTTGTGATATGTACAGTAACTAATATCATGAAAGACAGACAAAAATTAGGTCTAAATTGTGTATAAGTTTATTCACATGTTTACTTATTGAATGGTGTTTAATGACATTATACTACCAATAACACCTCAAACAAACTCCTGAAAATTCCTTAATTTCAAAAGTATTAATTTTCAGTTTTGGGGCTGTTTACCTAAGCAGCTCAATTTGTCGCATCATGAACGGGAAAATGGACAAATTTAATCATTTTACGTTAATAACCCAGTGATGATAATCCTGTAAACTTTCAACAAAAGACATCACAACTCACTTTATCTTTAGAGCTGATTGATGATTAAGTGCAACGCTTAAAAATCCATCATCAAATTTTAATAGTTTACTTCAAAATGTTTTTTGAATGGTATTTATTGAAAATTAAGGACATGTAAGGGGTACAGTACTGATTTTTGGTCATGGAAGTGGTGCGTTAAATCAGTGTGTATACATATTTAATCTAGCTGAGATAATTTTAAAGGTGAAACTATCACTTTGTAATAAATGTACTTTATCTTTCCGCTTGAACGCTTCATGTTAAGAGATGTGATGTGTGTTTTATGGTAATAAATTTACCTAATTGCTGACTGCGGGGCAAAAAACTTCCCTTATTAAAGCGATCTTTTTATTTCATGTTGAGCAGCAGAAACTGTGGTATCGATGATGATAATTCTCATTATGTGTATTTATTAAAATGTACATTTAGTGTCAAGTCACACACACACCGGGTCACACTGTGACACTGCTGCTTATTATGTTTTATTGTATCCTGTGATTTTAGTTTTGGCTCATTGAGGAAGTCGGCGTTCAGCTGTGAGAATCGACGGGGTTTGTTTTTCACAGCGAGCAGATTTAAAGGTCACATTTTAAAATCTGCGTGTAAACATGAGCGTGATGGAGCTGTGTGGAGGTGGAGGTGTTGCTGTACCTGATGATCAGGTTTTTGGTGGATTGTTGTCTGTTCAGTCATGAAAACCCAACAACACTTGTGTGTTGATTTTTATTTTCATGAGGAACTGAGAGTTATCTGAAGGGGTTGGACTTTATTTAATAGATAAGGGAGTTTTTAAAAATGTCCTTTTTCTGTGGGAACCAATGGGCTTGAAGCCGAGAGCCACAGACAGGAAGTCAGATAGTACGATTTGTTGAAAATAACGTCAGACTTCTACTTAACAAAGCAATGATAACAGCTTTATGTAATACTTGAAGCCATTAGAGATATTTATTTATTAATGTTTGCCCCTGAATACTGAGAATTAAACACCTTTGCTTTAAGATTTTATTTATGTTTCTCAATATATCTGTACACTTCCCACATCAACATATGCCAACGTTTTGCCAGCAAGTGTTGTTGTCCAGCAAATCAAAATATCAACAGCCAAATGTCTGGTGGGAAATATGCTAAATGGATTAATTAATAGCATATTAAATAGCCTAATATTGTGTGATCCATAAGATGTAATGTAAGATAAGGTAAGGTATCCCTTTAATGTCCCTGAGGGGCAATTTGAGATACAGACTGGAGTCACGAGTACAAGAAAACATACAGTACGGTACAAACACATAACACACAGTATCCAGTGTCACACACTGTCAGGGGTAAATCATAGACATTAAAGGTCAATGCTTCTTAAGATAAGGAATAGCAGATGGGACAAAAGACGATATATGTTCACCAACTTAAATATAAACTTGCAAACCAGAGTGCGACCCCGCCTCTTCAGAGAAATCACCACATCCATGGCAGTTAGCAGGCTCGGTGCAGGTGACGGTTTCACGGATCATGTTCTCCAGGAAAACCTTTAGTACAACATGGGTCTCCTCGTTTTTTTAATCACTGTTTAAATGTAGGCTATTTGAAAAATGTTTGGTAGTTTTCTATATGGCTGGAATTCTGGAATATTGATGGCCATAGAAAGAATTGTAAACTCTAGTTGATGTTAAAGTAGGGCTTAAATGATTACGATACTGATAATACTAGTGCCCTTAAAGTGATACTGATACCAATAGAGTCCTTCATTTGATAAATCGTTTCAGTATCGATGTGAGGTTGTCAGGACTGTTAGAAAGCTTGGTGTTGGATGTGAGCCACTGCTGCTGTGTTAGCTCCTGTTTACAGGGCAGACGTTAAACTGACTATTTGCCACGAGGAAACAGGAGATGGCTCTTGAGATGGCAGCAACAGAAAGTTTACTAATCTGGCAGGCAGTCGGGGTGGTATGGGATCAGACCCTGGTGCTAAAAGGACCAAATGCAGGCATTGTTTGACTGGAGATGTTCCGATAATACTTGGTCCTGGGTTATTTTGGTCGATACCTCAAAGGTCTTGAGTCCTGATACTTGGCTGTAGTTGGTGTTGATGTTTTTGTTTACTCATGCATGTTTGTTGTTTGTAGTGAGACTCTCCTTCAAACCCGACAGATATAGTCTGTGACAGGTTTATTTCAAATTGGCAGATGTCTCTGAAATTATCTGTGTATATTCAAAGGCTTTTAAAAACACTTTCCTGCTTCTCAGAGGATGAACCCTTTAGATTTCATTGATCTTTTCTCCACGGCCAGAGAACCACCAGTGGGGCTGCAAATATTCAGTCTTTCTCATGTGTGTGGTTTATATCAAAAAGACAAGTGTTAAACGCAGATAATGACGCTGGACCTCAGCTTGGAAGATGAAATTTTTCTGCAGATCAATCAGTCAAGATCAATTTTACCCAGTTAGTGACCATGACAGGACACAGCTACAGATATAAGTGAGTCCAGGTGGTTTCAATATGATCTCAGTCAGTTCATTCAGACACAACAGACCACACATATCAGCCTGAAAATACTTCCAAACACCCTTTTTCTTTAAGTATCTTGTGTGTTCTCGAAGAACCTCCGTGAATCAAACCCTGGCTGCTTCGTCGACGGTGCGGTGAGTCGAGGTTCGACCGTAGGCGTCCACATGAGAGATGAAGTCCAGGATTATGAGGCTCGAGGCGGGATGATATCACAGCTCTGGATGAGAACATGGCGTCTGTTTGGCAGTGAGCTGCAGGGCTGATCTTCTGTTTGGACTCCACAAACAGATTTTTGTTTTAAAAACTTCAAACTTCAGCACAGATTAGTTAAATGTTCTATTTTTAACACATTAACAGAAGCCTTTTTGTGTATGAAATGGGTCAAACTGTAGTTAAAAATACAAATATGTTTGTACAGTGTGCTCATAACTGTTTGGCTGTATGGATCAGCTGTAGTCTCAGTTAAAGTTAAAACTTAAATCAGTCATCAGACTGAGATCATTCACTGACGGACTCAACAACCTGACCAAAGGGTTCATTAGTAGCTTCTCTGGAGCTCTCAATCACATCGCTTAAATTCGGACACTTCTTTGTACTTTAAGGACTTGTTGTTCATGGTGGCTCTAAAGTTTTAGTGTGCAGGATTTTGGGGGTTTAGTGGCATATATTGGTGAGGACTGCAGATTGCAACCAGCTGAAACTTCTGCTTAGAAATCCTTCAGTGTTCTTTATTCGGGAGGTTTTTACCGACAGCTGAATTATCCACAGAGATCTTTTCCTCTCCAAAACAAACGCACCCAGTGATTTAAGTTGGTAAAAACACAGAATGAAGCAGTTTTATGTTGCAAATCAGAGTTTATTCGACCATGCTTGTTGCAGATGGGCCTCTAACTATGGTGGCCGATGCGAAAACACAAATTGCTCAGTCTAAAGCCAGTGTTTGGTTTGTCCGTTCTGGGTTACTGTAGAAACATGGTGCTCTCTAAACAGCCCATTCCAAGGTAACAAGAACACAACAATTTTTATTTTTCAGGTGATTATACACTATAATAAAAACATACGTACTAGAGGGCTGCAACGATTAGTCGACTAATCGACTATTAAAATAATCGGTGACTATTTTAGTTTAGTCTTTTTTCATAGAAAAGTACTATAAAAGTACCCCAAAATACTCTTCAATACTCATGTTCAAATATTGGCAGCTTTACACACTTTCCCATGACGGTGAACTAAAACACTTTGGTGTGAGTACGAAACAAGACACTAGGATTAGCACTGGGAGAGACAGACCAGCATTTTTCGACATTTTTCAACATTTTAACACATTTTTTGATAAAATGATTTGTTGACTAATCGAAACAATCAACAGATTAGTCGACAATGAAAACAATCGTTAGTTGCAGCCCTAACGTACTACGAGTGTGGTTTTTGCAGCTTGCTTCATCATTTTTTAACTGTAGCAAGGAAGCCAGCAAATCACTGATGCTGATAATAAGAGAAACTCTAATACTGTGGTATTTTCAGAGACGGCTGTGGTACCACAAAAATATCATACAGTTGCAACCCTCGTTCAGACTCATTTAATGATGAGTTGGGGGCAGTTTGAGGATCTACTGTCAGTCGTCCGACCTAATTACAGTTGGTAAACATTAGAAAGTACTTGACGCTACAACTTGCTCAGATAAGTCTTGCAGCTTGTCCAGGATGGTGACGCTGAAGGTGAGCTAATGTTAGCTTAACTCAAACCACATATGCTTCCACTTGTCATTGCCACTACAGACTACAGCTCTGTCTCTCAATTCAGTCAATTAGACAATGAAAGAAAAGAAACACACATGACTTCGGACACTTATTCCAGTTGAGTTGAAGTTTAGAGCGCTTCTGCAAAAGTGCAACACGCATAAAGTGGAAAAACGCAAAACACTATACTGTCAATGAAAACAATTACTAAAGGGCACCCAGGCTGCTGAAACATACTCCGTCTGATCATGACCTTTTGTCTCGATTTTTGTAAACTTGTAAAAACTTGTGACATTGTGGTGTGCTACTCTGAGTAATAACGATCAACCACGCACTCACTAAACGGATCCTGACACATCTTTTCCCTTCATTAATGTTGTCTCACCTCGGGGGTCGGAAGCAAATAAGAGATCACAAGATAAATCCGAGGAGTCGAGAGCCAAAGAAACACTTTTTTGCTACTCATAATGATGTTTCGTTTCCATGTGAATTGTCAGATAATTTTGGCTCTAGGCCTCTAAAAATAAAAATAAGGAAGATCTCTCCTCTCTTTGAAGGATATATATTGCAATGATATATATAAAATTATTTCCTTATGTCAGCTTTAGTATGTTGTTGTTATATTTGTGGACCAGTGTGAGGTGTAACTTCCTGATACATCAGTTAGCAGCTCTGTTATTTAAAATATTATCCGTGTTGGATCTTGTTGAGGTGAGCTCAGCCTCACCTGTCTGTCTCTGATGTCAGCGAGGGGTTAAAGTCCTCTGATTGGCTGCTATCACAGCTGAGTTATTAACCTTTGGTCAGAGTCGTCAGACAGGTTGAACTCTCAACCACACCTGCTGTCGGTGTAACCAGGAAACACTTTATCTGATTAATACCAAAACGATGAGACCTAGTTTTCTTGTGACCTGATTGGAGCTGAAGCTGCCGCGCCTCTTTCTGCTGTGATTTTTATCTCATATATGTCCGAAAAGGCAAACTTTCGTCCCCATGGATGTGCCTCTAGGGTTAAAAGTTTGTTCATAAACAACTTTTACTGCTGAGTCACTTTATGAGCTGCAGAGGAAGTTGGACGGAAGATTCGGAGATCAAAACTACTTTACGTCATCTTTTTTATGAGCTCCCTCTGAGTTAGAAACTTTCTCTCAGCAGGATAAATTCATCCTTTGGTCACAAGGGTCAGCTGTTTCTTAAATAAATTGTATTATATAAAGGGCCTAAATTAGAAAGCAAAGTAATTTGATATTTATCCTGGTGTGTGAGGCTTATGAAACCATATTAACAAAAATTCTCTGGACACAAAATAAGCTTTTCCACCATTTCATCAGATCTTCTTCTTTTGTTTAAACAATATATTTATTATCCATTGCCTTATTTAAACACAAAAATACATAGGAAACAAAAATGTGTAAATTAAATGATACATCAGGACACCAAGAACAAGTTGCTTCTGAGACAAAAGACAATCTTTTTATTAGGGACAGCATAGTATCGTTATATTTTTGTTCCGTCACAGTGTCAAGTGTTGATTTTTTAAAATGTGTATATATTATAAACATGACAAATACAAATGAGACTCCAGGTCACAGCCTAGAATAATATAATCAGTTGCTTTTTCAGTCCACTAGACACATTTTGCTGCAAAATAATGGCTGAAATAAGATTAACAGACTGAAAACTTTACGGTATTGGATAAAACAGATGTTGACAAAGTTTTCCAGTTGACAAAAGATAAGTGGCAATATATTTTATCGCAATACTACTCAGCGTATCACAACATATTTAAAATCGCAATGATATTGTACTGTGACTCAAGTATCGTGATAATATCGTATCGTGGATTCCCGTCCCTAGTTTTTATACGTTGCTAATATGTAATGGAACAGTTTTTCATTGAAGATAAAAACTTAATGTTTAACCTGCCAAACACATTGTTAAATAAGCTGCTGTACTTTGGGATGCAGAAAACTATCTGTCATTATTTATTCTTTTTAGAAAGTTATGTTCTTCTGATTACAACCTGAATATAAAAACTACTTTTGTTTTTCCATCCATCCGTCTGTCAGGAATGCCTCAATGTGATTTTGCTTGGATTCAACAGATTTGATGTTGGTGATCAGATGTCACTAAAACGTCATCTGTCTCATTCCTGTGAACAGTCTTTTTTTTTTTTTTTTTCAAATCTGGCACAAACGTTCACTTGGAAACAAGAATGAATGGATTAGATTTTGGTGGTCAAAGATCACTGTGACCTTGTCTGTCTTATTCTTGTGAAGACAGTTTTTTGAGAACACTATGAGGAATTTTCTTTTTAGATTTGGTACAAACGTCGACTTTGAGCCAAAGATGAACTGATTAGAATTTTGTGGTCAAAGGTCAAGGTCACTGTGACCTCACAAAATATGTCTCTGGCCAAATCTCAGGAACTGATTAACTGATTATAACAACAGTCTCACACAGATGTCAAATAAAATGGATGTAATGATGAAGTGAGGACATTTTATATCCAAAAGGTCAAAGGGCAGCTTCACCGTGAGGTCATAATGTTCTGCAAAAACAATTATCTGGCCACTTTTCAATGTCATATCTCAGGAACAGAAGGGGAGACATTTGTTCAGATACTGAAATGGCAGTAATATTGAAACTGTGCTTGTAGATCTTCTGTGTGTGAAGCGTCCATGTTTTAAAGTGTTGTCAACTATCATGGACAGACATGGATGTAATCTGTAACTCGACTGGTTGGTGTAGCCGCACAGCTGCGACACCATAATTATAGTTGTAACTGTTGTTTACTCTTGTCATTATCATTTTTGGTAGGTAAGAAAATCAAATCAGAAATTGAACCACCATTGAACTGCGTTGGCCACATGAATGAATAATGTTTCACTCAGTATTTGGGGCAAGCTCACAGACACATCCAGAAGTCTTGACCCTCTGTAACCTCTGTGAAACATCACCATTATACAGATATATTTTTATGTGCGTGTCTGTGGAGATGATACGGGATAAGACTCTGATGCCATCTGTTCGGAGGATTTTGTAGCTGGTAATTTGACTGAGATCAGATGTCTGCAGAGGAATGTCCCGGCTTGAAAAAACATAATTGAATCTGTTTTATTCTGTGAAGTGGAACATGATGTTAGAGATGCAGCCTCGGGCTGCAGCTGCCTGTTTGGACGCTTCAGATGGTTTGAAAGTATTTTAACTGATTCTGCTTCAGAACACACAGACAGAGGTTTGTTATTATTTTACGCTGCTGTCTTCTTTTGTTGCAGCACTTTGTGCTACTGCCACTCACAGTCTCTCATTAGCTTTGAATATGCATGGATATGCTTTTGTTCAGAATGACTACGACTGTTTGGAAGTGAGATTTTTGCTGCAGGAATGAAGTTTTTTTGTTTATCACCCAGGTTTCCTCATCAAAAAGCCTTTGGGTATATTATAATACTTGCACATTTTGTACAGCAAGATAATCACATACAAACATAATCACATATTAACACAACTTCTATTATTATTTAAGTGTAAATGCAGTCGCCAGAGATAAAAAGCTAACGTTAGGTTATAAACAAACAGTCCACAGTCGCGTGACTTAATGTCGCCACCACAACGACACTGTAAAGCTCTCTATAGTCTCATTTAGCCACTTGATGAGAACAGTCTTTTTTGAAAGGCACATCAATACTTCAAAACTAAAGAGTGGGGTATTTACTGACATATTTTATGTCGTAAGACAAAATGTGAAAGTTTCTTAAGCTTTCTTAAAAAACTCAAGGACAATAAAATATATTTCCGAAAAACCTAGAATAGCTGATTTCGTAACAAAATCTTAATTGATATTTGCTCAGCGCTGCCTAATATGGCAGTTTTACTGCAATTGGGAAGATTGACATGATTGACTTGTATACACGACATTTTCGTCCCGTCTGACAGTCACTATGTCAGATTAGGCAAGGATGGAGTCATAAAATCGTGTCGTGACTTGGCTGACAGACGTGACAGACTACACGATGGTTAGCGATAGGGCTGGGTCGGTATGAGAAAAAAAAACGGTCAGGTTTTTGTGACGCATCAAGTCGGTATTACTGGATATTTGCCCCTTGGGGGCGCAGTTGACTCATATAAGTTAAAAAACCAAGACGTCCAAGACGGAGTACCGAACCGAATTGGTATCAATTGGTCATCAATTGGTCATCCCTGGTCATCTTTCATGACGTGTGTGATGTTATCAGGTTATTCTTGCCCTTGAATAAGGAATAAAAAAATGTTTGCAGCCTTAGTAAGAGTGTATCTGATAATATGTCTAATACAATTAATTTGTAATTTTCACATTCTTTGTAGTTGTCTTAGCATCGCTTATGTCCCCTTTGGATGGAGCACTTACCCCCCACAAAATCTCCCAGACAGTCCTGAATCCTGAAAAATATAAACCCTCCTAAACGCAGCAGACGAAGTGAAGAGTTGTGTGTGTCTGCGTTTTAAATATGTGACTCCATTCATTCAGTCTGGAGTGGAACACTGAAACAAAGTTTGAGGACACGTGTCAGATTTATTTTGTTTGGAGCTGGTTGTGAATTTTCTGGGCTCACTGTGTGTGTGTGTGTGTGTGTGTGTGTGTGTGTGTGTGTGTGTGTGGGCCGCTGGAGGAGGAACATGTTTGGGGATTTTCTTTTTTGTGTTGAGTCGACTCTGTAACTGCTGGTTTTACAACACAAGGGAATTTCCTGCTGCTGCAGATCTCTGAGTCAGTGTGAGGAGAGAGGAGACGTTTAACAGGAAGTTAAAAAGATCAACTTCAATCAACGACTTCGAATCGGAGCGAACACAGTGTTTTTATTAGATTCTGTACTTTAATTTCGAAGTGGTAAAACCAGGAGTTTCTCTATTCAAGCTGTCTCAGAGATCACTTACCTATCAGTCAAACAATCTCCAGTGTTCTGCTCTAAGATGATGAAAGTTTCTGTAGATGGCACTCGTTGATCTAGAACAGGATACCTATAACACTGTTGGACAGATTGACCTTTCATATAGAGCCACGTTCAAGACAAAATATCCACTTGTAACCAAGAAACAGTGATTTATGTCCTGTGAAACCTTATTTCTGACCCTTTGTCTCTGAGCTGTGAGCAGTTTAATTGAGAAGTAGTTTTCAATTGTCATATTGTTGCTTTTGAATACCTTTTTGGTGCCTAAGGAAGTAAAACTACACATTATTGTACAAACCAAAAAGCAAAGATGAGATCACAAGAAAGAAGCAACCTAATTTTATCCGAACGAGTGATCATCTCGTGACCTCTCACAGTGGTACAGGATAAATGAGGGGGCTCTCACATCAGGGACCTGGACCTGTATCCGAGTACACTTGACCCCAAAGTCATGTTTGTTTGATTAGTATGAACTAGGGATGCACGATATTGGATTTTTTGCAGATAGTCTGATATTGTCGTGCATCCCTAGTGTGAACGGTTCATCAATCTGTGCCCGAGTCCACTCAAAACGTGGTCTTGAGTATAGCTCGTGTGTACCCTAGTATAGTGCGCTTTACACCTGGACATCAGTTGTACTATAACACGGAAAGGGACTGCTATTCAGCGCTACTACACATTTTTTAGCTGTTATGTAACAGTCTCAATTTAACAGTGATGCATCTGTATCAGACGGCAGCGCAGCCCGCTGTGCACAGGCCTCGATTCGACTGTCAACTTGCCGTTGGAGCTTCGGTGTTAGGAGGAGAGCCCTGCGCCCAGCTGATGACAGTCCCCACAGCAGCAGTGTCCACCTCTAGCACAACAAAAATGTCACATAAATGATGACGCGAGTGTACAGTCCAACATTACTAATATGAAAGCTCAGCAGTAGAGAGGGGAGGCAATCATACTCGGGTACACTATGAATCAAATGTACCTAATATGACAACGCCCTGAGATGAACAAGATGAATGAGTCAGACAGACAACCGTCATGACCCATGAAAACAAAACAGTGTACATGTTTTTATTTCCCTTCTCTGGTGCCACAAACTTTAATTGTAGTAGCAGAAGTATCTGATCAGACAGGAGAGCACCTGACTGATGTGTTCCAGCAAAGATAAAAAATCTAAATAATTATTTTTTTCGTTATAAATGACGGTAGATTATTAATCGTCTGTGTGGAGCAGCGTTCGTCATCACTGAGACAGTTTGTGATGAAACTGAAGCCAAATCTGACTCTGTGTCTTTTTCCTTTTTTTTTGTCCCAGAGCCTGAGACTACTTAAGCATGAAGATGAGGATGAAGGTGCAGAGTGATGTCATCAGTGCTCAGTCCAGGAGAAAAGTTGCCTTTTGTTTCTCGCCTGCTGTGGTGTGAAAGAGACCCCCCCCCACCACCACCAGCTCCTCCACCACCCGGCCTGCACGCCACCAAAAGACTCCACACACACACACACACACACACACAGACACACAGCAGAGGTAGTTAGTGGGGGTTTGGCTTTTATGCCTTTCAGTGCAGAGTGAGGCCTCTCTCTCTGTCTGTCTGTCTGTCTCTCTGTTTCTGTGTCTCTCGTCCCGGGGTTTTGGGCTGCCAAGCGCCATCAGGATGACATCATACCCGACCGACACAATGGAGCTCTTCATCCTCTGAGGTTCCTCGCCAGGCTGCGTCACTGCGCTGGACCGCCGGCCCGGGACGCTCAGGAGGAGGAGGAGGAGGAGGGGGAGGAGGACTACGGTCAGGGAGGGCGGGGGTGGGGGGTGGGAGGGACTGGGAAGGGGAAGTAGTTTGACATGTCGGAGCATCCTGCGGGACCGGGATCATGGTCCAGGTCTGGGTCCGGGGTGCTGAAGCCCGGAGCGGCGCGGCCTGGAGCGACGCGGCCCGGAGCGGTGCGGCCCATCGGGGCGGAGGCTCTGGTGGCCCTGCTGGAGGGGGGGCTGGACCGGGTGGTGCTGATCGACAGCCGGCCCTTCGTGGACTACAACGCATCGCACATCCTGGAGGCGGTGAACGTGAACTGCTCTAAGCTGATGAAGAGGAGGCTGCAGCAGGACAAAGTCCAGATCGCTGAGCTCCTGCAGCACTCGGCCAAGAAGAAGGTAAACACAAACACGAGGTTCACCTGTCCTCCTAAATCCTGATCCATGACACATCAGCACATGAATGATCTGAAGCAGAGGGTGTCAGAGAGGGGAGGCTGTGTGAGGATGAAGGCACAGGTGCGCGCAGGTGTTATTGAAGTTTGTCAGCAGAGACACGTGGATCATAAAGGAGATTAGGTGTGTTTTCTAGATAGCATGCTGGGGCTTCTGAAGCAAAAGAGGTGTGACTTGTAACACAACAATGTCAGCGTCCAGTGTGACACACTGTAAAACTTCAATCAAAAGCCCAGGATATTATCTGCTTAAATCTCTGAAATCAACAGGCCTGTATTTGGGACAGGCCTTTAATTCCTTTCATGTTGCTCAGCAAAAAAAAAAAACAGTCAAATTTTTTTTTTAAACCAGTATGAATATTACTTGGCTTCAAATAATATAACATTTACGAATCATTCATTTGGAATAAAGGAATATGAATACCTTACAGGGTGATGGAGGAATGGACACATAATTTGAGGGAGCCAACATCCTGGATTTATACATCAGCAGAACTTCTTTAAAAAGAAAATGAACTGTTTGGCCTCTAAATGAGACAGGCCTTTATTTGTCGAAATGTGTAGCTACACTGGGCTAGTAAAAGGTATCAGGCGTTAAATTAGGACAAGGCTTTGAACTTAAGTTTTACGGTACACGTTGGGCAGCGCTTTTCAAAAAATAAAATAAACATAACCTAAAAATCATTTACCGTCTCAGTTTTCTGGTGGTTGATCTCATCCTCTGGTCGCAGGGCCAGGAGCTCCCAGACCTCACTGTCTCCCCAATTTCGGATATCTTCGGCTGCTGTTCTTCTTCTTCTTTGAGTTAGCTGCTAACTGCCATTAGCTGCTTTTTAAATGTGGCTCGCACACATAACATGTCCTCAAATCTCACACCCGTCCTGTCCTGCCGGCTCACACTTGTTTTTTTTTGTTGTTATTTTTTTACACAAATGTGGATTCAGTGCTGAATTCCACGAGGTGGAATAATGCCACAACAATCCCACCTTGAACAAGCTGTGTGAAAGAAAAGAAACTGTATAACTTGAAGAATCATTATGTTTTTAGTTTCCTACAGTATGAAAGTGATAGTTGTCTGTACGTCCATGGCCACACTGCCAACAGGAGCTGCTAGTAGATAAATCAGCTCTTTAAATGGAGACGGTTTGACTAAATATCAACAAATAAAACGGGGCTGATGTTTTAGCTCACACGCTGGGTCCATGCTTAACTAATTTAGAGCTTGTAAATCCCCTTAATAGAAGTGAGAGGAAGCAGTAGACGAGAGGTGTTGGTGAAGTGCAGTTGCCTCAGTTTTGTCAAGTGATTTAATGTCATCTTTAATCATATCATGTTAGCGTTTTACAAAATCGGCATTTTATGATTATTAAAGTAAACTGTCAAGACATATTAGGCATGAAAGCTAAATGTATCCGTCTGCTGATGAAGACTGTGAGATGAGTTTGAAAGTTCTGAAACAAATTGCTAGTAAGAAGACTTTGTGGACTGAGGATTTTTTATTCATTGTCAAACAATAATCTCCAACTCGGTGCGGTGTTACTGGTTCCTGTTTGGTTTCTCTGCTGACCTATAAGATGATTCCCAGTTAAACAAACAAGGAACCTGTGACTAAAACCATACACGGAAATGAAACACAAACACTCCCAACAGTGTTTGAGCATCTTGTTTTTCACTTCATTAAAATGAAAACACACAACAGAGACACATTGTTTTCGATTGTCAATAGTTTTTTGTGAATAATGTGATCAGTGTGCGTGGTTATCTCTGCCTGTGTGTATCAGAGAAAGTGTTTGAAATGTTTGTTTACAATTAATAATCATTAGATTACTTTTGAAAGTGAAACTTGACACCATGATGATTACGAAGCGACATCTGGAGTTATATGGAGATTTTTAAGTACATTTTGTGACATATATCCATCTGTGATCTGGATCACTGGAGCAGCGTTACAGTTAGACAACACTGATGCTGGTCCACGTGTATTTAATTGACTCGTGAATAATAATCAAAGACTTTATGTAATAATAGATGTAGCTACCATGATGTCACCCATTGGTTTCCACAGTCGCCATCTTGGTTTTTTGAGTATGAAATTAGCTTGATGGACCGAAACGGTTATTTGTACCAGGTTGTAAACATGCTGCTGTAAAGTTTTTAACATGAGGCTCTGTGGGGACTGACTCACCTCTGGAGCCAGCCTCAAGTGGCCGTTAGAGGAACTGCAGCTTTTTCACTTTGACACTGGCTTCATTTTTCAGCCACTTGAAATACCTACAAATCATGCCAGCCTACTTAGTTTAGGTGACGTGTAAACAGCTTACCATTTCCAAACTGAAGGTGACGTCGGCGAGCCTCTGCGTCAAAACCAGTTTGATTGCATTGATTTGTATTGGACTGTTCTAACTGGGTGTGCACTGGGTGCATGGCCGTTTTGAGCTGAACCTTTGGTGTGGACAGAGAGCAATGGCTGCTTGCTGTGTGGAAACAGATCAGGCCTGACATATTCTCAGGGGGAATTATTTTCACCAGACATTATGACTCGAGGGATTTAAATATATCGGACTTCACCGGTTTTTCAAATTTGTCAAAAAACGGTACTTACCTTATAACGGAAACCTGCAGGAAGTAACCGTCACTTGACTTCAGCTGTTAGTTTGACACTCTTAGTTCTGGTGTTACTGAGTCATGAGTCAGAGAAGAAGAGGTGTGACTTTTGATGCAATACTGTCGAGGGCTGAGAAGTTAATGAATTTAGGGAAACATGAAAGACTGAAGGAAGTAGGAGAGGAACATTCTAAAAAGACACGAAACACAAAAGTAAAAACAAAGAGGGCTGTAGTGGATTGAATATAATCCCCTGGACATGATATACACAGACAAGAATATGGAGGATCTCATGGTGGTGTCTTATTTTTAAACTGACACTTAAACTTAAATCTGACGTTTCCCCTGCTCGCTCTTCTCCGTCTCCTCTGAACGTGGGCGTCTGACCTCAGAACAGTGTATTTATATTTAACAAAGAGAGTTTGCGAGCCGCAGAGGCCGCTCCTCCCTTTTTGTGGTGTTGTGTTAAACTTGAATAACGGCTTTGAGGAAGCTCGGTCGCTCGTTTTTATTACTGAGGCAACATTTTCCGTATGATTATGAGCTGTAATTAATTCTGTGTGCAGCGAAGGAGAGAAAGCAGAGTTTCCTCGAGTGAGCACAAACTGTAAAGGAGCCAAACCACCGTGGTTTAGAGGCAGGCCGTCGACCCCCAGAGGATTTCACCTTCATACTGAGAGTCAGAGAGAGACTGATGCTGCTGCAGCACATCAAACACATGACAACACAGAAGTTCTTTCAAGGAAAATGTTGGTTTTGTATAAGTTTTATTTTGGTGATTCATCATTTCTGACGGGCCGAAGAAACACGAGCAGTCAGTTGATCAGACAAGTTGTAAAAGGTCTCAAATGTCTACATCGGTTTTGGCTTCAGAAATTCAGTGTCACTCGAGCCCTGGGCTGAGTAACAGACTCAAATGACCTCACATTTCCTTCTTTAAATGTTCTAGAATATGATCAATTAAACCAAAGTGTGTAAGTGTTGTGACAGCACTATCAGGAGCAGAAAACACAGCTCCTCTGTGTAGAAATATCTAAATGATCAAATATCATCAAACCACTAAAATTTGATAAAGGCAGTGTGTTCAAATGTGAGTGTGTCATGACTGTGAAGATAAAACAAAGTTGACTAACACATGTAATTGTAAAAAAAATGTTAGAATTAACTTGTAAAAGTCCTGAAAGTGTCTTTTTGTCTCTGTGTGTGTTGCAGTTGGAGCTGCAGGGCGATCAGGAGGTCGTCGTTTACGATCAGAGCTCTTCAGACCCGACTTCTCTCAGCTCCGAGTCTTTCCTCAGTGTCCTGCTAGTGAAACTGGAGAGGAGCTTCCCCTCCGTACACCTGCTCTCAGGTCAGTCCCGCGCAAGTCAAAGTCAAAACATCCCTGAGACTGAGACTAGTCCGAGTCAAATATACACCAGACTTCAAGCAGGCCAACGTTTGTCCAAGTCTAAACCCCCTTAAGGCCAGAGACTTACTTGCATTTTAGCCATGCGTTTGTGTAGACAACCGGCCGTGTCAACCAGCTGACCCGACATAACTTAATGCACCTGATGTAGCGTGACCGTAAAACGTATTGTTTTTCATTCAAAATGCTGCGTTTCACCACTGATGCCATTTTTTAAATATCAAATCCTGCGTTTCCTGCAGAAATCACAGCACCCTAAAAACCCCAAGAGGCCGAGTCTAGTGCGGCTCAAACCCCCCGTGAGGCTGAGGCGATAGAAGAAACTATATTTTACAGCAGAGGCGGCGTCCATGTTGTTCTGCGGTGTTTGTGTTGCTGCTGTTTCCACTCTGACAGACGAGCTGTGAGTTTGAGTCACTTGTGATAAAGCAGTTTATTAGTTTGACCGACAGGCGGGTCGACTGCAGACGTCCTCCCTTCTTTCCACTGAGGGTTACGTTATGTAACCATGATGTAATGCTGCACTGACGACTCCACCCTCACATGTATTAAAAAAAAAAAAAAGCCTTCTGTGCTTTCCAAAATCACTCGGTCAAAGGTTTAACAGTTACACAACAACAAGTTGAATCTGCTGCGAATAAATGAGGAACCTGCTGCTCTGACTGATAATAAATACTGCAGCAGGAGGGGAAGTTTCAGAGGGAAGTTTAGACAGAAAAGAGGATCAGAACAGTTCTGAATTTGAATATCAGGCTCTAACAGTAAAATCTATCAAAGTATAGGCAGTCGTAATTTAATTAATCACCAAAAAACAGGCACTTCTTTAGTGTCTAAGAGTTGAAAATAAAATCAAAAGCTTGAGATCTTTACCGTTAATTGTGAAGCAGATATTAACCATGAGCACACACAGGGTGGTTTATTTTTAATCAGTCCCACACACACCGTCCTGCTGCCACAAATACTACACTAGAGCAACAAATGTGGATTAATCCACTGCTATTTTCTCCTGTTTGTGTCTTTTTTAAAAATGAAGTTAAATATTTGTGATTCAAGATTTTTGTCTTTTGTAGCCACCAATAGTCTTGAAACTAGGGTTGGGCACCAAACTCTTACATCGATACTGCTGAGGTCAAGTTCATGTTAAATTAATTGGTGCCAAATGTCAGCAGAGCACATCTGGGTGAGAGCACTGAAGTCAGACAGGAAGTGAAAGCACCATGGAGCTTCATCAGCTTCTCAGCGGGCTGAAACCTGTTGCTGCACAGTTGATAGTTTCAACGTCTGGTCGACCTTTTCAGTTTTCTTTCAGAAATAGCCGGACCTGTCTCTGCTCTTTGTGTTTGTCTCAGTTGGGTCTAAACAGTGGTAACAGCTTACACAGGGTGTCTACAGGTCCTTAAGAAGTCTTAAAATGTCCTAAACTCAGATTAGATGCGTTGTAAATATTTTGGTCACATTGCCGTGAAAATGTCTCCAGCCTGACAGACCCAATGACTGTAAAGAGACACAGACTGAAGAAGTGCAATAGTAAATATCATTTGAGACATTAAACTATAAACTATATGTGTAATGTGTGTTTCCACTGCAAGTTTGGTCTTAAATTTCATATAAAGTGGTATTAAAAAGGTCTTAAAAAGCCTTAAATTTGACTTGGTCATATCTATTTATCTCAGAATTTATGCATAAATTATATTTTTGGCACATTACAAAAAATAATAGAAAAGGCGAATATTACTAAAAGACAAGTGACATAAATTGGTGAAGGAAATAGATTTATTTAAAATAAATGAGAGAAAATTAAAGAAATTAAAAAGTAAAAATATTGTCAGAAAATATGCTTCAGCAGCACCTTCTCTGTCACTGACCTTTTTTAAAATATATTTATTAACTATGATGGGTTACATCATGTTCAGAGCCACAGTTAAATTCATGATGTTTTTATTGGACTACAACAGACGGCGGTCACATGTGCACAATGAGGTGAGAGTATCTCCTCATCTCCTCCGTGTTGGACGTGCGCAGCTGAAGGAGGCTGCAGAGGATCAATTCACAGGCTTGTTGCCTGGCAACAAGTGTTGAGGCTGAGCCATCTGTAGCTGGTGGAGCAGGCTGTTCAGTCAAACCGTAAACACTGATAAGAGTTCAGCTGTAGACTGACGGCAGACACTCAGCTGATGGGTCAGACCCTCTGACAGTAATCTGCGTCTGTAAATGTGACTCGTCATTAAAACACGGACGCTTTGTGTGTTTGTTCTTCTCAGGTGGGTTCTCTGAGTTCTCCCACCTGTTTCCTGGTCTGTGTGAGGGGAAGTCCACTCTGGTTCCCTCTTGTATCTCTCAGCCCTGCCTGCCCGTCACCAACATTGGGCCGACCCGCATCCTGCCTCACCTGTACCTGGGCTGCCAGAGAGACGTCCTCAACAAGGTACCAGAGAGCCGTTATCACTTCTCTGATTAGCTCACTCTCCAGGTGAAGCTGTGTCTCAACCAGGATACTCAGGCTTCAGTGTCACACAGTCGATGGTCAACTAGATTTAAAGTTAAATTTAAATGTGGCATCGCTGCGCAGTTTAAGGCCTGAGTATGACGGTGATGTTTTCCTTTTAACACTGATCCAATCTGATCTTCTGTCTCCAGGATCTGATGCAGCAGAACGACATCGTCTACGTCCTGAACGCCAGTAACACCTGCCCCAAACCTGACTTCATCCCGGAGTCTCACTTCTTGAGAGTCCCTGTCAACGACTCGTTCTGCGAGAAGATCCTGCCCTGGTTGGACCGATCGGTGGAGTTCATAGGTCAGTGGAGAAGTCGACATCAGAGAAATATTCCTGTATGAGTTCAGAGATAAGAACTGCTCTCACTTCATTCTCAATCTTTGTGTATTCCAGAGAAGGCTAAAGCGTCCAACGCTCGGGTCCTGGTTCACTGTCTGGCTGGAATCTCCCGCTCAGCCACCATCGCCATCGCCTACATCATGAAGAGGATGGACATGTCTCTGGACGAGGCGTACAGGTGAGAGTTTCACGTCCACAGATCATAAATCTGATTCATGACTATAAGTGTGTGTACACAGAGTCTTCCAACAGAGCAGCTGTCATCACACACAGCTGCGGCTGTTTATAGCACCCATATCACTAATTAATCGCATGTGCCCGTAAACCATCGTCACAGTATCGCACAACATATCAATCACCGTTATTAAAGGCCAGACGGATGATCAACGATTCATTTACAGAGCTCGTATTAAAACAAGCGTCACAGAGTGAAGTTCAACAGGGAAACAATGGCTCTGTTTTAAAGAAAGAAGGAAGACTGATGCGTCTGTTTTTAAAGTGTGAATCAAATTAAATTTTTTTCTGTTTTTCTTCTACTTATCGTCCCGCTTGTCATCGCTTAAACTGTCCCCTCAGAAAGTTCCTCCAGAGCCACCGTAGATGTTGCACAACAGATTTGTGCAGTTTCAGCTTTTCTGTCAAAGTCGACGTGTTTGTCAGAGTTCAGATTCCTGTTTGATGTTTGTCGTGCACATTCCTCTGCACATAGATCCAAACAATACGGAGAGTGTGTCCTAATGAGTCCAGATCCTCATTAACCCTCTAATTAATCTGTCCCGCGTGTCACTGTTGATTACAGACGCTCGTCATGATTCACACTAATGATGCAGCGCCACATTCTCTGTGTGTCCGACAGGTTTGTGAAGGAGAAGAGGCCGACCATCTCGCCCAACTTTAACTTCCTGGGTCAGCTGCTGGACTTTGAGAAGAAGATCAAAAGTCCTCACGGTACTGAAACTAAACTTAAGTCCCTCCATCACCCAGACGGCGGCGGCGACGTCCCGGCTCAGCCCGACGACCTGGAGCCTTCAGCCTGCCAGGAGGCCCCTATGGGCCCCGGCCTGCCCCTGCTGGAGCCCCTCACCCTGCCTTGTGTTTTAGCCGACGCCCCCGAGGAGCGTCTGCTGGCTCAGGCTCTGAGCGGCCTGCAGCTCGCCGACGGACCTGAAGACAACGCCCGGCTGAAGCGCTCCTTCTCTCTGGACATCAAGTCGTACGGCGAGCCGGGTGGGAGCGCTTCTCACCGGGTGTTTGTCCCTCACGGAGGATCAGGAGATGCCGCAGAGTACTTCAAACCGTCTGGCTTTAAAGAGCCGACCAGTAAACCGTGCCAGTTCTCCCCGGTGGAGGAGGTGTCGGAGCAGTCGACGCCGGAGCAGAGCCCCGACAAGGAGGAAGCCGACGGGCCGGAGCCAGTCGCACCTCCGCCGGCCTCCGGCAGCTTCACCAAACCTCCACCTGCTGCTCCGAACTGTTTGCACCCGTTGCACCGGAGCGGCAGCATGGAGGAGAACGCCACCAGCTACCTGTTCGGCCTCTCCCGCAGCCAGCAGCATCTGGCCAAATCGGCATCCAGCGGGGCGCTGAAAGGCTGGCACTCGGACATCCTGCTCGGCCCCGTCACCGTCTCCACCTCCTCCCTGGCTGGCGGTTGGTACCTCTCCTCAGACTCCACCCGCTTCTACTCCACCTCAGCCATCCTGAGCGGCGGCAGCTTCGCGGCCTACAGCTGCAGCCACGGCCTGGAGGCAGTGCGGCGGCGCAGCCGACAGAGGACGGGCGACCGCGGAGACTCGAGGAGGAGCTGGCACGAAGAGAGCAGCTTCGAGAAGCAGCTGAAGAGGCGCAGCTGTCAGATGGAGTTTGGAGACGGGATGACGGACAGCAGGTCCAGGGAGGAGATGGGGAAGGTGGGCAGTCAGTCGAGTTTCTCTGGCAGCATGGAGATCATCGAGGTGTCCTGAGACTGATCCTGACACCGTGTCACAGATCTCACACTCAGTCAGGAGGCGTCTGACTGAAGCAGCTTCTGACACGTCAGTGTCGTGCTGAGTAAAACGTGCAACACACATCGGCCGCTTCACTGAGCGTCGTGTCGACTGACATCACACAGACAGGAAGAGATGACGTCATAAAATCACCGTATTGATCCAAATATAGGACTTTCTTTTAAATCTGGGAATTAAGTTTGAAAGTTTTATGATCTTTTTAAATGGAGAGACGTGAGAGAGTGTTGCATTATGGGTTGATTTTAGCCTAAATGTTGGTTGGCAGAGTGAGTGTGTGAAAGTTAATCAGCTCTGAAGTCAGTTTGAGCTGCAGGAGTTTCTGTAACGACACAGTGTGAGTGTGTGTGACTGTTTTATGTTTCTATGTGACCATAGAAAAGTCTTGCAGGACGTCAGTCGGTGTCTGAGCACGAGTTTGAAAGTGTTTCCCATCTTTTCCAAACAGCTGTTGTTAAAGAGTCTAGTAGTAATAATAATAATAATAATAATAATAATAATAATAATACTCAGAGTTGTGTTATATTCAGTTTAATATGGCAGAAGGTGCAGCTCATCAACATCACTGACATCACAAACACCAGCAGCTGCTTAAAACTGTCTTAATTTCTCCTCAAAGTATTTTAGTAATGAAAACAACATCAGAACGATAAACAGCTCTTAAACCAGGACTGGAAACGCTGGTAAAATATGTGACTCTAAATTGTCTGTAGGTGTGAATGAGAGTGTGAATGGTTGTCTGTCTCCATGTGTCAGCCCTGTGACAGTCTGGCGACCTGTCCAGGGTGAATCTCACCCAGTGTCAGCTGGGACAGGCTCCAACACACTCACGACCCCCAACAGGATAAGTGGTTATGAAAGATGAACGAATGAATCGATACTGTGGAAAAAAAATCGGTATATTTGACAACACTATGTAGTATTAATGAAAGATAATGGAGGTAAATTAATCTGTTTATTTTAATTATGGATCATCGTTATGTTTTAAAGGTCACAGGTTGTCACACAGTGTGAAGACATCAGTTTGATGCATGAAGATGAATCAATAATTCTCTTATAATCCCATCGTACCTTTGAATCAGAATCAAATCATGAGGGAGACGGTGATGTTTTCAGCTCTGGGACAGAAGTCAGGATGTTTTGATCTCAGCAGCACGTGATTAAGTTCCTGCTTCTCTGCAGAACATCGACACGATGTTGAACATTTGATAAATCAATCTGTGTCGATATGAAGGCGTTTCCGATGTGTGTTGCAGTAAAAACTTGGACAAAAGAACGACAGACACTTTTACAGACGGACTCTGAGTCTTTGAAGGTCTCATTTGTGGAGAAGCTGCTCATCGTCTGTTTGGATCCTCGAACTAAAGCGAAGCTGTGGATGTTGAACTGGACCTCAGCAGATCCTCACCTTGGTTTATTGTTTTTTTTTATCTGCAGCAGCTCAGTGAGAGGAAACATCTCAGGTGTGATGTGAGCTGCAAAGGAACACAACAGGTGACACAGCTCACCTGTGGGAGGAGTCAGCAGCAGCATGTCGGTCACAGACGTGTTCACAGGTAATCTTGCACTACTGTGGTTTGCAGAATGGATTTGATGATTAAAAGTGTATAAAGCAGAAACGAGTCTGAGGTTGATTTTAAAGGAGTGTTCCGCAGATTCTCTCCTGAAGGCTGGACACAGTTTTTATTTGTATTTACTTCTGCTGCAGAGAACAAACTGATTACAAACAAACTTGATCTTTTAAAAAGTATATTTGATGATGTTCCAGTGATAAAAGGTCAGTGTTAGCATTAATATTAGCATGTCAGTGTTAGCATTAAACACAAAACAGACATTTCATTATCCTTTTGCAAATGTTAGACGGTTATTACATAACTTTTACTTCTATTACTCAGAGCAGCAGGACACATAGCATCACTATATTTTGATAGTACACACCAGCATTATTTCCAGCATGTTAAATGTGTCACCAAACGGCTGTACACAGTTGATGCTACAGCGCTCCCTGCTGGACAAACGGTGTAACAACAACAACAACATTAATGCATAAAACATATTTTAATATATTTATTGATAGAACTGTATCAAGACATCTGTAATAAGATGATTTATCAGGCTCCACTTCAGCTCCCTCCAACATTAAACACGTCCTCTGACAGACTTCATGATCAAACATTAAACCTGGAAAATGAACTACATGTATATACTATGTGTATGGAAGTCAAAGAATGACAATTTAAAAATGTCAATCCAAATTTATTTTCATGTTTTAAAATGCAGAATTGTGGTGAAAATAAGAAACAACAGGGTTTAGTTTCGTAGGTTATTTGACAGTGACGGTGTATATTCAACCAGATGTTACAATAGACACATCAACAAAATAAAAGGAACCAGGGTGTGAGCTGCAAACTTGAGGTAAAACTAATAAAACTGATGGTTCACTTGGGATCATGTGACGAAGTATTCAGTTATAAATTAATCTACAAACTCACAGTAACTCCGTCCTTTAGATAAAAGTAGTTCAGTGGAAAGTGAAATATTTCCCTCTGACGTGTGAGGAGAGAAAACTCTCTCAAACTCTCTCAAAATGGAAATACTAAAGTCAAATAGCTGTAAATCAGTTTCTGCTTGTGCTGAAGTAAAAATAGAAAAATACCAAGTAAAAGTCCTGCATTCAAAGCTTTACTCCAAAAGTACAAAGCTGTAAAAAAGCAAAAGTGCTCATTATATAAAATTAGCCGTCAGAATCAGAAGTACTTTAATGATCCCTGAGGAGAAAATATGATTCATGCAGCTGCTCTGATGTGAAGAACAGAGAATTATAATGAGTATGAATAAGAGTATGAAATAAAAGTGTGTAAATGCAGAGCAATAAAATTAAATTAAATGTGCATTAAAATAAAATTTGCATTATGCTACTGTGTTTAACACTAGTGCTAAGATATCAAATATTAAAATAAAATATACAAGATACATACTGAGTGTGACAATTTAACTACAATATAAGTAGAATAAAACAATAGAATCAGAGTAAACATAAGAAATATGTTCAGTTATGTGCAGTGTATGTTGAATTTATATACAAGAAATGAGAAAAATGTATGTTTTAAAAATGCATTTTAAAAAATAAAAATGTATATTAATGTTTTTTAAAAAAATAAAGAAATAAGTAGACTTAATCAAATTGATACATTATATTGAATATATATATAATTAAATCTATATATAATTTTAGAAATTAGATAGAGATAGATAGATAGATAGATATTCAAGAGGTGAAAAGAATGTGTTTTAAAAATGTATTTTAAAAAAATAAAAATGTATATTCAATAGGTAGATTTAATTAATCAAATTGATACATTATATTGAATATATATATATATAATTTATATATAATTTTAAAAATTATAAATATATATAGATAAATATTCAAGAGGTGAAAAAAATGTATATTATAAAACTTTAATCGTTACAATTTAAAAAATAAATAAATTAGTAATTATATTAGATATATATCTAAAATTAAATCGATATATAATTTAAAAATGTATATATGTATGTATACATGAAATATATCTCAATTGTATAGTATTTTAATGATTTATAAATATGTACTTCAACTTGGTAGTTTGTCAGTATATATGATGTAATACATCATATTTTATAAACTGTTTTGTATGTAAAATCCTAATTTGAAATGAGCTGTTAAATAAATGTAATAGAGTCTTAAGTTCAGTATTTACCATAAATAAAATATAAAATACTCTAAATAAAAATACTAAAGTACAAGTATCTCAAATATTTACTGCAGTAGCTGAGTAAATGTATTTAACTTTGAGCCCTGAGGAAGCAGCTCCTCATCACTATGTGGTGTGTGTGAGCTGAGTGACCAGCAGGTGGCGTCCTCACCTTACACTGACTGGACCTGCAGGAGCTGCTGTTCCCTGAGCGTTGACTGGCAGGCTGTGACCTCCTCCAAACATCAGTGCAGCCGCAGTCTGCCTCAAGTTTGTACTTCATGTAAACTACAAACAAACAAACACTTCAAGTCAGAAATGTACAAAAGAAACTTGGATAATGTTTCATGAAACCAGACATGCAGATACAGACCTGTTTGTGCATGTGGGTGTATTTCAGGCCTGTGTGTGTGAGACACCAAAATTTAACTTCCTATCAGGGATTAATAAAGTAAATCTATCTACTTGTATTCTAAGCTACTTTACTTCTACGACATTGAATTTGAGAGAGAAATATTGTACTTTTACGTCACATTTATTTAAACCCCTCGATGAATTTGCAGACTCAGATTAACATGACAAAATGTAATCAGTGAATAAGTAATCTGATTACTATATCAGTAGGACTATAAAGATCTCTGGGGGTAAAAGTAATATTATATAAACTCCAGCTTTGCAAGCAGCAACATTAAAACAATGACATGTACGGAAATTGGTGGGGACACGTAACACCTGAAGCCTCTTGGAGCCAGACCCTACAACAGGAAGTCGGCCATTTTGAATTTAATGTGTCATTTCTGGGGTCGTACTTTAACAAGCTCCTCCTAGAGATTTAATCCGATTAACTTCAAATACGGTCTGTGCCATCTAAACACCTTAACCCTCTATGGTACCATTATGATCCCAGTTGGTAAAAAAATGTTTTGGGTGTTTTTTGTCTTAACATACAAAGTAAACATAAGCAAGAGACATTTTCAAAAAATATTATTTTTTAGTAGTTTTTAGGCTTCGTTGCCATACGGCAACACTGTACGATAGTGGAAAGTAATGAAAACAAGAGAATTTTGTTTAAAATTGTAATAACGTTTATTTAAAAAACTCATGTTATAGTCTCAACAATCCCCAGTAACCTGAACAGTTAAGAATGCATCTCATTTGAAAGTAAAAACAATTTAAAAAGACATTTGTCATTGTTTAATTCGATTTTTTTGGGTTCGGGTTGCCAGCTGCTTGTTTTCTTCATCACTGAATCCTAATTCATCTTCACCAACATACACATTTGAACATTTTCTATTATTTAATGATGAAGTGCAGTGCAATAAACTACAGAATAATGAACTTAACTCAACTATTATTGAGTATATATTTTTGCCCAGTTGAAAAATGTCATTAAAACACTTTTTAGATGATTTTTGAGGAGTCAAATGACGAGGCTCCTCCCTGTGAAGCCGTCTGCAGAGAAGGGCTTCAAAAATTGCCTCCAGAAAGTCATGTGACAAATTTAAACACTGCTACTGGTTTACTTAGAACCCTACTTCTCTTTTAACACATTGCACCATAACTGGGGACGTAGCGTCTGTGTGTAGAGAGTTTAAAATGGGTTTGCTGCCAAATGGTGACATCGTATCGTAGAGGGTTAAAGATGAAAAGCTGTTGCTTTCGTCAAACCGCGTGACCGTGGCGAGGCGTCAAACTTCCTTGTGTCACCACCAAACAGGAAGTAGTTTGTAACTCCAGCACACGCGGTCCAATCTGTGCAAACTTAATGTTTGATGACAGTCCCGCCCTGAGAAAGAAAAGACATGTTTTTTTTTTTAGTATTTTTTATGCTAATAGAGTGCCGAAGTCACGCCCCTTCCGGTAGAGCTCATGGGACCTTACATCGGAAAAAATAGTGAATGAGGAGAGAAATATCTTTTGTTCCCGTTTGAGTTGCGACATGAATCCAAATATGTCGTTAGTGAATTTAAAACAAAAACTTTAAGCTCAAGAAAGTCATACTTTGTGGTAAGCTTTTGAAAAAACGTAATTAGCTTTCGCTCGCTTCCTGCAGCTTGGAGCGACTGTAACCTGGCACGAAACACACAGACATCGTCAATCATAAATCGATTAATCATAAAGCAGTGGATTTTCAGCGGGGAGGCCAAGCTGCAGGAGGCGAGCGAAAGCTATGACGCCACATACGCGACCTCCTCCTGCGTACTCTGAGTCTTTCTAATTAAAACACTTATATCTCAACAGTTTTACCACAAAGTATGACTTTCTTGACCTTAAAATTGATGTTTTAAATTCATTAACAACATATTTAGATTTCATGTCGCAACTCAAACGGGACCAAAAGATAATATTTCTCTCCTCATTCACTGCCATTCATATTTTTTCCCATCTAAGGTCTCATGAGCGTCACGTGACTTGTGCACTCTATACATTTGTACTCTAACTTGTAACAGATTACTATTAGTGCTGCAGTACCTGAGAGTATCAGTAGGTGTGACATGAGTGGGGCGTGTCCTGTAATGCAGCTGGCCTGCCTGTCAGCCAGTGCGCAGGGCTGCTCCGCCCTCACGCTCATGTTGGCTGCTGCTGCTGCTGCTTTTTGACACAATTCAAAGTCAAGTGTAGTTTGAAGGAGTCGCAGGAGCCGGTCGCTGCTCCTGCTGCACCCGAGCACCAGCTGCGTCGGCCGGATACAAAGTGGTCACAGGCGCCGGTAAGCACCGAGCGGCACCGGAGACACAAGCGGGTTTTTGTGCCATGTTTTTCTAACGGATAATTTGATGAAGCTCGCAGCTGCAGGTGAGTCTGTTAATGAGTCCAGCACTTCACATTCCTCCGGCAGCTCCGCCCGGTACCAAACATCTCCGTCGCCGCACCGACGCTCATTCAAAAACCAGGTGTTTCCATCAACTTCACGGTGGATTAATAAACACATTGTGACGTGAGCAGCTCGCTCAGTGTTGAACCTGCACAGAAAATGTAAATGCAAACCGAAGCAACTTGATCTGCCCTGCTGCTCCGGAGAGGCAAAGGTGGCCCTTGTGTGCTGTAAGCGGAGAACACCCGCACCAGACACCATTGGAGAATTAACATTAAATGAATCTGCAGATCTTTACACTCGAGTGAACGCGAAAAAAACACAAACAAACCAAGTGCTGTGATCACATCTTTATTTCGGCGTCCACCCACCACACATACATATAACACTTTTATTTAAATTCAACTTTTAGTGCCACATCTCCTGTTGTCTCTCAAGGCAAAGGAACGCTATGTAGCAGTGGGCGGTAACGTGGAGCTTTAACTTTTACTTAGCTATTTATTTGAAATGAATGGCCTAATAAAGGATTGTGTTTGTGCCGAAATGACCAGCAGCACCCAAAACAGCTTGTAGCAGCATATTCCAGGTGAAAGCCACATTTTTATTTGCTCACACGCGGATTTACCTTAAATGTACAGGGTTTTGAATGGGGTTTGGCAGAGTGTGTGTGAGTGAGGCAGATGAAGGTGAAGGGCAGCTCGCGCTCCGCACAGTGACCCGCAGGAAGAGAAAACACCTGGATTCACCTGGATTATAAGATAAAATAACTGAGCCGAGCTAACGTGGTCGCACAGGTGTGAGTGTGTGTGTGTGTGTGTGTGTGTGTGTTGTGTGTGTGTGTGTGTGTGTGTGTGTGTGTGTGAGGCAGCTCCCGGCAACAGGCGGTCTGTCCCCGGCTGTGTGTCCGGGGGCTGCCCGGTGTGTGTCGGAACCCTTTTGTTTGGCTTGGCCTGAATGGAGCCCGGTTGCCAGGGATGATACCGATAACACGGCCCCGCATTGTTCCAGCCGGGGTTACCGGAAGGTCCTCACGGTTGTATTTTATCTCCTTTGTGTCTCTAAAACAAACGCTTGCTGTTATCTTTGACTGGAGCCGGAAGGTGTTAGCTAGCAGGCTCACCTGGTTTCAGCGGGAAACAAAAACACGTGAAGCTCCATGTTGTTTAATTGAACCTTTTCTTTCACTGTTCAATCTGACACATATTAATAAGTGTATAGTGAGAAATAACAGGTGTGAACCGTTAACACAGGCAGCAGCTTATTAGCTGAACCTCCTGTGACGTGTCCAGGTAATTGGTGCAGGTCTCAGGTGAGATTAAAGGTCTCTGTATGAAAATGATACAGAACTGAGCTTCACTTTGTCTCTTTACACGAGAGACTGTTACATTAAAGTCACAGAATCCTGCTTATTATTAGTTATTTGATGGCTTAAAACGATTAATGTCGCCGTAACTCGTCTCCTCAAAACTTTTTAAATTTTGAAGGTTTTATATAATTTTAACAAATACTCACTCAGATGCACAGTGAAGAAGATTTTGAGCAGTTTTCCAGTTGTGTGCTTGTTGACACAAACAAAGATGGCTACCGGAAGTGGTCAGTTGTTTACTTCCGGGACTGTAGCACCTGTGTTTTGGGGTCCAGCAACATTTGACAGGTGTAACTACAAATCCACATAAATAGTTTGTTTTCCTGCAACTAAATAACTAACGAAATCTTGCAGACTAATGACCTTTGTGGTCGACTATTAAAGGGCAGCCTGAGGAAATGCAATCAATTTGTTGTTTATTTGAACCAGTTTGAATATGACGTGTCTTTAATATTAGGCTTCAGATAATTTATCAATTACGAATCATTAATTTGATCCAGCTCCGACAGGCTGCATATACCACTTTATCCTGTTGAAACAATCCTCACAACTTGGATTAATTTTTATGAAAAACGTTGTCAGGAAGTGACCATGAGACGGTGCATCATCTCTAGTCAACAACTCTCTGTGCTTCTGCTCTGATTTGCAGCTTTTCAGACTTATTTTGTGGCTGAATATAATTTGTAGCTTCTTAAAATCTGAATGAGGACAGTGATAGTGAGATACTGGCTGCAGTGATGAAACAAAACCAGCATCAGATGGACTGTAAAATGTATTTTATGGTGAGCATGGCGGAGGATATCTGACCTTCTGACCTCACTGCTTACTTGAGCTGCCATCTTTGTTTGGGTCAAAGAAAGTACACAAATCTTCCCAGAGCTTGCTGTTGATGTTTTTAAGCTCAAACACGGTCGACTCTTCAGTTTCGATTCGTTGAACCTGAGCTTGTTGTGAATTTTGGGATGTTTTGGACAGAAATCAGTGAGTTAAAGTGAATTTTAATCTCATAGTTGTTTATTTTCAGAGCATTAAGACTATAAAGATGGCCGCTGCTCTCCTGCACTACCTGTTGGGTGTTTTCCTCCTCGAGCACTGCTCTGTTAGCTCCCTGTCAGCTGTTTTCTCTGCAGGTCAAAGGTCATCACGCTCTTAGAAAGCCACATGTGCTGATGCTGAACACTTGGAGGACCTTTGAGCTCAGTCTGTTGTGTAATCGTCGCTGCTTTCTGCTGCTTTGTCCCATTTTAAGAGCATCCTGTTTGAGTCAGATAGAGAAGGATTAAAGTCCGCAGCTGGTCCTGGATCTGTTTTCTGTTGGGACTCTGGTCTTCATGGGAAACATCCCTCCAGCTGTTGTCGTCCAGAGGGGCTGAGAGAGAGAGAGAGACTATTTCGGGACGTTTCTCGGGACGTTTCCCAGGACTCAAGGTCTCTGCTGGGGCTGTTTTTTTACTCTCTGAGCAACCAGTCGTTTACTCAGCTCAAAATATCTGCAGGGAAAAATTCTGCAAGTCGAAGATCTGTTTCCAAATTTTAAAAATATACTCGGATAGATGTGCAAAAGTTAATCTGAATGAGCACACGTTTAAGGACTGTAACATCGCCTTTAAATTCAAATGTTTTTAGGACAAAAAAACAAAACCAAAAATTAAAAATGATTAAATATTATATATTAAAATGTTATTTTAATTATCTTTAATCTCTCGTCCATTAAGCATCGTCACAGTTTCTCTGAACTCTTGATGCTGCTGGTGTCGCTGACTGTTGCCGGGGCGTCTCCTGGGACATCCCGTCCTGTTTGTGTGTCGTCGGTTACCGTGGCGACAGGGTGATGTAACCGTACCTGCCAGGTGCTGCTGTGATGTGATGTGTCGAGGAGGAGGAGGAGGAGGCAGTGTAGGATCATGGGAAACAGGAGACTGGAGTCAGTTTTTAAGGAGATTGACGGGAGTCGAGTTTCACGTTTAAAACTGAGCGAGGAGCTGAAACAGTGTGATGTCATCGTGTTCATTGATCCATCAGAGGCGGGCTGGTGACTGTAGAGACACAACTATTGATAGATTCAGGAAAAATCTGTTTTAGCTAAGTTTTTTTTTGAGTGCTGCTCTCACATCAGGGCAAAGTGTATTAATGAGTTTCAGGTTTAACTCTCAACCTTAATGTGACAATTAAAGACGTTCTCACCTGTGAGCACGTGCAGAAGTTCAGACAGGAAGTACCTCTGTGATGTCAGAAATGAAAGGAAATTAATCAGTCCAGAGTCACTGAAAGAAGTCAGTTTCAGAGCTGAACAGTTAATAAGCTAAACAATAAGTCAATGAATAATTGAATCAATCAACAATTATTATTATAATTGAATAATTGTTTGAGTGTTTTTTTAATGCAGGGATGTTAAAAATTAGCTTCCAGTTTATTTAATATAAGGATTTGGTGCTTTTCTTCGTCAGACATCAAATAAACTGAACGTTTTTGCTCTTTATTCGGGCAACACAAGACACTTGAAGGCGTCACTGACATTTTTCACTATTTTTTTTGTCATTCTTACAGAAAAAAACACTTAATAAATTATTATAGATAATATAAGAACATTTAGATTTATGAATATAATCATTACTTGCAGTCCTATTCTTTATTTTAGAGCCAAACTTTTATGTTTATTTTAATCTTCTCAGTTTTTGAAAATTCTTGATAAATTCAGTACGACGCCCACTTCCTCATTAATTTAACTTTTGATGTAGTTCTGTTTGCCGTTAAGCCTCTGTTCAAAAACTCTAAAGTAAAACGTTAAAGTAGAAGCGAAATAATTGGAAATAAGTATTGAAATAACTGAAATGTTTTTACCCTGACTGGTCTTTATTTATTTGTGCGTAAACCATTGAGACCTTTGTCTCCCTGCATCAATCTGTGTTTAAAGAGTGAAGGCAGCAGTTAGTCAGAGCCGACTGTTGTTAGAAACCGTGCAGTTGGTCAACATTACAGTCAGACAGGAGTTCCCCTGATTATTCATCCGGTCATCATGCAGGTCAACAAAAGAGCAGAAACACTTCCTGCTTCTCGGTGCTCTACTTAAACACCTACAGTACAGTATGCTGAACATTTAAAATACACCTACAATACACCAAAACACCTATAGTGCATGTACAGTGCACCAATGTATCTGCGGGAAAACCTGAAGGTTGTTTGAGAGGCCTCAGGAGTAGGACACAAATAAGAGACAGAAGTATTTAACAGCCACTAAAGACTTAATATTCAGTACGTTTACAAGCAGCCTGAGAAAATCTAATTATTGGCTTAGTCTGACTGAAACTGGCCTATCTGTAGCTCGACTAGCACACCTAGATAATTCGATTGAAAATCAAACTTGCTGCAGGTATCCACCTAGTCCCACTGGAGTCGTACTCTGCGTTCTGCGCATGCACCACTTTTTCTTTTGCTGGCTTTCACCCGGAAGAAGAAGGCGATGACGCAGCAGCAGTGCAGTAACTCCCGGAAAAACAACCAAGCAAACACCATGGCGACCGAGAAGCAGAAGACGCACTTCTGGACGGACGAGGAAACTTCATTCATGCTCCGACAGCTGAAGGAGCTACACATTGTGAAGTTTATGGGTCGTAGGAAAACATGAAACGCAGATTTATTTATAAAAACTTCTGAACAAGAACCGGAACTAGTTCAATACGCACTATATTAAAAGGACACAGCGTCACCTATAGAGGCGGAGTCAGACCTACTTGGTCAGAAATTCGATTTTCTCTTCTGCATGTTTACTGAGACAAGATGAAAAGTCCGACTTGACTGATTAGCTCAGCTATGATCTTATCTCGGCTACTGTGTGCATGTAAATGTACGTATTGATCCTAATTGAATAATTATATATTTCTGGAATTTATGAACATTGAAAAAATCAAATTCAGCTTTTGAAACTACAAATCAAGAAATTTTGTATTTTAATTTCACAGAGGTGAATTTAGAACCAAATGGCTTCTGGTGCCAGATTTTCAAAGTAAAATATTTCCTTGCTGTGAATTCAGCGATGATCACATTTCAATACAAAGCACTCAGTGGCTGCTAAAATTCAAATACTTATATCTTGTTTTTGCTTCCGTGGAGGAAGAATGAGTCAAAACAAAGAGATAGATTACCTGGAAATGGTTTTAGCAGGTAGAACCCTAAAATCAAAGGGCAATTTCACCCAAAATTATTATTGCTAGTTTTATTTCTTTAGTTAAAGTGTTCCCTATGAGCCAAATAAAACCATGGCAACAGCCTCCTGATCAGCTTCTGTCAGAGCAGTTTTATCAGCTAATAAATGCTGATAAAGAATCATTATGACACGTTATGTTTGATACTGAGCGATATATTCACTGAATAATCTCTTAATGTGAATCATGTTGACACATTTTTTCTTCTTCAGGAACAGGAATTAGCTTAACAAGTAGATTAATGAAAATACTTAAAAATGTAACCTCAAAATAAAACTTAGATCCGTAATATCACAGGACATAAATAAAATTAATGTTGCTGATTTTTTTTTTTTTTTTTTTTTAGGACACTAACATCTAAAATGACAGCTCAGTTTTTAAGAACAAAACCTTTGCACATTTAGCTGTAAAGTCACAAATACACTCCTGCTGAGACTATATAAGAAATTTATATATTAGTTCATTCTGTTACGTTTATTTTTCAGGGTCAGTGAATATTAATGAACATTAAACTGTAAATATGCCAGAATTAAACAGGAGTTTTCATCTGTAGTCCGCGGCCAGGTGTCACTTTGGCAGCCTAAAATCAAGAAACAATTTAATTGATATTCAATAAATGTGTGTGTTTAACTATTCTGTGATAAACCCTGATCGTTTTTTAACCTCCTGAAACCTGGAGTCATAAAGCCTGACACTTTATTGCTGTCATTTAAGATAAGACGCGTTATTGATCTGTGAGGGTGAGGCGGGCGTGGTCGGCAGTAAACTGTGATAAACAGGAACTATAAATAGCAGCAGGTATTTACACAGGGAGTGAAGCTACCTACAGTTTAATGGAGAAAGTACAGTATCACTCTGGAGATCAGTCATGTTGAGGAGCTTTAAGGTGTCCTCTCCACCACCTGTCAGCTGGTCTCTAAGCCCCGCCCCCTGCCCCTCCCCCCACCTCTCCGTAATGAGTCATTAATCAGAGGCTTAAACTCCTCAACAACAAGCTGCTGCAGACCTGGATCTGCAGTAATCTGTCACACATGAACCACAGAGACTTCATCACTGCAGTCTGTGTGTGGATCCTCTCAAACTCTGCTCACCTGTGGGCGTCTTGTACAGGTAAGACCTCTGTGGGCGTGAGTGTAGGAATTTAGACGTTCAGTCCAAATTAGCGCATTTTTAAAAAAAGATGTTGCAGCTTTGCAGTGCAGACAGACGGCGTAAAACACTAAAACAAAACAGTGGTGCGTAAAATCATCTCTAAAGTGAAAACAATCAACTCTGATTAATCAATATTTTCTTGATGAATTGATGATTTATTTGGTCTGTTAAATGTCAGAAAATGGTGAAAAATGTTGACCAGTGTTTCCGTAAGCAGCAATACAACGTCTCAAATGTCTTGTTTTGTCCACAACCTAAAGATTATCAATGAATACTTTAGTGTTTGGGTTATATGTTAAAAATTTTCAATTAGTTGCTAATATATTCACATATGACCCGCCTTACTCTCCATTTTGGTTACTACTTGTTGCCGTCATTGGTTGGATTGAGAGACTGGTCAGGGTAAGAATGTCAGGGTTGATTAATAATTGTACATCGGCTATATGTAGAGCTTACATCACACAGTAGCTTGCACACATGGCCTACGCTGTTGAGCATTTATACTTGTGTAGTGTGTCTGTGTCGTGTTAGGGAGGTGTCGCTACACCTCTGAAGTGCTAGTCAGCGGTGGGGTTTCTGTGAAGTGCTGTGAAGTTAAGGTGATTCAAAACACAATCACATTCTAAACACACATTAAACATGGCTTTATGGTGACAGTTTCAAACACAATTACTCAAGTTGACTCCATTATACGTCGCAAGATTTTCAGTCAAAACACTTTTCCCCACAAATCCAACATGCTAACATTATTAGCACAAGCCTATGGCATTTTACATTGTACAAATTAGCTCTGTGTCTACTCATGTGAAGCCAGGAACAACAGCAACATTTAACAAAGGTAACGTCACAAAATTTGGCTCCCTAATAACTCCCAAGGTTAACAAGCAAAACAACTGTCTTGTACTAAACGCATTTTCCCCACAAATCCAACATTGCTATGCTAAAACTGTGTTGAAAGACAGAGGCTCAGATATATTAGGAAATGGGAACAAAGTTTTTGAAACAAACAGTTTATTTCAGGCAGCAAAGTAAAGACACCCATAAATACTCAAACAACCACAAAACCCACATCATAGTCGGTGGTCTCTTTAGGTCTTCAGGTTCCAGCTTTGAGAAAATGGGTCAGGATGTTTCCAGTGTGTCCCGACCCCCCAGAGGGACACAGTCCACTTATAGAGCCTTTCATCAGGCGAGGTACAGTCTGCTCTGTCCTCTGTTACTGCTGTGTAACATTAAAGGCTTTTATTGTGAAACAGCTGCAGGAAATGCCTACTGTCCTTGTCCCAGTGTACAAGCACGGGAGGGGAACCCACTGAATGACCCAAGTATGTGCGACTCCTCTATTATAGGTGGAGATATGCCCCCTTTCAGCTTGTTAGTGTTGGACCTTTTTCCTGTTGACCTATTACGTCACAGACCAAACAATGGACAAACAAGTTAGCTACGGTTAGCTAGCAGCTAACTGCTACCATGGTGGACAACTTTACAGCTCTGTACATTTGGTCCATGTTGTTACCGGCTTCTTCTTCTGTTACGCATTTAATGCTTTTGACTCCCAGCTCGGTGCAGAAATTGTCAATCACATTATCACGGTGTGATAGTCTGACTTTGAGACACTAGTTTTAGTACGATTCCAGTCGCACTAACATGTTAACATGTATTTTAGTACTTTATTTAAGTCTGACACAAGAAATCGATTTTCTCTGTCATGTGAACGTACTAACTGGTGCTAGGTGAGCAAACAGTAGATGTGCGGTAATACAGTGAAACCGCGGCTATACAACAGCTACCCTCAGCAGGACTCGGTCAGCGTGTTAATCTGTCTGTCCCCGGCTACTCTCACACACTACTGGACCAGCCGAATATTGTGTGTGCACATTTATGACCGTATGCTCCAGGACCTCTCGTAGGTTTGGTGATTTAGGATTGTTGAAAAACCTGTTTCATTCACTGTTTCATTGACTCCTCATTCCTCAAGTGGCCGCTTTTTGCTGCAAATTTTCCGAAAATCTTCTCGGCTAAAAACAACGAGCTTCACCGTCTGTTTTCGGACACATTTTGACCTTTGTCGTGGCTCAAAAACTGACATCTATAGAAAAGTTTGGTCTAATTTTGAAGCGGAGCATCTGCAGATTAATTTCAAAACCAATATGTTATGATCCACTAAAGTGAGTCGTAATATGAAATAAATAAATCTCTGTTTTTGTTGTATTTGCTGGCGTCTTGACGCAGGGACTAAGGAACAATTCCACCAGCTCTGACCATTTCCATTTCATGACATCATACAACTCCAGGGGCATTTCAGAAGCGTTTTGTCCTTCCTGATTTGTAGACTTGAAGACTTGAAGCCATGTCATCTTGCTCTGTGGAGCATCTTCAGATTACGAGAATTGTTGAGACCGGCTGCGATCAGCCCAGGCAGCTACTGAGTGCCAGTTTTCTAGTTAAACAAACATTGCAGCTGTAGTAAATTTCCATCACTGCTGGTATAAATAGTTTTTAAGTAAAATATTCTCAGAAGAGTGTTTTGCTTTTTTATGTTCTTAAATTTTCCCAGGCTTTTAAAGGCGTTTTAAAAATCTTTGTTTTCGTTACCTAAAACTGTACGAATGTGGACAACGTGGTTTATTGTAGAGAAAAATATCCTACATATGTGTAGACGGTCTGTAACATGAGAACGTCCTCACAGCCTCCAGTAACGTCCTCGCAGCCTGCAGTAACGTCCTCGCAGCCTGCAGTAACGTCCTCAGTGTGGATGGAGTTCAGGATGACCTCTTTGGATCGTCTCCAGACTTCACTGTGAAGTTATTTTTAGTTTTACAGTTACTCACTGTTGATCTGAATCACACTGTGTTATAAACTCCGCTGTTTGGCTCCAGGCCAGTTTTCTTAATAGTGACACATGAATGTGTGTCGGTCAATGATGAACAGTCTTTATTAGGCACTTCTTCTTCTCTCAGTATGAACCAGCACTTTAACAGCACGATAATTCACCAGAAAATGAAAGTTTGCTTTGTCTGTTTATCTAAACTTCAGTTACAGTGCGTCATAATTTTAGTTTCAGCTTTTTAAAGGAAAGCAGAGTTTATGTTTTTAATCTACTGTTATGTTATTTAGTCTTTTGTGTGTCTGCACTCTTCCAGCTTTGTGTTGGAGCTTCTCTGCTGTTTCCTGCTGTATCAATGAAGTAAAAGAAAAAGCAAAATGACCTGAGGTCCTGCAGAGCACAAGCCAAACAATGTGAAACACAAGAAGCATTTCCTTTTAGTTCAAAGCGCCACTGACTCTGGTAAACATGAGATATCTGGGTTATTTAATTCACATAAAAACTAAAGTGTAAAGGCGAAAGATTCCGTTAAGATTTTCCACAAGCCTATAAAACCACAGTCACTCAGATATAAAACAAACAAGCTCAGGCTCAGTGTCTTGAAACATAAATAAACATGCGTCATGTAGAAGTATTTTAACACAGTTAATCTCTATGCAGCACACACATATCAAATTAATCTCTCAGGTGTAGACCTTAAATATATTCCCATGGTGATCGCACCAGTAAAGAAGTAAAGAGGATTATTATGGATTATTATTGTTATTATTAGGCTTCTTTAAAACATGCAGCCCTGTTTTAAGGACAGAATGTGTGATTTTTACAGTGAACTGTTTCCAGATCAGATGGTGAACATGTGCTGGTGAGTCCAGTGTCACAGCTGCAGGATTAACGTCAATACCACAGCTGATGAATATGGATTAAAACAC
Source organism: Epinephelus cyanopodus (assembly GCA_026686955.1). Lineage (NCBI taxonomy): Eukaryota > Metazoa > Chordata > Actinopteri > Perciformes > Serranidae > Epinephelus > Epinephelus cyanopodus. Next base: position 29,704,700 of record CM048936.1, on the reverse strand, counting down.
AGCCAGAGGTGATGAAGTCTGTAATCTGAATAAATCAAACTCAACAGCTGTAATGGATCCCGCAGTTTGTAGTGTCAGTGGAGCTGATCACACAGAGACTGGGAAACAAAGTTGTTTAGTTTGAACAGACAGGAGCCGGTTAGCCTAGCTTAGCACAGAGACTGGAAACAGGTGGAAACTGTTAGCCTAGCTTAGCACAAAGACTGGAAGCAGGTGGAAACTGTTAGCCTAGCTTAGCACAGAGACTGGGAGCAGGTGGAAACTGTTAGCCTAGCTTAGCACAGAGACTGGAAACAGGTGGAAACTGTTAGCCTAGTTTAGCACAAAGACTGGGAGCAGGTGGAAACTGTTAGCCTAGCTTAGCACAGAGACTGGAAACAGGTGGAAACTGTTAGCCTAGCTTAGCACAGAGACTGGAAACAGGTGGAAACTGTTAGCCTAGCTTAGCACAGAGACTGGAAACAGGTGGAAACTGTTAGCCTATCTTAGCACAGAGACTGGAAGCAGGTGGAAACTGTTAGCCTAGCTTAGCACAGAGACTGGAAGCAGGTGGAAACTGTTAGCCTAGCTTAGCACATAGACTGGAAGCCGGTGGAAACGGTTAGCCTAGCTTAGCACAGAGACTGGAGACAGGTGGAAACTGTTAGCCTAGCTTAGCACAGAGACTGGAAACAGGTGGAAACTGTTAGCCTAGTTTAGCACAAAGACTGGAAGCAGGTGGAAACGCTTAGCCTAGCTTAGCACAGAAACTGGAAGCAGGTGGAAACTGTTAGCCTAGCTTAGCACAGAAACTGGAAGCAGGTGGAAACGCTTAGCCTAGCTTAGCACAGAAACTGGAAGCAGGTGGAAACGCTTAGCCTAGCTTAGCACAAAGACTGGAAGCAGGTGGAAACTGTTAGCCTAGCTTAGCACAGAAACTGGAAGCAGGTGGAAACGGTTAGCCTAGCTTAGCACAGAGACTGGAAGCAGGTGGAAACTGTTAGCCTAGCTTAGCACAAAGACAAGAAGCACTGGGAGTCAGTGTCTTTGGCACAATCGTCCTCTTGGACTCAGGAATGAACTGAATAGATTTTTGTGGTCAAAGGTCACTGTGACCTCACAAATCATGTTTTTGGTCTTAACTCAGGAATTCATGCTCCAAGTATGACAGACTTTCACACAGATGTCTAACAGGATAAAATGATGACAGTTTATATCCAAAGGTCAAAGGTCAACTTCACTGTGACATCACAATGTTCTGCATAAACACTTCTGTCCATTACTCAGCGTCACATCTCAGGAACAGAAGGGGAGACGTTTGGTCCTCTGTGTTACAGTAAAGTGTCCTCTGTGTTACAGTAGTGTCTTCTGTGGGACATTGTCCTCTGTGGGACAGTAGTGTCCTCTGTATGTAGGTTAGAGTGAGATAATTGAGACGCAGCTCCCAGCAGATCTGTGTCCTGGATCCTGTCGCAGATTCAGAGGATAATGAATCAATCCTCACAGCAGAAGCTGCTCTCATTATCACTGAGCTCACATGTTTAAATCATCATCATCACAACAGAGGGTCCATCTTTATATACGCTTATTGATATATGAATGTTAACGTTAACTTGAGAGGACGGACGTGTCTCTGGGGAGAAGTTAAAGTGTGATTTATTCTCTCTTAACGTGAAGATGAAATCTATGGAGGAGGGAAAATGCGACATAAAGGATTAATATAAAAAATTTCTTTTCTGAGATTATTTTTCTAAATGAAATCTGAATTTAAATCCGCATGATTCTGGATTAGGATTAGGACTCTACTCTCAGGACAACTTTAAGAAAAGATAAAGATATTCTGAACTCAGTTGTGGATTAAAGTCAGTGCATTGTGAATAAAAAACTATTTATGTCGAAATATTTAGAGGAGAGTGAGAAAGTAATGATATTAAAGTCCGAACTTTACCCTAATCCAAGATTAAATTCATAAATCTGAGAATATAGTTCCCCTTTGTAAATAAAAGACAAAATAATTTTGGGATTAAAGTCAAACCAGAGAAATTTCTGACCTCATAATCCGGAAAATCTACTCAGAATCTTGCAGATATTCTGAAATGAAAGCTACTTATTTATTTAATTTGGGATTTATTAGGTTTTGATGAATAATTTAGAGAATTTTGACATTGTTTTTATTTGAATTATTTTTGGATAGGGTGAGGAAATAATATAAAAGTCATAATTCTGATGTTTCCCCAGATTAAATCCCTCAAAATGAAAATATAGTTCTACTTTTTAAATTTGGGATTCGAATCAGGATAGAGACATTTCTGATTTTATTCTCAGGAAAAATCTTCTCAAAATTGAAATTAAAGCTATTTTATTTATTTTGGGATTAAAATTCTCATAAATAATTTAGAAAAAAAGATGGGGTGAGAAAATAATATTCAAGTCATAATTCTGATGTTTTCCTGAGATTAAATTCTTAAAAATGAAAATATAGTTGCACCTTTTTAAGACATATCTGACTTTATTTTCAGGAGAATTGACAAATTTTCTCTAAATTTTTCATGTGTTCTGAAATATATTAATTATTATTATTCTATTAATTATTTGGGGTTAAAGTCAGGACAGTGTAAATAAAGAATTTTGACAATGTTTTGGAGAATTGTTTTAAAAAATTAGAATAATATTATGAAAATCATAATTCTGACTTTAAGCCAGTATTGCATCATACATTGGATAATATAGTTGCATAGAATTTTTGGGAGGGTTAAAGCAGAGAGAGGGAAGAATTGATCCATTTATTTCAGACAATAATCTGAAAATAAAATGAAGACTTTATTAAAGTTAGTGGAGCCATTGAAGACACTCGTGCTTCACTGTCCTGCTGTTGTGGACGTTCTCCAGTTTCCTTTACTGAAGCGGAGGAAGGTTGGGATTATGTGTGTGTGAGTGATGTAAATCTTCTGGATAATCCTCTTTACTTTCCTCTGTGAGACTCTGACACACTCTCTGCTGCTGCTTTGTTTCTCAAACTGAAGATCTGAAGACGATCAACAGGACTTGTAACAGTCAGAAAACACAATATCTGTGTTGAGTCGTCTCTGTGCTGTTTCCACAAATTCTTACAATTAGGGAGCAGATTTTCTTTTTTTTTTTTTAATTTCATAATTTATTATTAATTTTTATTTTTATTTATTATGTTTATTTTTTAAATTTATTTTTCATTTGCACAGAAATAAAACTGCATAAAATCAGAACAATAAAAAAAAAATAAAAAGAAGTGTCAGGAGAGGTCAAGAAGCCACAGGCTTATACAAACGGGCCTCCCCTTAACTTAAATTAAGGAATTGTTCCCACTTTTGCTTAAAAAAAAAGTAAAATAATTATAGATTTTCAAAATACGTAGCGATTAATTATCTGTCAATCATTGTAGCTCTCGTTTTTTTATTTATTTATTTTTTTTATTGAGAGAATTTTTGTCTCCCTTGATTCTAAACATGTGGACGAAGGTGTTTTTAAATCAGTCACTCCCTCCTGTCTTCTTTATTTATTAATTGTTTTGGTATTTGGGTGGAGGTGGTGACAGGGAACAGCAGCAGGGCATGAATCATTTCTTAAACAGCAGACAAAGAGGCCAATATTGTGACGTCAAGGCATGAAAAATCAGCCAAAACTTGATCAGTGTTTCAACTTTCCCACCTCAGACAGACCTGAAAACTGTCCAATATTTAGACTTTTAAATGTTTTGTGTCTGCCGTCAGATTTACTTTTCATAAAGGCGTGTGTTACTCTGACTGTAACCAGATAAAGAGATGACAGCGTTCTGTCTCTATAAAGTCATCAGAGGTCAAACAGAAGTTAAAGTGACGCAGCAGTTCCTCTTTACCGTCTGTTTGAACACTAGTTAGACTTTAACAGCTGCCTGATCCATGACGTGAAGTCAACACGGTGACAGGAAGTGACACGTTATCTAGTTCAGTAATGAGCCGTTTGTTTGTTTTAGTGTCGTTGAGTTTGTCCTGCCTGTCAGAAAACGGGAACATTAACTAACCAGGAAACGTGTTCATGTTGGGGAAGTTTCTTTACCTGTAGCTGCAGAGAAACATCCACGCTCGCATCCAGTGTTCGTCATCTTCACTGTTTGACTTTATTAAATATTCAGAGTTTTGGTGCAGCAGCAAAAACACAGAGGTATTTTTGTTATTTATTATGTATTTATGTTTAGTTTAGACTAATTAATTGCGAAAATGTGGTATTATCTCTGCAACATTACTTTTCAGCAGCTCGTCACACTTGGTGACAGCATGACTGACTCACATCAGGACACTGATGAACCAGACACACGTTTATACATCAAACCTAATATTTCTGATCTGGCCCAGTTGAATTTGTAATTGAACAGCCCTGATGTTTGAGTTTAAGCTGCTGTGGTAGTGGGTCAGTGCAGTAATTTGAAACATGCCTGCAGTGATTGGCTGCGAGCAGAACCATACAAGTAGTAATTTGTTTCTAGATCTGGGCACAGAAAGATCAAATACAGGTGTCATTTGACTGGATACTTGGTGCTGGGTTCCTTCACTTGATACCTTAAAGGTAGTAGTGCTAGTGGCAGTGGTGTTCGTTTTTTTTATAGTTTCAGTGCTACTGCAGACCAGCTGTCACAGGTTGGACACGGTAATGAGCTGTTTCCCTCTTGGACTGTTCTGTTTTGATGGTTTTTGGAGAAAAGCTAAGTTCAAGGAGGAGCTACCAAGAACTGCCTGTAGTTATCACAGTTACATGAACGTGTGAGCGCAGCACAGGCAGAACTCCTCATGGATGAATTCTTTTTATCCTCAGCAGGAGTTTGTGGAGTCAAACTTGAGTCTTGGGGTTGGAAAATTGATCCATCAGAGCTGATCGGATCAGATCATAGCTGAGAGGAACAGCAGCTGCAAACAGCAAGTGTGTTTGGGCCTTTCAAGGCCCTGATACACCAAGTCGGGCCGTCGATGAGCGTCTGTCGGCCTAGTCTCTGCGGTGTGTCTCTATACGTTTAGAGTGGGTAATTTTTTTGTGTAAACGTGTGCACGGGTTTCACTGCTGGGTGTTGCTATTGCATTATACCAGTAAAGCATTATACCTGGTTATCCGAATACCAACCGAACGGGCCATTTAACCAACGGTTACAGGCTGCCACTCCGAAATATCGCTATTCCAACGGTCCGCCATCACGAATTCTGGTCCCTGAGTCCTGACAGTAAGCTATGGCGAGCCTGTAGAAGCTGTGTTCTCCATGCATGTCAGCGATTTTCACTGGGGACGCACGCGAGTAATTCAGGCTGACATTACCTGTTTTTCAGTGAACTCCTCTGGTCATTTTATTAAAAGGCATGGCATATAGGTCCACAGTAACTTATTATTGTTATTATTGGGTCTTATAAGAGTGGGCTACAGTGAGTAACGGGCCATCAAATCGCAGCATCCGCGGTGAGTGGATAATGGAATTGGTGCGCTTTTACACACGGGTCAAGGCAATCACGGATATTTGATGTGGGAAAGATGTAGCCAGATGTATTACCTGTTTTTAAGCGGCACCGAGATACGTGGCTCGTCCGTTTGTCCGTCTGCAACACAAGTCACGTGCACCACTTCACCACCGACCCGTACGTAAAAGCGTAAACAATTCCCACTGGCGAACGACCCCCTTAACGAACACGCCGTTTTAATAGAACGGAGCACGTAAGCTACTGACCTGTTGCCAAACCCGGCCTCACACCATTTCTTGTCATATTCAGTCTATCACAGTTAGTCAACAATTAGTATCACCCCCCTCTGCCCTGCGGAGGAAACACTGGGACCATCTGGATGTAATAGTCGGCTCGGCTGCACAGATAGGAAACCCCTCGGCTGACAGGATGTACCACTCTCTCACGCAGGTGCAGAATGTACGTGCCACTTGGCCGCCCCTGTGTCAGATACAACTGACACAGGGTGACGTGAGGCGACGTAGATGATGCAACAGTTGGCTTTCATCGCCGCTAGTTCTTTGTTGTGGGTTTGGTGTGTCCGCACCTTGAGGGCTGACCATTGCATCGGCCTATGTCTTGGCTAAAAAGCAGTGTGTCAGGGTCTTTAGACTCGGCGCAATGAACAGTTAAATTTCACTTTTAATGTCGTTCTGCTGCGTATACACATCCCAATAGCCACCTAAAGAGCAGTCAGGCTCCAAGGAAAACAAAATCGGGCGCTAAGTCTTCAGATGTGGCAGGACGAGGAGGCACTAAATGGACGAACATGGAGGTAATTTATATTTCTACATGTGAACGTGCTGGACTGAAGGTGGAGAAGATTTGAACTCTGAGACGCAACATCAGTTAAACGTGGTGTTTGTGGCAGCAGTCGTCACCGTCTTGTCACCGTCATGAGGGTTCAGTCTGTACAATAAGTGTATTAATGAACAGGCATGAAATGAGTCTGTGCGTGTGTTGACTGACGTGTTGCAGACTCAGCTTGTCCTCTGCTGTTTGAACTGCATCACATGACTCCATCACCTCCACCTTATCTGCTCGGGCATTAAACTGCAGCCTGGCAGTGTAAACACCTCGTTCTGTCGGCTGTTCTCAGATCTGCGTGTGAGGCAGCCCCGCGGTTGGCGTCGACTCCGCTCGGCGGGGCCTGCAGATGGCGGAGGGCCTGCGTTACCGTGGAAACACCTCACAGCCCTGCTCAGTGTATGTGTGGCTGTCACACGAGCGCAGCTGTTTGGTGTCGTCACGGCAACTGACATTTCAGGTTTGTATCAGAGTCCTGGAAATGTACATTAAAGTTCTTGCTTACAACAGGCTGTAGTGAAACAGGAAGTGTGTGCAGCTCTGACCTTTGACCTCTGTAGTCACCATGGTAACTGATGAGTGTCTCGGCTCTTAAATTCAGTTTCTAATATTTTTATTTCCTGAATCTGAACACAGTGTCATCGTCATGGGAGGGGGCGGGGCTGCATGTGTGTGTCAGCGCCTCTCTAATGAACGTGATTGGAGGAGAGGTCAAAGGCTAACCTGAAGCTTTGTTGTGAGACAGACGGAGAGATAAACGTGCTGTCTGTCGGAGCACAGATAACGGAGTCTCTGCAGGAGGCTCGGGCATGTTTTCTACTCAAAGGTCAGCTGCTGGAGGAAACGTCAATAACTGTGTGTTACGGCTTTAAACTGATATCTGCTCACAGAACAAACAACGTGCTGATGATTCATCTGTTCTTTGAGTCGTGCTGTTAAAAGTGTTTGCACGTTTGACTCAAATATTTCTTGTGTAAATAAGTCAGAGCTGCAGCAACATTCAGAAGTTTGTTTGTAATCTCTGTTCTCCTCAACGTCATGCAGTCATGCACTTGTCTAAATCGGCAGTAATGCACCAGGATAACGTGATAGCAGGAAAAATTTGTGATAACGTTGACAGATAGTGCTGGACATAGGTCCTCAAAATTATATCGCATACAAGTGCAAGTCCATTATGTAAAATTGCAATGTGTAGGAAAGTGTTGCTTATGTTCCCCTTTAGCTTCAGCTTTTTTTCGTTTACGTACACATGCAAATTTTTGATGAATAGACACTAATTTGCTACCTTGCACATCTGAAATATGTGCCAGTCATGTATAGAGACACTGTGGTCGTGTCCGTCAGTCTGTTAGATCTTTATTTCTTCTGATGAAGTTCTGGTGACAGACTCGTCTAAATTTGCAATATAAACTCTACTAGTTGCAGTTACTTACATATATGTGTTATATATATTCTCTCATGTTTCTGAAATGTATCTGGTGTTTGCATCAGATAAAGTTTCTGGAGGATTATTTTCCTCAGCCTGGGCTCATTTCACCCTGAGCGTGGCCTCACAGGTTCCTCTCACAGAGCAGCAGATATTACTGACGCCTCCCCCGCCTGTTGTTGTTATGGATACAGAGTCCAAAATGGAGTCCCAGCTGAATAAAACATGGAGTCCTGGGAAAAGTAATCACAGGTGGCAGCACTGTACATACAGTGCGAGAGCACACACACAGACGCAGACTCATAAATCAGCTCGGGGACTCTTTTGTGTGGAGGTCTTTTAATTTGAGGCTGGATGTGACATTTCCCTGCTGCTCCACAGGAAGGTTTTAATGATTGGTTAATGAGATGGGAACGCTCTTTGTTCCTGTTTTAACTCTCTGAAGGTGAGCTCAGCATCCCGCTCTGATGAGAAGCTTTATATTCTACATGTGGAGGCAGGAAGCTGCTGATGTCTGCAGATTTTACAAATATAATGTTTCAGTGTTTGTTTTTTTTAGTCTTGTTTCACCATTTTGGCCCAAAATTCCACCACCTCTAATGTGATAGCGCTTTGAAATGTGGTGCTAAAGCTCACTGAGTCAGTGGAGTGTTGGACTAAAAGTAAAGCACTTTTTGTGACGTTATTTCACTTAATTTTGCATTTTTTCCTAATTTATAGGATACTGTCACTGTTTCTCTAAAGCAGCATGAAGTGTGAATTCATGTGTTCAGATCTATAAATGTTGTTAATATGTTCTTCACGCTGTAGAAATCATGACGACTCATTAGTTTCTCTCTCTAAATATCTGTGAAACTAATAATCATGGCTAATAATGATGACGTGTGTGTTGTGTTGCAGCTGACTGTCCACTGTGAAGCAGGATGAACGGATATGAAACTCCAGCTCTCGCCTCCGGCGTCTTCGGCTCCTACAGCTCGCAGATCAAGTCAGTGTTTCATCAGTCTGTAGCACTTGTTAGCATGTTAGCATGACTGTTAGTATCTGAAATGCTTCAGACCTCAGTGCAGATAGAGTTAAGTGATGATGATGGCGGCTTGTTAATATTTCTGTAGTTCTTTTCATCAGATTTAAGCCGTCACAAATCTGGCCGTGAGTGTGACATATGCTCACATGCAAAACATTACATGCAAAGTTTAAGCATGTTGACATCAACTCATTAACATGTCTGTTGCCTGTCATGGTAACATGCTAACATTAACTATGTGCTAATGTTGGCTCAAACTAAGCCCAGGCACACAGTGTGATACTGAATCCTTGTATTTTTTTTTTACCTTAAATTTCCATTAATTTTGCTCTTAATCATCAGTTATTAGTTATTTAAATTAGGCAATTTAATGACGAGGTACTTGAGATCTGCATCGTTTAAGGGCTTCTTAAAGGGTTATAAAGCCTTTAAATTTACAAAATAGCATTAAAGCTATCTGTCATTTTTAAGATATAAATTTAAGGGTTTAAGGGCAAAGCTATTAGGTGAACTTTCAAGATTTTTTACTCCTCAAAAAACATACTTTTTTTTAAAAAACAAACAAACAAACAAGGTATTTAGGAATTAGAGGTACAAAGTCAGCGATGGTTTCCACACCCGAAAAACACCTTAAACTGTGCAAAAAAACAACAACAAAAAAACTACTTAACAATTTTCCTTTATATTATAATCCATTAATTTACCATTCAAGAACAATTTAGGCCCTTGAAGGAAAATTCATTTGATCTTTTGTTATTTCAAACATTTCAAAGGGATTTTTCCATTTAAAATTTCCATGACAAAACCCATTAAACAACCACTTTATTACAGGCCATCCATGTAGCTATTAAATTAATTCAAATCTGGTAAACCCATTAAAAACCTGAGAACTGAAAAAGAACTTCTTACAGTCTCATTAATTAGCAGCAGAAAATAGTTTACAACTGTCACATGAACCAAAATCTTTTAACCTCAACAACACCTTAAACTCAGCATTAATTGATTTGTCAGCTTATTCAGATTCATGTGGCGATTAAGAGCTGTGTGTCCATAGCTTTCACGTTCATGGACAAATTAAAGAATTTCTGGCTTCCAAACACACTAAACTAGATTAAAGATGTTTTGTGTGTTTTCAGGTACATTAAGGATTAATTAAAGGTGTTTTTGAGGCTCCTGAGTCTGTGAGCATGAAAAGATAAATATTGTTGCAGCTCAGTTTCTTTCTAAGAAAACCTCACATTAATATTTAATGAGAAGTGTAACCTAAGATGCTTCATGTTAGCGGCCACAGGTGACCTTCATTTAAGATCTCCTGCGGCTTCACACTGAACACATGAGGTCACTCAGTCTGTCGGACGGAGGTCAAACTAAAATGAATTTGTTCACAGTGAGGTCAAGTGGAGAGTTTCAGTGTCTGGTGATCAGGGAGTCAGACACTCAGACAAGAACACAGTTGTACAGGTAACACTAACTGATGATGAATAATATGTGATGCAGGCGAATAAACAAACATGTCTGTGAACAGACTGATACAGTGAAACCGGAGCTTCATCCTCACTGACACTAATTGATCCACTTATTTAATCGGCCGTGCTAATTTCCCAAAGTTAATGTTGCTGCAGTTTGCAGACAATGAGGTCAGTGAGCCAGAGAGGAGAGCAGGAGCTGATCCAGGACCTGAATGACCGGCACAGCTTTAAAGGGACAGTTCACCCCGAAATTAGACATAAACGTTTTTCCACTTACCTGCTGACGAACAGTCGTCATCACGGTTCATTAGTCGACTAGACTCCTGCATGTTAACGATATCAGCTTAATGATTAAATTATATATTTTGGTGGTTTGAGTTGAAGGTGTGAGAAAGAATAGTATCAGTAACATTGTTAACACTTGGTCTTGGTCAAGAAATTTTCTGCTACATGGTTCCATTTATCTTAAATTTGATCATTTGGATTCTGCTGGTATCATGAAAAGAGAAACAGCCCTGTACCATGATGCTTCCACCTCAGAAACACACTGTAGTTGTGGTATTTTTAAAGTCATACGTCAAACCACATCTTTTTTCAACATGACTAATTGTGCTGGAATGATGAAGCTGAAATCAAGGTTCAGCAGAGGCCCCCAGAACCTTCTAGATTTAAAGACTCTGTGTGGAAGAGCGGAGCAAAATCTGATCTGAACTCTGAGAGAGATTAATTCCTTCTTACGGGAAGTATCTTAACAGCTGCACTGCAAACACAAGCTTCTCCATCAATTATTAAAAACATTTCAGTTGGTGTGTTCAGTACTTACTCCTGTGTTACTGCACTTTTTTCATGGAGTGAAATGTTATGATTTCATTGTCTGTATAGTTTCATTGAGTTCATATCAGTCCCCCACTGTAAGTAGCATTTCTCATATAGGTAAATAACCTTAAAGACCGTTCCTCCGTCAGTTCTCTGTGTTTACAGTCAGTGGAGGTGAAGTTGTGCTGCCGTTCAGCGTCTCTCATCATCAGTGTGAATCACCCTCGTTAATTATTTATCGTCTCATCAGTCAGAATAAATAACCTGCGAATGTGTGAAAATATCCAGTTTCACGTCGGTGACACACGAGCAGCCGTCTGCTGTCAGTTCGACAGGAAACATCACGACCTCACATGTTGAGAGACCGAAAAGTGACGCTGGTCTGAGGTCAGCTGGGAGGACAGACAGGAAGTGACAAATGTACAGCGTCAACGTGAAGTTATAGACAGGATGTACAGTTTGATACAGAGCACGACATTTAAATTAAGTAAAACAAAATAAAGAAATTATACAAAATAATACAGTACGATATTTCTATTTGAAAACAGGGAGTTTTTCCTTATCTGGGCTTTACAAATAAAATTGACTGATTGAAAAACTAATGCATGCATAAAAAACATAGCATGAAGTAAGACACTTAGTAAATACAGTATAAAGTCTGTGGCCGCCATTATTAAAAAATTGTTGTTGCAAAATTGAATTTAAATTTCCATCAGTTTGTGCCTGTGTGATAAAATAAAGAATTAAATAAATTGTTGTTTTCATAAAGACTGAATGAAGAGATCAAACAATAAGTTGATTAGTTTGCAGTTAGTAAAGCAGTATTTTTGCTAATCGGTTCATTTTTTTAAAAAAATTTTTTTTCCAATGTCAAAAATGATCTAGTTGCACCTTTTTTCTTCATTTTTTTTAGTTTTATTTAATTATGAACTGAAACTGGGTTTTTTGGTCAAACAAAACATTTGTAGACTGTTTTAATATTTTTCTGACTAGGGTTCACGCGAATCCTTCAAAAGTCTGTAAAGATATTGAATTTGTTAATGTAAAAATGAGGCCTTAATTGGTATTAAAAAGTCTTAAACCAAAGTGGGTTTTTTTTGTTTGTTTTTTTAATTAAATAATTTATTGACTGTCTTGCTTTAACGTCACACAGATCAGGATAGTGGAGCCAGTAACACTCATATTTTGTTCTGTTCTATTTAAACAAGACCTGGTGACATGGCTAAAACCAATACCGTCAATGCATACCAGGAGAAACACAAAGCTGCTAAGAAAAGCCAGTCATTTCCTCCAAAATCATGTTTTATGTTTAAATAAATATTCAGGCAAAATTGTCCCTAACTCTGAGAAATTGGTGTTGGGTTTCCTTCAGTTTTGGCTATTGTAAAATTGGTTGCAATGGCTTAAATTTCATTAGGAGAGGCATTAAAAAAGTCTTAAAAATTCTAATATTTTATATATGAAAGAATAAATTATCAGCAGGTTTAATCAGTAATGAAAGTAATGGTTTATTACAGTTGACAGATTGAATGAAAGAGAATGAGGCAGAGTGCATTTGGCCTTAAAAGTCATCAAATAGTGTTAAATAAGAATTTGTGAGCTCTCATTTGCCACAAACATTTTATGTAATTTAATTTATCCACCTTTTAAATTTATTTCTCTCAAAATGAGTCGAGCTCTCTTTTAACCTCATGCTGTTTTTACCTGTGGGCAAAATGTAGATTAACGTAACTCAGTCTAATAACCATATTCCTGCATAAAACTGACCACATGCAGGACCTTTATACTTACCTACAATGCTTAAATAACAAAAAGATGATTTGTCCAAAGATCAGTCTTAAATCTGCTTAAAATGATCTTGAGTGTTTGGTACCTGTAGACACCCTGAGCTGAGGAGAATTCTGCCATCAAAAAAAGCCCTCTTCTTCTTCCTCCCTCCCTCCTCCTCCTCCTCCTCCTCCTCTTTCCTCCCTGTGGAGACACCTCTCAGTTTCAGACCCTCTGGTGTAAAGCATCAGTGTTGTTGCCATGGTTACACACAGTCTAAAATGTTTGAGGTGTCCCAAAATAATAACGCAGAGAGCGGCCTGATGGGAGCAGAAACACGAGTCAGATTCAGTTTGATGCTGAGCTGTGAAACAAAATGTTCATTCATTCATTCATTCATTCATCATCTTTAACCATAAATCCTGTTAGAGGTCACTGTGGGGGGGCTGAAGCCTGTCATGGCCGACACTGGGTGCAAGACTAAACGTACATATACATGCTGCCTGTATCTGTGTGTGCCTCTCTTCATAACCGTGGCTCTCAGTCTCCTGCATAAAATAATCTATGAAATATCTGCAGACTAACTGAATCTTCGGTGTCTGTCCCTCCTCTCTCAGCGGCCATGGCTCTCAGTCTCCGGAGCCTCCTAAAAATAAAGCCAAGAAGTCCAGTGCCAAAGCTCTCTACGGTGAGTTCATGTTCTGTCTCACTTTATCTCTGCTGGATGTCTTCATCTGTATTAGTGTGCCAGCCCTGGAAATTAGGGGCCGTGCACGTCATGCCTTTAACTGCCTGGAAAACTCGGGGTTAGGCGCTGGGTGCTACTCTACTCTTGATCTTCATTCAAGTACAGTACTTGAGGAAAGTACTTTTGGCACATGGACCATTATTATCAGGCATTTTTTAAACACTTGCATGAAAACATACCAAGTTTCCGTAATGTTTTTATCTTCTGGAAAAAACAGATGAAGTGTTGATGTCTGATCATCAGTCAGTTGTGATTCAGCTCCTCAGTTTAATGCTCTTTTTATTTCTCTGTATTTATCAGACAGCTGCAGCTACTGTGACATGAGATCAGTGTGTGTTTTAACTCCACAGCTCCACTACACACTCACACTCTTCATCAGTCATGTGATTCACACACAGCAGGGGAAAGCTCTCACCTGATTGGCTGCGCTGTCATCTCTCTGGGCCAATCAGAAACAAGTGCTCGTGTGTGAAGAGACATTTGTTGCTGTTTTCCTTCCAGTGGATGGTTTATGAATCACTTCTTGTTTCTCATTAACAGGATCAGATGAAATCTATTTCCTTCGCTCGTCTGCCAAACATAAAAAGAAAAGTCAAAGTGAGCCGAGTGTGATCTGTGTGTTTCTGTTTTAACAGCATGGCTCTTGTTTTGTACTGTCAGCTGTGAATTTGAGACATGAAACATCACAGCTTTGTTAACCTGTGAGGAGGCCCCGGGGCCAAAATTTTCAATCTCAATGGGACGTCCTGCTTAAATGAAGATTAAATAAATAAAAGAAAAAACAAGAAGATTTTAAAGTAGACTCAAGACTTGTGGACCAACTTGACCTTCCTCCAAAAACATGTGAAGAATTCAAAACTCCAGAAACACTTTTATAAATCAAGTTATTCTTTATACAACAAGTGTTTCTTCAGATTTGACCAGTTAAAACTAGATTTCGATGGTCGACTTCTCCATAAAACAACCAGATGATCATCTAATAAAGCCCATTTTTTTGCGTTTTTGTGATGAATGTGAACAACAGTTTTTCAAACTGGTGTGCAGTACTAAGTGAGAGGTCTGCAGGCTGCGATGTAACCACTCGGGGTATATGACACCAGGAATTCACTTCCATTAAAAGTGTTTGTTTTTGTTACTGACAGGCTCAGATTGTTATTTACAGTGTCTGACTACAGGAGGAAAGGATCCCGACAGAGATAAAGCTTTTTGTTAAAGAGTAAGATCCTTTTTGTTTAACCAGAAACAGCCCTGAAATTGCTATCAGCAAACCCACCAGACTCCATTTAAATAGATAGTAAAATTTATCATTGTAAAATACACTTAATTCCAAAGTCTACAGAAAAAAATAAAACTTACACAAACCATTAATCAATCAGTCAATCAATCAATCAAACTTTATTGCAGACTCCAACGTCCAAATAGACATACAATCACATACAGTACATAAAACAAAAATACAGTAAAAAGGTGTTATGTCACATAATATTAAATCATATCATCATATTTCCACCTTCAACAATCACCAACTCTGATTTGGTTGAAATTAAAGGGAACTAATGTGTTTTTCAACCTGGGCCCTATTTATCGATCTATGTTTGTCTAAATGAGTGATAGAATGTTCAATATGTGACATTTCTCCAGTATGAAGTTAGGGCTGACCTGCCTTTTTCACACAGATAGGCTCGCATTGTTACTATAATTATCCGACAACGTAACGGAAAGGAGAAATGAACGTGTGTGTTTACCTTTTAGCTGGATTCAGACATGTTCCTCTGCCTGTTGCTGCTCCCTCTCTCTCCTCGTCCGCTCTTCAGTTTCAATGAGCTCTGAGTCAGTGTACTCCGTGTTCAAATAAATACGGGTGGTCATCAAATTCAAATGACTCATCCAGATCCAGTTGGTCAAAATCGGGTTTGACGCTGTCTGAGTGCCCTATTATTTAATATAGCGTGTGCTCACAGGCTGCAGGCAGGTCAGCTCTAGCTTCATACTGGAGAAATGTCACATACTGAACATCCTAACACTCATTTAGACAAAAGTAGATCGGAAAATAGGGCCCAGGTTGAAAAAAACATTAGTTCCCTTTTAACCCTTAATTCACCCAGTTAGATGTGAAGACATTCTGCCTCTTTACACACTTAAATTACTGTTTATTTAAATGGAGTCTGGTGGGTTTGGTGATGGTGATTTTGGGGATTTTTCTGGTTTAAAAGGATCTCTCTCTTTAACACAAAGCTCTATCTCTGTAGGGATCCTTTCTATAATGTTGTCAGACACTGTAAATAACAATCTGAGCCTGTCAGTGACAAAAACAAGCACTTGTAGAGGACGTAAATTGACGGTGCACAAATGCCCCAGCTGATAACATCGCAACTTGTTACAGTACTGGACCAGTTCAAACAACCTTTGTTCCCATTGGTCACTTAGATACAAAAACATGAGAAAATTGGGTTCAGGTCGAAAAAGGGTTTGGGCTAATCCTTAATTAATTGGTGATGAGTTTTAAACCTGCAGCTGTCGTTAAGTCCTCGCTGCTCCTTTTAACCACACTTTTAATACATAAATTAAATGTAATGTAACCATAACATGAGAATATTTTAGGCCAGACTGCAAAAATAAGAGCCATGTTGTAAAAATCATAATTTCTCTTCAAGGTCAGACCAACATGTGGGACTCATACTACTATTATTGTTGTTTAGTTTGCTTGAGAGAACTTAAAAGAAATAATTTTTTTAAGAATATGTTGGCGTTAATATGTTGATGACTAATTGTAATCGCTGTTAATTGTCCCACAGTGGTCGATCCTTTGCTGCGTGTGTGTGTGTGTGTGTGTGTGTGTGTCTCTAACTTTACAACCATCTTTTCAAGTATTTCTTCAGTATTTTTGGATGATCTGAAAGACTTCCAACATCAGGCGTTTCTGTGGAGCTTTCTCTGTCTCTAATGTCTCTGAAAACCTTCTCAGTTTCAGTCTCGTCCTCTGTGCAAACGTCTTTGTAAAGTTCAGTGTACAACTATGAATATGGATTTTTAAAAGGTAACTTTGGTATTTTTTAACCTGAACTAGTTTTTTATTTGTGTCTAAGTGACGAACAGTAACAACAGCATTTTTTTGAAACTGGTCCAGCATTGAGCGAGAGCACCGTCAGTGTACAGTACGTCCACTTAAAGTGTTTGTTTTTGTCACTGACAGGCTCATATTGTTATTTTAAGTGTCTGACAACATTATGGAAAGGATCCCTACAGAGATAGAGCTTTAGTTAAAGAGTAAGATCCTATTAGTTTAACCAGAAACTGCTCCAAAATTGCTATTGCCAAACCCACCAGACTCTATTTAAATTAACCGTAATTTCAGAGTGTAGAGAGACGGCATGTTTTCACATCTGTCTGATTGAGTTAAAGGTTAATTACAAGAGTTGGTGGTTGTTGGAACATTGGAGAGGTGAACTAAGAGGTTTGTTTTAGTTTTACTTTGTTCCTGTTGTCTTGGAATGTTTTACGATGATAAAATGAGTTTTGTTCGGTCACTTTCCAACTGGTGATTTTGGGGATGTATCTATTAAACAAGAAGGTCTATCTCTGTAGGGATCCTTTCCATAATGTTGTCAGACACTTACAATAACTGTCTGAGCCTGTCAGTGGTAAAAGCAAATACTTTAAGTGGTTACATTGCAGCCTGTTATCAGCAGCCTCAGTACTGGACCAGTTTCAAAAGTTTTTGCTCCCATTCGTCACTTAGACACAAAAACATAAAAGATTCTAGTCCAAATTGGAAAGTACCAAAGTTACCATTTAAATTAAATGTTAAGAAAATCTGAATGATACAAAATGATCTCTTAAAGGTCTGACTCTTAACGTAACTGAGGAGTAATTGATTACTTTAATCATGTAGGTCACTTTAATGTCTCCTCGGACAAATGGAGTCACAGCTTCTTTTCACAAAGCCTCAGTAAGTTTAATGAACTGGACATTTCTAACCCCTCAACCACCACCTTCTCCTCCCCAACACCTCGAACCGAACCATCACCTCTCCTGACGTCTCATTTAAGTCCATCTGAAACTTATCTTTATCCATCTTTGTGACGTCTTACAGATCTGTCTGTCCAAAAGACATACTCTGTATTTTAAATAAAATCATGTCTCCCTGACTTCTGACTGCAAAAATAAATGTGTGTGATTTCAGTTGGACTTTCCTGCTCTTTTTCTTCCAGCTGTTTTTTTCCTCATGTTTGTGTGTTTCTGTATTTTTACCCTCTGAATCTCCTCGACGTCTCCCAACGTCTTTCCTGTGAAACTTTAAAATGTACGTCAATATTTATTCAGTCCTTCCAGGAAGTGTTGGAGTCATCTTTTTCAGAGGATTATGAAGAAATGTTTAAAGATGTGCCATATCAGGAAAATGGTGAAAAATGTTTGAGAGTTTTTACCAAAGCCCAAGATGACGTCCTCAAATGTTTACTTTTGTCCCCAAAAATAGAGTTTACTGTCACAGAGGAGAAAAGAAACCTGAAAATATTCCCATTTAAGAAGCTGAAATCAGAAAACTTGGACTTTTTTTCCTTAAAAGATTAGTCAAACTGATTAATCGATTAGTAGGTTGGTTGGTGATTAATTTAATAGTTGACAATTAAACAGTTAATTGATTGAAACAATAAAACATTGTCAGTTTCCCAGAATGCACCAAGGCAAATAAAAGTGCAGCAGAGAGACTGACCACTGAAAGGCACAGTAACACAACCACAACTTCCTGGTGGGACTTGATCTATACACGTATATACAGTTTGACAGAATGGCGACGACTTGATATTAAAGCCAGAACAATAAAAGTTTATTAACGTGTCTTCTGTCTCCTTCAGAACAAAGAAAACACTTCACTAAAACCAGCATCAACAGTCTGACGGACACGTCGCAGTATCATGTGGAGGTGGGTCGGGATGGGACGATATTGCATTTTTTTGCTGGTATCTGATATGCTAATATTTAAGGACTTATTCAGCAGATACTGATATGGATATATACACTCTCCTCTGCAGACTAATTTTGATACCACTAAAGAAGCTGTTACTTAATCATGCTATTCTTTTATAGTTCGTCCCCTGGGTTTGATTTTAAGAGAACGCAACTGACTTATCTGGAGTAGATCTGTCTTATAATAGATAACCCAAATAAACTGACTGTATAGTAAACCCTGAGCAGCTGCGGTGTTTCCATGATACTTAGTTGAAGTGTGTTGTCTCCTGTGTGATCTTCAGCACCTGACCACGTTCGTGTTGGACCGTAAAGACGGGATGATCACAGTGGACGATGGCGTCCGTCGTCTTCGTCTGCTGGATGCTAAAGGAAAAGTTTGGACTCAGGAGATGTTGCTGCAGGTGGAGGAGAAAACTGTCAGCCTCATCGACCAGGAGACAAAGGTGAGACTCAGTGTTATATCTGAAATATATTTCCAGACAATGAGTTGCTCTTCTAGTTATCAGAAACTGAATTATTCCCACAAACAAAGAACTTGTGACTTGTGTTTTTCAGAACGAGCTGGAGAACTTCCCCATCGCGACGATCCAGCACTGTCAGGCTGTGATGAACGCCTGCAGCTACGACTCCATCTTGGCTCTGGTGTGTAAAGACTCGGGTCAGACCAAACCTGACCTCCACCTGTTCCAGTGTGACGACATCAAGGTAAACTGCCTGTGATTGGTCGTTTTAGTTCAGAGGCAGCAGATTCTGCAGAGAAATATTATCAGTAAGCTAAAATGATTTTGACATTTGAATGTTGAATGCTGTTTTTGCAACACCAAGCTGAATATTAATCAGGTCGACAGGTCTGTTCTTGCTCAACATTTATTAAACTGAAGGTAACCATAGCGACAGCAGTGATGCTAAGTTACCACTGAAGTCACTCAAAGCCTGGAAACTCCTCAAGGACCTTTGCAACCTGGTTGAGGACATCTGGAAACCTCCACAACAAATTCTGAAACATTGTCATTGACTTTGAACCTTATTAAGGACCTTTGCAATGTTTCAAGGACCTTTTTAAACCTCCTTATGTGCCCTGGAATCTCCATAGGAACCTCCTCATAGACACCTTGAATTCCCTGGACCTCAACACAATGACATCCTGATGTCCAAAATCTTTTAAAGACCTTTTGAAGCTTATTAAGGACCTTCTGGTCCTCCTTTTGGACCTCTTCATGGACTCCTGGAATCCCCCTAGACATCTTCACAAGAAGCTCCTACAGGATGTGCACAATCTTTTTTTTCGGAACTTTATACCTGCTCTGCCTGTCAAAGACCCCTATAACGTTCCCAAGGACCTCTATGACCTTCTCTAGGATCTCAAGGATACAAGGAACCTTCTCAAGGAGTTTTTTGCAACCTCCTAGTGGACCTTGGGACTTTTCCGACACACCTTTCCCATCTCCTCAATGACTTCTCTGACCTCTGCAATAACATGTACAGCAGGTTCAAGGACATTCAAGCCTCCTTAAGGACTGTTGGAATTTCTACAAAGACCAGTGTAACGTCTTCAATGATCTCAAGGACCTTGGGAAATAAGAAACAGCCCCAGACCCAAAAATATTTTGACCATTTACATCAAAATTAGCCACATTTTAATACGATGAATTCTGATATATGGGTGTTTCTGGTCAATATTTTCTGTGTGATTTTTCATATTTTTTTTGATTACAAAGCTCAGAGAAAGACAACTTTGAACATGGATTTTGTCAGTTCAACACATGAAGTCAGACAACTAACAATCAAGTGACAAATACACAGAATACAGAATCTAGTATCTTTGTTTGTGATGAAAAGGAACAATTTCATTTAGATATAATTTAAATGGTAGTGGACCAAGAATAGAGCCCTGCGGTACACCTTGACTGATTTAAAAAGAAAAAAGCTATTACAGATGTTTAAAAGCCCAAATTTTCGACCTTTACAGATAAATGAAATGAGAAATGTTGCAGGTTTCATGTCTGAAAAGGTTTCATTTGTTTAATCCTGCTATTAATGTGTGTGTTGATTCTTCCTCAGGCGAATCTGATCCAAGCAGACATAGAAAGTGCCATGATCGATGCCAAAGGAGGCAAAGTGAAGAAGAGACCAGAGACGCTCAAGTAAGAACCAATCATCAAACACTTTTATAGGGTTACATTAAATGCTGACAGCTGATTGGCTGATCTGTCTGTCCATCTGTCTGCAGGATGATCCTGAAGAGTGACGGGATCATCCCCCCTCCCCCCGCTGCTCCTGCCCCCGAACCACCGGCACCATCCAATCAGCTGGACGTGAAGAGTCGAGCAGCCGCATGGTCAGCCTGGACCAATGAGCAGCAAGACTGTAAGTAATAGACTGATCAACTGTTTTCAAGCAAAATTTTATATTTTGGGGAATATAAACTGTTAAGCAATTTGACACAGGCATTTTGGGACATTTTTTACTTTTTCTAGATATTTTGTAGACTAAACATTGATTTGATTAGGCAAGAACATGTCAGCCCCAAATTTGTCTTTAATGAATATTAAATATTGCAGTTCAACTAGTGGCTGCAGACTGAAACCTCATCATATTCTGTAAAACTGCACATCTGATTGGTTATGAACGTTGGTTGATTGGTTGTTTATTCTGTGATCAGATGAGAAGCAGCGGCAGATATCAGAGGAGGACGGACCTGTGGAGATGACTGCAGCGAGAGTGGACCGAGACGTGGTGAGTCAGAAACAAACTGTCCTTTTTACATGTTGCATGTTTGTCGCTGATCTGAGAGCAGCTGGTGGAGCTGCTGCGTTTAAATCTGAGGTCAGTGAAGTTGACAGGACAATAGATAAAAGATTTAAGCTGATTGAAGAATGTAGTTTGATTTAAACGTAATCAGAGTTCGGGAGCTTTGAGGGAAAATCTGGTTACATAAAGGAAAGATACGAGAGCGGCGAGAGAACTGACCTCCGCTCTGTTGGTTTAGGTTTAATCATTAAAGTCTGAATAAATGTCCCGTTAAACACAAACCTCAAGGTGACATTACAACTTTTGTTTTGGCAGCAAATCCTGAACCACATCCTGGACGACATCGAGTTCTTCGTCACCAAACTTCAGAAGGCTGCCGAGGCTTTTAACGAGCTCTCCAAGAGGAAGAAGGTGAAGAAAGGGAAGAAGAAAGGTCCAGGAGGTGAGGAGGGGCGCTGGTTTTACTTCTAATGGCAGGAAACCAGTCGGTGTTTCTGTCACCTCAGAGCAACATGTGGAGTTATTCTCCAACTGGTGATTCATTTTTATAGATTAATCGTCCTGCATGAGGAAGTGAAGGTTTCACTAAAAATACACAATAAATGTCAAAGCACTCAGTGAAACCAGAATAAACAGACGTCACACACAAACTGATGGAATCAACTCAACTTACTCTTAAATGTTGCAGCAGTTTCTTTGATTTCCACCAAGGATAAACGTCCATAAATCTTCAATACATTTATTTACATGACTTCAAAATTCACGAGGTTGAACTTAAATCTCACACAGACTACAAAGACTTTGAAAGTCTCTGGGCCCTATTTAAACAATCTGTAGCTAGTGGTCTAAAGTGCATTAAGGGCTCAGGTCCACCAAAGCGTTTTTTTTCTCCTCTCTGAGGCCAGTGTATTCTTGTAATGCTTTACAACGCTGTGCTACAAATGCCATCAGCACGACGAGGCACTGATTACGCATTCTGAGCTGAGTGCTGCTTGTTGGACTTTTTTTGTCTGCGCGCTGAGAATTGAAAAATGTTCAACTTGTCCAACATTCAATCCCAGTGGAAGAGAGACGAACCCATCTTAAAGAAATCTGTTAATATTCTGTTTCCTCTCATGAACCCACACAGACCAGCGTGTCTGTCCTCACTCCCTGCGTGCTTCAGCCTTTCCCTCATCCAAAGCAAGTACACCACCTTGTGCCAACATGTTGACTTCTGCAGATATTCTGTATCATAGCAACTAGCAAACTTAGCTAAAAAAAACAAGTTTTGCCCCTCTAAAGGGTTCTCAAATGCTCTCAGTTGGATGTTTCCTGCTGGAAACGAGGCCTTAGGGCGAGTTCAACTCCTCTTTGCTCGTTAGTCTGGCTGCAAAGGAAGGCGCAAGGGGTCGAGAAGTTGTATTTAGTTCCGTTATTAATCATAGTTGTGTTCTGTGCAAAACATGAATACAACTAATAACAGTGTCATTTCCCTCCTGTTAAAAGCCAGGTGGACCTGCACCTGCTGCACTGCTGTGTACAAGTAATTTTCTGCCGAGAGTAATGCAGTCAGAGAAATAATGTCACTGCAGCAAATATCATTTGAAGGGCCAGTGTGTAATATTTGGCATGGTTCATTATCAAATCTGAATCTGAATATTCTACCCATTAATATACAAGTGTATAATCGTAGGTACTGTAAACAAGTATGTGTGTATTAAGTACGTGTGTTACGCTAGCAGAGTTTGGGACGGAGTCTTTTACCCTCTGGAGTGTTACCAGAGTCTCTGGAGTGCTCAAATAAACAGGCCTTTTTCCCAAACACTACTCTGGTCTCCTGCTCGTGAGGGATTCAATACAATATCGTAACATGGTTTAGTTTTCTAAATAAACATTCACCTCGTCGCTAGATAGACCTACTCCTGAAAAACTCGTGTCTGCGCAAGGCTTTTTGTCCCTACGAGGCCACCGTCATTTACCCAACGGGAGGGGCGAGCGAGTGAGCCCTGCAATCTAGAATTTGACCACTGATGTCACTGTTTTCAACCCATTTTACACACTGGCCCTTTAAGCAGCAAATTAAAAACTGTAGACGTAAATCTGACAGAGGAAGCAGAACTAAACTTCTAGTCTTTGAAATAATGAATGAAGTTACGTTGCTCCTCGTGTGTGAATGTGCACAGCGTCTCTGTTAATGTGGAGTCAGACTGCAGCTCTGCTCTGATCTCTGCTACGTTCACATTTTACAGAATGTCATTCTTATTTTTTCTGTTTGGCATGTTAATTGGTGTGAACCCCCACAGCGCTCAGGGGAGGTCGTGGATTTATAAAAGGTAGAGACCAGATGCCAGACTGTAAGCAGCAGGCAGCTACAACACAGCACCAAAAAAACCCTGCAAATACAGTGAAGTGAAACACCAAACGACAGAGAATCTGGCGTTGGCATTTACTTTTAATTTGCTGGTGAGTGTGTTTGCAAACAGTAACAGGATTTGAATAAATAAGGTTTCCTAGCTGAGGAGTGATTTGGGAGGTTCTCAGAGCAACTCTGAGCAAGGAAGGGACAGAAACCTTTATCTTAGTGAGGAGGTGTGGTCGATCCCATTGCTAGGTGTGATGCACTCTTTTAACAGATGTGATTGGTTGTCACAGACATGCCCCTCTGTGAGCCTGCAAGGTGAGGACACCCAGTGGAAATGAAATGAACTGCTGACAGTGAAAGTGTTGACATTGTTAGTGTGATCACTCTGCTGATGGAAAGTTGAGACAGAATATCCAAATATCTTAGTGTTGTGATCAGTTTATTTCTTTATTATTTATTTATTGATGAGCTCTTTCAAGGTCTTTTATCTTTACCAGGACCTAGTCTTAACTTTAAGGGGAAATTCTAAGAAAATGTCACAATTGTCGTAGAATTTCTTCACAAGGAACAACTCTTTGTATGAAGAAACTTTGTGAATACGGCTGCAGGTTTTTGTTGTTGCTCAATCGCTTTCTGCTGCTGCAAAATAACAATACACCAACACTTCACATGACCACACGTCTCTTTAAGACCTTCACGCCCATTGGTGCAGAGACAGACACAAGTTTATTTGCTACTTGCACAATGTGGACGCTGGCTTTAAAAATGACGCCTGCATCAATCTGAAACTGACAGAGTTGGGCCCTGTTGTGTGACGCTTTGCGCCGAGTGTAACATCGGGCCCTTTGCTCTGCTGCTCACATGACGTGTTTGTGTCCCAGACTGTTGCCATGGTGACACGAGGGTGTACAAACCACACAGCTGATCTCAGACCAGGTCCTTTATCAGCATGATGTTATTAATCCTTGAACAGTCTCTGAGAAAAAAAGCAGCTGTGAAACTTTGTGAAGCTTTTCTGGAGCTGGTCAGTAACCACACAGCTTCACATGTGAGGTCATGAGGTCCGGTACAAAGCTTCAGAGAGAAGAAGAAATCTCAAACAGTTTCCGAGGTCGAGAATGTGTGCGTCACCCACAGCATGATGGGAATTGTAGTGCCAAAACTTGGATCCAAAATAATGAAATATGAATATGAGCTAATTTCAGAAGCATCTCCATCTTTCTTGTCGCCGCTTTTTCACCTTCATTATGTTAAAAATGAAATATTTGTGCCTGAAACTTTTGGATTGAACTTGTTGCTCTGTGTGCTTTTTGTCCACCAGAGGGCGTCCTGACTCTGCGCTCCAAACCTCCGGGTGAGGACGAGTTTGTCGACTGTCTGCAGAAGTTCAAACACGCCTTCAACCAGCTGGTAGGATCATCTTCATCATCCTCATCCTCTGATTGTAGAAACATGTTGTGTTGAACACGCCTGTGTTTGTGTGACCTGCAGGGGAAACTCAAGGATCACATCCAGAACCCGAGCGCCGTCGACCTGCTTCACTTCCTCTTCTCTCCTCTCAGGATGGTCAGTCGGCTCTTTAACACTCGTTTATTTATCCTCTAAACAGCTGAAGATGTTTTTGTTTTTAACTCTCTGGAGTCTTTTTGTCGTTTTGGTCTCGACGCTGTGAAGTTCATTCATCATTTAATAATGTTTTCATTTAAGTTTTTAACATTTAATTTTGTGCCTCAGTTGTGAAACACCAAGTGAACAATTCTGAACTAAAATAAAACTTTGCGACAGAAGTTCCCACTGCGCTCTCTCCTGAGGTTTAAAAGAGTCAGTTTGTCCCCCCATCTGTCCTCCACCTCTCCTCCATCTGTCCTCCACCTCTCCGCCTCCAGGTGATCCAGGCGTCGGGCAGCGTGGATCTGGCCCGCAGCGTCGTGGTTCCTCTTCTGACCAGAGAGGCCATCGACTTCCTGCACGCCTCAGGAACAGCCGAGGAGAGGCACGTCTGGGTCGCCCTGGGAGACGGCTGGACCAAATGCAGGTGAGATCACGACACAGTCTGAACTCTGCAGGTGACCTGCTGTGACCTCTGTTTGTCAGTAACTGGAGGCTGCGTTGATATAAAAGTCAGTTTTACCTTTGTAGTAGCAAAGATTTCTGCACACTCACGTCTGTGCAGCGCTTTAAATGGTCAATAACAACTATAATTCTACTACACTATAATATTATCATTGATTTTTTCTTTATTGTTTTTGTTTTGCACCTGTTTTATATTTTTTTTTTATTAATAACTGAATAAAATGTGCCATTAATTGGTATTTCTGTTTTAATTTGCTTTTTAATTTATTAATTAAATTTATTAATTCCTCTGTTTATTTACTTTGCTATTTGTTTTCTCTTTTACTTATTTATTTATTTATTCATTCATTATTACCTGTTTTATTTTTCCCCTTTTTATTTAGTTTCCTTTTTTAGTTTTCTCTTTTACCCATTTATTTATTTTAAATGTATTAATTTATTTATTGTTTTCCCATTGTATTTTCTCCTATTTATTTCCCCAAGCTAATTTATTTCTCTATTATTGTCTATATACATTTCTTGACACATTATCTTTGATAATTATTATTGTTAGATATTGTTTGATATTGTTTGATGTGTGTGCAGGTTGGAGTGGCCGAAGGATCATTACTTCCCCCCGTGTGTGCTGACGTTTCGGGACGGCTGGGAGCCTCCAGTGTTCCCAGTGCACCCAGCTGTGACTCCGTCCAGAGAGCAGGAGCTGACGCAGCTGGCCGAGAGTCTCGCCAACGCAGAGATCCAGAGACAAGAGGAGCTGAGGAGCAGACTGGAGGTTCATATCTGCACCATCACGCGTCACGTCCTCCACAGTAACACAAACTCATATTAACACGATGTTTCCTGTGTGTTTGTGCAGCAGTCGGCGGTGCAGAAGTTCCCTCCTGCAGACGGGTACGCCTTCGCAAACACCTCCTACAAACGCATGCAGATCCTGGATCAGGAATCGGCCATGGCTGCTTTTAAACAGGCCGTCAGCCGCCGCGTAGACCGGTAACTCTGAGGTCACATGATGCCCTGGAGAACTGATCCCAGATCTGCTCTTTACTGCCTGTTAATCTACGGAGGAGGAAATGTGACTTATTCATCATTAGATACATAAACACTCAACACACATCAGGGAGAGCTGAAGGAGATAAATAAATATACCAATAGATACAGAGTTCATTAGTAAATAAATGTTTCAAATTAATCAGGACACAAATTGTTCATCCAGTCATTCAAACTTTATTTAAACTTTATTTAAACTTTTTTCCTTTTTTTTTTTTGCAAAAACAAAGGAAAGGGAAACAGAGAAAAGGCACTACCATTATAAAAATAATATAAAGCCATTGAAATTTTACAATTAGGGAAAAGAAAAATTAGTATAATTAAGATGTAATTAAAATGCAGTTTATGTAAAAGAATAAAAATTAAAAAATAAATATTTTTTTTATTTGTTGTTACTTTTTTTCATTTTTATTTATTAGATATTTTTAGATTTAGGCTTTTTATTTTTTTCTATTTCAGAAATACAGAATAACAGAAATAAAATATAGAAATAAATCAAAGATATATACATTTAAATTATTTATTGAATCAAATATGTATATATTCAAATTTGTATTTATTTTAGTACTTGTTTATACGTTAATTATTTAATTTATCAGTCAAAAAATCTAGGTAACTTAATTCTTCGCCAGCAGTTATGCAGCAACAGGACACATACATTTAGCACATCAAACACTGAGACCATAAAACATAACTACATAACATCTAAGACATAAATACACTGTAAAAAATACGTACCATTAAAAAGCTTTTTTAAAACAGCAACTTTTAAATGTTGATGATGAATAAGACATTTTTCATACTCTGTATAAATCATATAAATCCTCTGAACTGGACAAACTCTCTCAGCTCCTCGTTCTGACTGATTTGTTTATTTATAATAATCTCTTTATTCTGAGTGATTTAACGTTCTGCTGTTTGTCTGAAGAAAACACGTCAATCTGAGAACAATAATCTAAACTCCTCAAATGTTTCCTCTTCTCTGATTTGATCTTCTTCTTTCTCACTCAGACTTTTTCACCTCTGAAACTGAATTATTTTAATTAAATCACTTCTTTAAATCTTTTTTTTCTCTCAGTAACTTTTTCTAAAGTCGGGACACTTCTCCACGGCTGTAATATCGTTACCATCACATAACCATCTTACCTCAGTCCCCTCATTATTTGCTTATTGAATTCATAATTGGAACTCATCTTTTATTTTTTATATTTTGACACTGTGTGTGTTTTATTTTCATCCATTTGTAAAAGTATTAAGCTATTTGCACTTTTAATGGTTGAAACTTGTTCGAGTAGCTACATATACTACATACGCTTTTTCTGTGAATATTGTAATTAATAATAATTAATGATGTTGTGACTGGTTGATTTATTTTAGGAGTTTTGATGCCGACAGCAGAGTCCAACAAAAACTGTTTGCCAAATCTAAATATGACTTTGTGGCAAGAAACAACACGGAGCTGTCCGTCCTCAAAGACGAAGTCGTCGAGGTTTGTTTTTTATATGACTGTGATTATGAAGTATTGATTTCATGCATCAGTTTGAAATTGGTCTGAACTACACGTTTTTTTTTTTTTTTTTTTTTTTTTTCAAAGAAAATTATATTTATAATTTCATCAAGGTGATGTTTAAATGAAACTGAGTGTTGAAGACATGAAGCTGTGTTTTTAAATTTTGTGGCCACCAACCAAAAAATCTCGAAGATTAGAAAAATCATAAAACTATATGTTTAATTTAATTTCATATTTCAGTTTCATCTTTTCTTATTTGTATCTCACTACAGTTTGGTTTGGTGCGAGGAATGTCACTGTGGTAAAGAATATAAAATCTCTTTATTACTGTTATTTATTTTCTTTGCCCCAAAAAGTCAAATTTATTCCAAAAACGAAAAATAAGGGATCGGAATCTACCTTACAAATGTATGTAGTATATTTAGATTAATCAAAACACCTGCTCAGGTAAATGCCTTTGTCAAACTTCAGGATAAATATCAGAATAATATAATCTGGTCAAAACAAACAAGCTGACCTATTTAAACCTTATTTATGCTTAAATATTACATTTTTTCAGGCCCAATATTGATCTGCCAAGGACTTCACTTCCTGTATAAACTAAGCAAACTTTATATTACTTAAACAATCACCAATAAAATGTGAATTAAATTCTAAATTGAAGTTTTTAACGAAGTGTCTAATCCCTGGATCTCGTCTGTCAGGTTATTGACGACAGGAAGCAGTGGTGGAAGGTTCGTAACGGCTGCGGGGCGTCCGGCTATGTGCCAAACAACATCCTGGAGATCACCAAAGCTGTGGACATTACCGGCAGAGGAGAGCCCATCTACAGCCACACCATACAGGTAGGACACTCTTCATCATTAATCACCTCATCAGTTTCATCACATCATCACATCAGTCTCATCTGCGTTCATGTGTTTTATTTTGAACTGTTAAAGCTTATGATGCCAAAGAAGGAGTTTGAGTTATTCAAGGTAGGGCGACTGTTTTTAGTGACGAGTGTTTTTAGCGTGCAGTTTTTAGCGTCCCAAAGTTTCTTCAGTAGTTCTTAATAAACCCCGTGTGCACTGCTGTGGAAATTTTTAAAGGAACAGTCTCACATTTTGGGACAAAGATTCTAAGACTAATCAAGGCTAAACACATCCTGGGATCTAGCATCAGTTAGCTACAAACAAAATAAAAAATCAGATGTGCTAGCTACACTCAGCAGGCTGCTAACACTTAGCATGATGTTAGATATGTTTGTAACCACCATGAAATTATTATACTCTCTGTTTTGTAGCTAAACTTGCTAGTGGTTTTCCGTTTGTGTCGGTTGTCCGTGTTTGTGCTAAGCTAGGCTAAGTACGCCCTGGATCTCAAATCAGGTTGTTGATTTAACGGCTAACAGGATTATTGTGAATGTCAGACTGTTCCTTTAAGTGTTTTTTAGGGTTGAATCTGTATTTTTAGTGAAATCTTAGTTGGTTTTTGTTGATTTAATTGCAGTGAATTTCTCGCTGTGAATAAAAACACTTTGTTTCATCATCACCATGTTTTACTTTTTCATGTCATTTCACGTTTCCAGCAATTACTGGGAGAGTTGAACGAGGTAAACACCAAACAGACATTGAACTTCACATATTTAAGGTTCAGACAGTCGAGTGAATCTGTCAATATTCGGATGGTGATGCATTTTCTGTTGTTGTGGCTTCAAGGGTTTTAAAACCCAAATAAAATGTGTCTCCAAGTATCAGAATGAAACCTCCACCTGTCCTCCACCTGTTAGAAGCAGACTACCAGGACAGACTACATCCCCAGTAAGCCAGTAGCGACTCCAATGCCTCCTGCTCCAACACCGCCCCCTCCGGCTCCCGCCAGGCTCCCCACGCCGCCGCTGCCTCCTCCAGCTGCCGAGCCCCCCAAGCCGGCTGCCAGCGGCAGTGCGGTCAGTCGTCAGAACAGCACCACGTCCAGTGACAACGGCAGTGTCGTCACGAGGGACCACAACAGCCAGAGGCCTGTATCCGTCAACCGTGAGTCCAAGTCAGAAACTCTGTAGCATCAACAATGTCTCAGTTTGTAGACTACAAAAAAATCTTATTTTTTTAAAAATATCTCAGACAAAAAACTCATTATCAAGTCATTTTTTTAGTTATTGATTTTTAGTTGTCAAGGTTTTATTTATATTTTCCTAATTCATCTTGTAGCGCTTCTTAAAAAAAACATAAAAAAGAGTCAATCAATCAGTCAATCAATTTTATTTATAAAGCCCGATATCACAAATCACAATTTGCCTTTTTGAAGTTTAGGTAATTGATCTGTTTCTTCTGGCTTTATTGATAAATACAATTGTGTATCATCAGCATAACAATGGGAATTTACAGTGATTTCTAATGATGTTGCCTAAGGGAAGAGCACATAAAGTGAATAGAATTGGTCTGAACACAGAACCTTGTGGAACTCCGAAACAAACTTTAGTGTGTTAAGATGATTAATCGTGAACGTGAATGAACTGAAGTCGATTTTGATAAATACAATCAGAATATTTGAGAATACAATCACTATATTTGGAAAATGGAAAAAATAAAAATAAAAATTGGGGGAAAAATTGTATTTTGACAATAGTAATAACATTTTGAAGTGGCAATGTTCCAAAACTATGTAATAATATTCAAAAACAACATATTAGTAAAGGTAATATTTTAAGAGTACAGTTGTAATATTGAAAGAGGAAAGTTGTGTTAAATTTGAGGAATCATAATGAAAATAAAGTCACAGAAGTGGGAGGAAAATATTCCTTTTAGAACAATACATTGTGTTTATCAGTCAGGTTGTTAGTTTGTGCATTGAGCATTGTAAATATTAATAGAGCTTAATAATTCTTGAAATATTATGACTCAGAATATTAAACTTTATTCATCATAACACTGCAGCATTTTCACAAAGTTTCAAATTGTTCGTCCTTTTCATGGCTCCAACAGTGATTATCGGATTTATCAGATAAGAACAGTTCATTGATTGTCAACACTCTGTACAGTGACGTGTTTTTCATACCTCTCCTGCAGGCAGGAAATCCAACATGGAGGAAGTTCAGGACGAGCTGATGCACAGATTGACTTTAGGTCGCAGCGCTCAGAAGAAGTTTCAGGTTCCGTCTCGCAGCGGCAGCCTGCCGTCCAACAGCATCACCTACGACTCGTCACCTGACGACGTCAAGGCCTGGTTAGAGGCCAAAGGCTTCAGCCCAGTGTGAGTATCCACAGACAGTCTGTCAGTTTAATCTGTGTATCTGTCATACTCAGACGTCTTATTTTGATGTATAATATATATATTTTAATCAAAATAATAAGGTACAAATTCAAAGCTATGAATTGAAAGTCAGAAAAGTGACATAAAACAAACGTGATGACTGTTTAAGTCAAACTTTGTGTAATTTTCACTTAGAAGCAGGTGATTACCAAATTGTAAATTATAATAATTACTACTGAATACTTTATTTTTTATTTTTTAATACGACCGAATTTATGACTTTTCACTATTTAACATTGAGGTTTTAGTGATTTTAAACCGTACGATGTCAAAAACTTGGTTTGAAATGTTTTCGATGGTTTGCAAGTTTAAAAAAACGTTAGTAGAGGCTAGAGACTGACCTGTCCAGGTGTGTCCAGGTGTGTCCAGGTGTGTGCAGATGTGCATTTATTGTATCAGACCTGACCATGACTGTTTCCTGCGTGCAGCACCATCACCAGCCTCGGCGTGCTGACCGGCGCTCAGCTGTTCTCTCTCAACAAGGAGGAGCTGAAGACGGTTTGTCCTGATGACGGAGCTCGAGTCTTCAGCCAGGTCACCGTCCAGAAGGCCGCGCTGGAGGTGGGTGTCACAGGTCACACATGACGACATCGACACCAAAACACCTTCAGACTCAAATCTTTGTTTCACCCTGAAAAATAACACATGTATTCTACAATCAATCACAACATCAAATTACATTCTCAAGTATGCACACAGATACACAGCCTCTGACTCACATAACAACAACTCGTTTGGATAAATATTCACTGAAAAGTCTCTAGAAAAACACTGCTGTTATATGTTGGATTACAAAGTGTCTTCTGTCAGCTGCAGTGTGTTTAGCCCCGTTTCCACCAAACACTTTCAGTACGGTACCTTTGGAACCAGCAGTAACCCTTCAGACATGGTACCTAGACCCTAGTGTTTCCACCACAGACAGTCCTCTTGAATGTGGGCGAGGTTGTTGTCACTGACTGCTCCGTCCAGCCCTCGCTGTATTTTGTCCTTTATCAGTCTGCACCTGGTTTATTGTCCACAGAACGACATTTTCAGAACAAAATAAAACAGGCTGCAGTGAGAGTCTCTCTCCATGGGATATTTAAAAATAGCAGCTTTGTGCATTTAGTCCTTCTCAGGCAAGCTCAGGGGTTTAGTGTTGCTGTAGCCCACAGGAACAACACTCCACGATGCTTTTTTTTTCTTCAAGTGAGGATCAGAGTATATGCAGTTCACATAACCACGGTATAAGATCGCTGCTTGTTCTCGCGATATTTCGACCGCGCTTTGCAAAGCAGAGCTAAATGGTAAACAAACATGGCTGCAGATAAGGTAAGACAACACGTTTACATGTGGTTTTCTGTATGTTCTCTGACATTTATCCTAACGATATGAGGCAGTCTTTGTGGGAAAACAGCTTGTTTAGTGGACTGACTTTGCACTTGAAGTGTGTGCGTTCACTTACGTTTTAACAGGTCTGATGCTACTATGCGCCCCGGCTGTATCTAGGCTAACGGCTAACATGCTAACTATTATTTTTATGTCACTACTCACTTGAAACAAATTTAGGACGATAGGAGACAGGTTGAAATAAACCAAAATTTCCCTTTAACTGAACCGTACTGCTGGGTGGAAACAGGGCTTTTGTGTCTGCGTCTCAAAGTATATGTTCAGGGTCTTTTCTGTCTTTAAGCTTTCTATCCCCCAACTCTGCCAAGGTCTGGTGTGTGGTGTCTATTTCCACCTGCAGGTTTTCTTCTGACCCTCCTTTGATCTTCTGAATCTGTAACCACATTCATTAAGGTATCGTGTTCACAAACGGATGTTCACCGCGTCGTTCTGTTGGACAGAATCAAAGGAACAACGCCAGAAACTTTTTTTATGGTGACTCCATCAGATTAAGACTCATCGTTTTGATGTGGAATCACTGATTCCTGACTTAATTTGGACTTTATGTTCTCCTGCTTGTCTTGGGACCTGGGACATATTCGTCTTAATTTTTCAGGACTTGTAGGTCTTGACTTTGACGTGGAACTGGACTTGAGGGTTGCTGGTCTTGACTCTGGACTTGTTACTTGTAAAACAATGTCCTTGTTTTACCTCTGCAGTAATGTCTGGTTGTTGCCTGTTTTTAATATTCACCATACAAATAAAAACGATGAGTCTTACTCGTACTGTAGTCCACAGTTGTTTCTCAAGCAGCACAGAAGGTGTTTGTCTGGGTTTTCATGTTAATTGATTAATTAAGATAATAATTAATTTCCTGAATCTGTCCGTCAGAACGAGGCTCTGGACGTTTCATGTATAGCCGCATTTTAAGGTAGTGCCAGTATTTGTCTTCCTGCTGTGGCTGTACAGTAAGTCCTCCTTTAAACTCCCTGAATGAACCAGCTCCAGTACGTTCCACTTCCTGTTGACCTCTGACCCTCACCTGCTGCCCTCTGACCCCGCCCCCTGGAATGACATCTTAACAGACAAACTTGTGGTCTGTGTGCTAGCTTAGCTTTGATTAGCGGTCAGCTAATCGTACAGATGCTACTTTAACTACCAGCTTCTCCTCAGAGCTCTGACAGAGATTTACCTGATTTACCTTTACCTCCTTTAGGACCCTTCTCACCTGCAGCTGGTCGCACACAGACGTCAAACAGCTCAAAACTAAAAAACAGCAAAGAAAAGTCACAACATTTAAAAGAAAATCAAATGAGGATAAAAAAGTGACAAATTTACCAAAAAATTATATAAATAAATAATAAAAAAAGATAATTTAATAAACAAATAAAATGATAGATACATCAATAAAAGCTATGAAAAATACATATTTTAATAATTAAATGCATAAGTGAATAAATATAATAAGATGTATTTGTATAATTCTACAAATATATTTATATATTTTTTAAAAATTGTATGTATTTTTCTTTTCAGTTTTTAGCAATATGTATTTTTAGATTTTACATTTATTTCTAAATATGTTTTTTATTTTGATTTCTTTATTTTTATTTCTGTTTTTCTAAATATATGTAAAAAGAATTAAAGAAATAAAGCAAGTGGCAATAAATAAAAGACAATGTTTTGCTTAAATGATATACATGTCATTATGCATTTAATTATTTCTATGTTAATTTATTTCATATTTATTTATTTGATTATAATTCTGAGGTGAGTTAAGCTTTTAATTATTTATGTATTTAATTTTTTGAATGGTCATTTTTGTCCTTTATTTTTAATTGACATTTTTAAATGTATTTATTTTTTTCCCTTAATTAAAAAAATATTTAATTGTATTTATTTATTTTTGGTGAGTCTTTTGAAACAGTGACTCGGTGGTGTAACAGATCTCTGTGCGACCAGTTTTAGAAAGTACTTAGAGGTACTTTGTTACCCAGCATGCCCCTGAGTCAAGCAGCTGCCTCATACTTTAGATATGTTCATGCACCTGCTCTTCACAGCTCGCAGCAGCAGCGCCAGTCACCAGAAGGCTTCTTGAGGTTGGTTCAGGCCGCTGGCTGCGTTTACATGGAGAATAACCATCTAACCACAGCCAGCGCTGTTAGACTCTGAGTGACCAGAAGATTTTCTCGTCTTCAGCTGATAAAATCTTCTGATTTCCAGGAGGAAAGTGTCAGCAGAGACGCTCTGTAGATTGTTGGCAAAGACGCTCAGTCGCTTCAGAGGCAGCGAGACTCAAGACATTTACATTTTGTGTTTGTGTTTCACGTCTAACCAGCTGTTTGTCTTCTCTATTCTGTTTCCTCCCCACGCCCTCACTTCTCTGGATACTCTTCACCTCCTTCTGTCTCTGTTCTCTTTCTTTGTCTTCTGTCTCTTTGTGCCTCCAGAAGAGTTCAGGCTCTGAGCTCCAGGAGATCATGAGGAGGCGGCAGGAGAAACTGGCAGCCAGCACCTGTGATTCAGGGGTGGAGTCTTTTGACGAAGGCAGCACCCACTGAGCTCCACACACACGGCTTCCTCCCTTCCTCCCTCCTGCTTTACTTCCCTCTTTATTTTTTTTTTCTTTTCAAACTGCAGCCTGCTGTTTTCTCGCACTCTTGATCCTCAGGCGGCGGCCGACCATGCCGAGTTTTTGGAGATCATGCGGCGCAGGCAGGAGCTCCTCAGCTCGTCTCCATAGAAAGAAATATTAAAAACAAAAAAACAAAAAAAAAACAACCAACCAGCCGACTGACTTTTGGACCGTCTGATATTCAAACCGAGAGAATTCTGCCATGTTTGCCTGACGTACACGTGAACACTTGTGGGACTCTGGAGGAGTTTGTGTTGGTTTTGTAAAAAGTGAAGAAAAGCTGCTCAGTAGCTCGGTTTCCAAAGCAAAGCCTCTCAGTATTAATGAACGGCTGGTAGTTTGTTAGCTTCAGTTTGTGCCTCTCAGGTGGAGCTGCAACGATTCGTCAATTAATCCATTGAAACAGGCTTTTCATCTGTTTTCCAATGTTTGTAGCCCAAACGATTAATTGAGAAAGTAATCTATGGATTAATTGTAACAAATATAATCGTTCATTTCTCATGTGTCGTCACCTTTGAGTCACAGAGATAAACATTTGTTTCTGAAAGACTAAACCCCGACAACACTTACTGCTACACTTATGCTTTCTGGGTCGCTGATTAGACTCTTTGAAGACTTGACAATACCTTCAAATATTAGGAAAATGTTATTAATCAACCGTCTGGATTATGTCAAATGTGGTCACAGATTTATCTTTCAGAAAAGCAGATGTTTAACTCAACGACTTGAACGTACTGACGATAAACGAGAGGCACAAGCTGATGTTCGTAGTCCATGTAACAGACGGGTTGATGGTTTGTACAGAAATACATTTAAGTGAATGTTGGTTTGAATATATTGTTCTAGTGAACACATTAATAGACTGATTAATATTTACTGTACAGTTCAGATTTTTTTGGCCAAGAACATCATGATATTCATAGTATGTAATTTTTTTATTTTATGATTATATGAAAGGTTTAGATGAATTAATATAATTGATGATAGATCTGATTGACTGAGAAACAAAAGACGTGAAAATCCTTTCTCTTGAAATGCACAAGAACTTTATTATAATGTCTGATTTAAGGACATCACGTGATTTAGAGTTAGAGACATTATTACACACAGATCTCTTGAGATGTTATTAGATTTGGCGATCGGCATTTTTGCACAATAAATAATGAAAATGTTTCTGAGCTGAAGGCGAGTGAAGAATCAAACCTGTAAGATGATTTTTTTTTAATTTTTTTTTTTTCAAACGGCTGTAAAAATCTGTTTCTGCTGACGTTTGAGTTAAAAGTTCAAATGTCGTCCAAACACTGAAGCGAATGTAGTCTGACTCAGCGATCCTCCCATTGTAAACCTGATGAATGTTTTCTTCAGGCTCCGCCCACCGCCACAGGGAGCCTCGTGTGTTTAGAAACAAACGGTCCCGTCAGTCATCTGACATCGTCATGTTTTCACCAACATGCTGTTAATGTAAACAGGAAGTGCTTGTCATGCAGAGTGACAGCAGCGAACAGACTGTAGCCACCAGCTGACGATGACCTGAAGAAACTCTACGACTGATCTTTAATTATACGCAGCTGTTTTCAAACAGAATGAAGACTTTATAGATTATATAAAACTAAAGCACAACACTGATTTAAACTGATTGTTCTCATCATGATTCTGTCGTCGTTCATGCTTGTTTTATTCAGTCATCTCATGTCGGCTGAGGCTGCGTCAGCAAATACTGTCACTGACGCTGACTGACGGGACACCAAACATTTGTTCAGTGGGAGTTGTGTTTTCTTCTATACTGTAAATTCTCAAATGGTTAAAGTGTCAGAGAGGCAGGTCTTTGTTCCTAATGTCCACTGTTACCCAGGTGATACAGACTCAGCACCTCCTACATGTTTGTTTTCAGGGTAAATTCAGTTTAATGAATATTTCCACAGTGCTAATTCATCCGTACATCAACAGAGTCATGTCACCACTCAACACTGTTTTCACTCACTAATCATTTCCAGTGTCGATCACTGTGAAGCTGCTGTCAGTCAATGTCAACTTGTGAAACACCCATAAACCTTTTCTGTCCCAAAATGTATCTCAGAGCATCTGATACCAATAAGAAAAATATTCTGAAATCAGGTTCAAACTCATGCCAAGACTCTTATGATGAAATTGTATTTAATACCAGTGACATCATAGTTGATACCAATCAGGCACACTTAAAAATTTAAAATTAAAAAAGGAAAATTAAAACAGAAAAACCACTTTGCTTACTATAAAAATGAAGCTTATTATAGTTAACTAAAACTATGTGGGGAGGTAACTGAATTAAAAATAAAAATTAGTTTTTGTTTTTTTTCGAAGGTCTAACTGAAACAATATTGTGTACGTATAAATAAAAAAATGAAATTATACAGAAAACGTCGTCTTTTAGTCAAGTTTCTCAACGCAACAAACACGAGGAGGCATTAGTGGGTACGTGTATATTGAGACAGGGACGTCTACATGACTAAGTCTTCACAAAGTGCTGTTTGTATTGTAATAAGTATTCTGAACTTCAAAATTATTTTCTGTGACAAATACCATCTTATCATAATAAAGGAAATTAAACTACTTCTGAAATAATTAAAAACTGAATTAAAACTGATTTTTTTTTTTTAAACGAAAAAAACGATCGTTTGCATAGAAACGATCACTGAATAGAAAAATAATAATTTAAAAAATAAATAATGAAAATTACAATACCACATAAACTCTGATTAAAGTTTAAAAAAACAACAACCACAAAATACTATATTGTTTTAACAATTAAAACTAAACTGAAATCAGCAAACACTCAGGAAACTAACTGAAACTAAAATTAATAGAAAAAAATAAAATAATAATTTTATTTATAAAAAAATAATGAAAAGTACAAAACTAAATAAATTCTGATTTAGGAAAAAATTAATGCTATATAATGATAAAACGGTGTTCACTTGAGATTAACTTTTCTGAAACCACAAGATAATTAGCTTAGAATAATTGCACAAATCAACTTTTTTTCCCCCCAGTTGACACGATTATTATCTTGGAAATTAAATAAAACATTTAATAGAACATTTTCTCGTTTTCCTGAATTAACAAGGTAGTTAACTTGTCAATTTTCACGTGCAGTTTATTTCCATTAAAACTTCAATCAGAATTCTGACATAATTATCTCGTTAATTCAGAAAAGCAGAGTAGAATTTTTACTGTGTGACTTATTACAATACTCAAGATAAACTGAATGTACGTAGTATTAATGGTGAAATGTGCAGGTCAAGTGTTGGGTTTTTGGCAGCAGCAAAAATAAGTGTCAAAGTAGAGAAATTAACAGATGACACAGCAGCAGAGTGGTTAGTATGACATGACTCTTAAGTTCATACACTACATTAAATTTACCATACAAGTCATTGTAGCAGAAGTGACTCCACCCCTCGTAGTTATTAAATGCTTCCTTGAGTTTATTCACCTGACCGTTATCTGTTCGTGCAGGTCATGAACTTCCTCTGTCACTGTTCAGTCACCTGCTGTTATTTGAGAATTCACAGTAAACTCTGCATCTGTAAATAAAGTCTCAGCAGACAAAAAGCTGATTCGACAAAAAATATCAGTAAGCAAAAAATCATTTCTACACAAACTAACGAGACGACTGTTTCTGATCCGTTTCTGCCGAGTAGCCCGAAGCAGCAGATCATCCTCTAGCTGGAGAAATGTTATTTAAACGTGTGTATGCTTTCATACGAGATGTACAAGAATCAGCCAGTACATTCTGAACTCACTGTGGCATCGATTGATTGTATCCATTTTGTTTTCCACTTATGCACTTAAGTTTCTCGGGCCGTCCTCGTGGTCGAGTGTAAAGGATGTAAACGGTGGAATAACTGAATGGGAAAGGTGGTTAGTCTGAACTGTAGCACAACACTGTAATTACACTAACGATGATTAAAGCTGAGTAGATGTTAACGAGAGCAGAGTAAAGTGTATTTAGTGAACTGTCCTCGTACCCAAACAGTTCTAGAGGCCAATGAGACAGAAATGTTATTTGTAAGTGTATAGTTTTCATGGTGCCTTTTCCATATAAATCTGCTCATTCTGCAATAAAACATTTATAAAACTCTGTACGAGTCATTCATTCCTTCAAAGATATTTTTACTGACTGTCTATTTTCATCATTTCAGCAGTTACAAACTAAATTTGACAAATCTCATACTCATGTTTTCACATATTTAGTTACCTAACCCTAATCAGTTCACCTATTGAATCTATACTTCTGTCAAACCCACTGATCAAAGGAGGCCCCTCTGTTATTTATAATGAACTTTCATATTCAGATTGTTCCATCTTAAAAGCAGCCAGGGCAAATGATTTTGGGGCTGCTATTCTGGAAGAGTCACAGACAAACGGCCAACTACTGGAACAGTCTTCTTCACTTTGTGCTTTTGCAATTTAAAATATTGCACAGGCTTCACTTACCAAAAAATATGCTCTGTAAAATGTATTCACTTAATCAGTCCAGTCTGATATTGTGTTGCCAGCTCCCAACATAACAAATTTTTGTAACCCTGCTTGCACATAGATCGATATTATTAAATTTGAAACAAACGCAGGTTCCTGCCCATCCTGCCCTCGTGAAGGATTTCATGCACCACCTACATTTGGAAAAGATTAAATTCTCCTTAAGAGGGTGTGAAAACAAATTCTGCTGGATCTGGCAACCCTTCATAGACCACTTTAAGAACAATACAAGTCCTTCCCCCAACTAGCCCAGTTTAAATGATATAAAACACGGTCAGTCTGACACCCATTTAAATCGTCCCAGTCCCCTCAAATTTTAAATTTTAAAATTTCAAATTTTGAAAATTTAAATGTTTGAATTTTGAAAATTTAAATGTTTGAATTTTGAATATTAAAATGTTTGAATTTTGAAAATTAGAATGTTTGTTTAAATTTTGCAAATTTAACTGTTTGAATTCTAAAATTAAAATGTTTGAATTTTGAAAATTTAACTGTTTCAATTTTAAAATTAAAATGCTTGAATTTTGAAAATTTAAATGTTTAAATTTTATTTTTTTTAATTTAATCTTTATCTTTTTTTTTATTGTTTTCTTGCTTCAATCTTTCTAAAATAGATAATTTAATTTTATCTGTTTAAAAAAAAAAAAAAAACATCTTGCAAACTCATCAGAAACTCTGTTTTCACTTTTATACTGTCACCGCGTTTCACTTTGCAAACCCTTTTCTGGTGCTGCAGACTCATTTCAGTCTGTACCAGCTATGAAAGACAGAATGTCTGGTAAGTATAATTTTGTTTTCTGTCTACTCTGATAAGGTACGTGTAAGTTTAAATTTTTGATTTAACCAGTTTAGATCATTGTTCTTGAACAGCAGCTTGAGTTAAGAAAACTTTAAACATTTGACAAAGTATATTTTCTGATTGATAATTCACTCTGTGTGCCAGTTTACTGTTGTTTGACAAACTCAATGAAACTTCAGGAATATCAATGTGTCCATTTAGGAAGCACAAGTGATTGTTAACCAGTTTCAGCTGCTTTGGTGCAAATCAAAGTGACAACAGGTGCAGTGGAGAGACAAACAGGAAATGGTTTTATATGTGGTGTCCACAGACAGTTGCTCTCTCCTTATCTTTCCTGACTGAACTCTTCTCTAGTTTGGTCTTCTGCTAGTGTCCTTGTCACTGCTGGTAGCATGAGGCGGCACCTGCAGCCCAGTCAGGTTGACACCAGATACCAGGAGGCCGGCTGTTACACAAGGAGAGCTGGACAGGGCCGAAATTGGCCTCAAGTACGTTCAAACATTTCATCTTGGCAGATTTCGGACAGACCTTATACACTGTTTAAACTGACAAGTTGGTATGAAAAAATTAGTTAACAAGAATTTTTCATTTAATTCAGGTGCTTGACTATATTGATAATTGAATTGTTTAATTGTATAGGCTAAACCTCCTAAATCAAAGCTAAATAAAAGGAAAAGTTCATTACATTCATTTGCATTTATCAATAGTTATAACAGATATTAATATAATTTACTAATGTACTTTCACTGCTTCAAACACTGATCTTAAGAAATACAGATCATCTTCGTTGTTTTGATATTAGGATGGCAATAAAAGAAAACTAACTTATCTGCCATTTTAAAATTGGTGTTTCCAATCATATCTTAAGAAATGCATTTCCTGATATAGAACAGTAGGGGGCATCATCTATTATACATAATGAGGCAAAAGCAATCAAAGTGCAGAACTGTCTTATTGAATCTGATGTGATCTACCGCAGTTTCTTATAATGATGATGAGTGGCTCAATATGGAGCTGTTTTCACAAGATGTCACCACTTTTTAAGATAATGTTTGATTATCGTTTAATTCAATGGATAAAAGTCAAATATACAAATTTTATATAAATGTGAGCTTAACTGAAAGAAAATTTCTGTAGAATCTGAGAGTTAACATTTTGTGTTTATTTCAATTTTCTATACAAATTTTTAATCAAACTTTTAGGGGTGTAAAATAAAAATTTGACCTTATATACCACAGCAAAAATGAACTATAGCATTACTTTATTGTAAGAACTGTATAGTTTTTTAAAGTATTTTTCACCAGCTATGTTATATAAAATAGTAGTGTAATACCCAGATTTAGTATTTGCTCCTGTATCTTAATTTAACGTACATGTTTCTATAGTTTCCTACTAATCTTAATAATACTGGAATAAATTGATTGAAATTGAAGATGCATTTTATCTGATTCTATTCACGTAAAAACAAAATGAATTTGTGATATTTGATAGAAGTTTATATTTTTTATAAAATACAGACATTTAATTTACATAAATTACCACAATTTAAATCACAATATTGGTCAGAAAAAAATCCAGATTAGCCTTTCTTTCCAATTGGCATAAAAAGGTATCATAAAAATGTCTTGTTTTTGGTGTCGTTAATTAAATTCAGTGGTCATGTTCAATACATTTCAAGTGTTCCCCAACCATTTTTGTATTTTGTGTGTAGAAAGTGAAACGAGACAAATGTAACTGCAACATTTTATTTTGTTCCAACACGCACACACACATTAAAACTCTGTGATGACGATCTGAGTTCGAGATCGTCCCTCAAATTTTAAGTGACACAATGCACAAGAATGGCACCAATGACGTACAAGTTTGACTGGACACACACTAAGCAAGAGAAAGAATTGTAGAAGAGTGTACAGTGCTGAGCTTTCAGACATTGTCTCCAGGTTTTAATGTCAGTTTTTAATCTTCTAAATCTTTTTAACAGCTGTTCCAAAGTGCGTTTCTCCGACTGACAAGTTCTCCACGTCGACGTTTCCCCAAACAGCCGAGTCTCCGAACGTCCAACAGCCGAACCGTCGTAGTGATGGGAGAACTTCTGGCTCAGGTAATGATGATTCACATATACAACAACTTTTAAAAAACAAACCTCTAAAGCAACATTTCCACAAGAATTACTTTGTAATGACGAGTAGAAACAGAATAGTTAAGCAGTAGTAGTATGTACAGTACATTTGATACCTAATAGTGAAATGTAACCTATATCAGATCGAGTGGCGACCGAACCAACAAACAGGTAAAGACTTCAGGTGTTTGAACCACAAGGCCACAATGACGAATCATTTTACAAGTCAACACTGAAGTGTCCAACGGCCTTTTTACACACATTCATTGATCTCTTCCATTTTTTAAATTTTTATTTATTTATTTTTTTTACAAATTGGATACAAGGTGTGGTCAAAATAACACAAACAGCAGTTAGAAGTGGCTTCTCTTTTCTTAAATTTTAGTATTTGAGGCGCTTTTTAAATTAGAACGACTTTATAAGGTTATAACAAAATTTGTGACCATATGTTTTTTGGGGGGAACAACACTCATTGTAAACTTTTTCTTTAATTATTTGGTTTGATTGTTCAATTTTT
This sequence comes from Epinephelus cyanopodus, assembly GCA_026686955.1. NCBI lineage: Eukaryota > Metazoa > Chordata > Actinopteri > Perciformes > Serranidae > Epinephelus > Epinephelus cyanopodus. The sequence goes on along the minus strand of CM048936.1, from coordinate 29,661,226 downwards.
AGTTTAGTTATTAATTGAAATCTTTATGTTGCTAATTTTTATACTTTTTTTCCCCATTCAGCCAAATTTCATGTGCGGTCGTTAAACAAGATTAAACAAACTTTAGCTTATTAAAATATTTTAACTACACAAAAACTTTTTGTGTAACAATCTGTAATGATAATAGCTTATCATAGGGCTCAGGAGGTTATTCACTGAGTGCTGATCCTTTTCTAGAGCACAAACTTTTTGTGTTTATTTGAATTGAATAAACTTTATGTAGCCTAATAGAATAATATAATAAACTGCTTTTTCAGTCCACCAGAATCATTTTCTGGCAAATACAAAAAAATGACTTAAGTGATGTGAACAGACTAAATTAAAACGATGTTGACAAAGAAAAGCCACTCAACTCTCTGCTCGTATTTTGACGACACCCTGTACATCCTGAATGGAGTGTAAAACTTTGGGTTGAATGAGGTCGACCACTCTCATCTGTTCAGTAGACATTCTCTACAGTCATCAAGGAAGTGAGAAATGTGGAGTTTCTTTTGCCCTTCAATTCAAATGTTCGATAGAAACATGGAAAATGACTAAATAATTGTAAATAAGTTGATCTGATAACAGACTGATGCGTCAGAAAATGGCTTGATAACAATTTTCTGTACAGTATTCATGTGTTAAGACGGAGATATTCAGTCGGCCCAAGCCAAGATCGAACTGAACCGAGAGTCAGGCCCCAAAACAACCGAAACATGAAGCTTAACTGTTCGTTTCCAACATCAGAACTACTTTTCTAAAATTTATTTCAAAGCTCAATGATTTTGTTACAAGACCCGAAGGATTTTTAAATTCCAGAGAATCCTCTCTGGCATCTAGTTGTGGTATTACAACCAAACACAAATGGGAGTGCACCAAATACTGTGAATCTGGCATTAATAACTTTTGGTGGTGCCGAATAACATTTTGTAACCATAGCAAATTTTAGGGGCGCTACACAATATTCTGGGACATAATACCAAGTTTTAAAAAATTAAAACAAATTGTAAATGCAATACCAAATGTGTCTGTTGTAAACAAAATTTGGTCATATCTAATTTTGCGATTGAAACAAAATTTTTGCAATACCAAATTTGACGCTTACAACTTTTTGTGGCATTATGCCAAATTTTGAGACTCTTATGGTTTTACTGCGAGCACACGTTAGAGCATTTTGGCCATTATACTAAATTTTTTAATCATATCAAATTTAGGGGGCACAATGCAAATTTAAACAATCGGAAATGCAATACCAAATTTGTCTATTGTAAACAAAATTTGGTATTAAAAAGTCATAGCAAATATCTAAATTTGCCATTAAAACAAAATTTTGCAATACCAGATCTGGCATTAATAACTTTAGGTGAAACATTTTGTAACCATAACAAATTTTAGGGGTGCTACACAATATTTTGGGACATTATACCAATTTTTAAATTGTAAATGAACAAAATTTACAAAAATTTTGCAGAACCCAATCTGACGCATTTTGCTAAATTCTGGGACTCTTACCATTTTACTGCGAGCACTCACGTTGGGTATTTGTGGCCACTTTACTCAATTTTGTAATCAAATTCAAATTTAGGGGACACAGTACAATGTGTTATAAAGTTGTGGTTCTTTACCAAATTTTGGAATTGAAGAAAAAAAAATGTTTATAATGTTTTATAACCTGACACTTTTCAGGGCTCTGTGCCAATAATGAGACAACAAAAAACACTGTTAAGGAACCCAACATTTGAGGATTTGAGAAAGTTTAGTATTTGGGGCACTATTCCAAATTTTGGGGCAACAGACGACAACGAAAGCAGGGAATGTAACATTTTTTGTATGTTTTATATTTGCGCTTTCTAGAACGACAGATATGTTTTGGGTCAATATTTAGTTTTATTGTCATGAATTCTAGAGAACAGTTGCATTTTTATAAATTGGTAATCTGATGGATTAAAGAAATTGTGCCAGGAGGCTCAGAAAGGCTCGGGCCGACCCAAAGATATGTTTCTGTCATTTCCCAAATTCATCAACAGAAAGGGAAACTCAACATCAGGTCTTGATAAAACTTCGTGGTAGTTTTGGCAGTTCGACTGAGTAATGTCTCTCTTCTGTCTTCTGTCTCAGTCTGATATGATCCATGTGTTTGTTTCCAAACAGGATTGTTGCAGCCGATGAGATCATGATCCTCAGAGGGTTAAAAACATCTCCGGTAGTCTAAAGTTAATTCTACATCTTCGGATCGAGATCCTCTGTTAGAAGAGCCCACAGGACGGGATGAATATCGAGCGGCACGGCTGCAGTTAGTCCTCCACAGCAGGAAGCAGCAGCAGAAAGTCTTCCCTTCTTCTGTCAGCAGGTCAGGCAGCTCCGAGGCCTCAGTGCAAATACAAACTACAGCTCTACAACCACAGTCTCTAAACTGGCCTCCAACACGCCCGACAGCGACGGGACGGCAGCATGAGGCGCTCGTGTTTCCACAGAAAGGCGTTCGTTCCCTTCAACTGTTTTGTGCCCTTTAGTTCTTGTGCAGACCCAGCAAACATTCAGACGTTTAACGGTCGATCCGACGGACGGGATAAAAAGTTTGGAGGCATTCGAGTAGCATTTCTAGAAATCGGTACCAAATACTTTTCTGATAAAACCCTTTGTAAAGTCTGGAACGTTCAACTTGTTCAAACTGCAGCAAAAATGTTTCTAATTTTTCACAGATGTCCAACGATGACAAATAATTTTTACCAATGTTTGACAATTTTGACCAGGACAGATACACCATTACGTTTGGAAGGCTCCTCCAAGCACGACCCATGTTTAGTGTTTAATTTAAAAAAGTCAATTAAAAATCTACTTCAACATGACAAAATGTTGTGCTCATTTTCCAGACCTTTACTCATCGTCGAATGCTTGCTGGGTTCTCTCAATGAGTATAATCTGTGCAGCAGTCCTGGCAGTTGGTTAGCATGTTAGAGCAGTTGATGTTTTTATCAGTCAACATGTTACAGTCCCATGTTTGGTTTGTTTGGCAGTGAGTAACGTTGAAATCTACCGCCTTCAACTCTGACGTTGCAAAAAGCCAGGAAAGCTGCACTCTGCAGGACGGTGAACACTATCAATGATGCAAAAAACTAAAACTAACCGATGATAAATTACTTTCGAAGTGGAGGAAGAGGCCAGTGTGCTTGCTGGTTTTTCAGCTACTCCTGAGATTAAAAAAGAAATAAAATGAAAAACTGCTGACTCAGTTACACCGACACGCCGCCTCAATGAGGACGGACACAGTGTAGACATCCAATCACAGGTCGGAGCGCGTTAACCTCCGACTCCTCCCACCCCACGTTGACGTGAGTCAGTCCAGTTCAGAGGGCAGGGTTGTGGTTCAACATGTTGGTCAGTCAGTGAAGGCTCCTTAAGGCAAAACTCCATCCCATGCTTTAACACCAATTCAAACAAAAAACTGGATTCTATTTTTTTGTCAAGATGTTCCGCTGTTTTGTTTTTTGACACTGATGATGACGCGGATCTTCTTCTGCAGAGAATGGATGCCTGAAGCACAGGAGGCTGGGTGTGTTCGCAGCCTGTAAGGAAAAGAAAAATATTTATAGTTGTACAACTTTTGTATTGTACATCTTTATGACAGACTATACTGATTTTGTTTTTATCAGTTTTTTTTGACATGCTATACTATGACTTTTTTTCCGTTTTTTTTTTTTGACATGCTATACTATGACTTTTTTCGACATGCTATACTATGACTTTTTTTCCGTTTTTTTCGACATGCTATACTATGACTTTTTTTTCCTTTTTTTTCGACATTCTATGCTATGACTTTTTTTCCGTTTTTTTCGACATGCTTTACTATGACTTTTTTCAACTTGTTATACTATGACTTTTTTTTCCTGTTTTTTCGACATGCTATACTGTGACTTTTTTTCGACATGCTATACTATGACAATTTTTCCGACAAGCTATACTATGACTTTTTTTCCGTTTTTTCGACATGCTATACTATGACATTTTTCGACATGCTATATACTATGACAATTTTTCCGACATGCTATACTATGACTTTTTTTTCCGTTTTTTCGACATACTATACTATGACTTTTTTCGACATGCTATACTATGACTTTTTTTCCGTTTTTTTCGACATGCTATACTATTACTTTTTTCAACTTGCTATACTATGACTTTTTTTCTGTTTTTTCGACATGCTATACTATGACTTTTTTTTTTTACTTTTTCGACATGCTATACTATGACTTTTTTCCCCCGACATGACATTCTTTTCAGTTTTTTTAACATACTATACTAAGATGTTTTTTTCAACATAGTATTCTAAGAATTTTTTTGCAACATGCTATACTGTGACTCTTTCAGTTTTTTCGACATGCTATACTATGAGGGTTTTTATCAGTGTTCTGGACACCTCCTGGTGGAAACAGGATACTGAAGCAGAAAAGTTTGGCAAGACATACAACTTTGCTCTGCGATATCAAGCTCTTGCTTCTTGTACTGTGTTAATAAATGCTTCATGATTTTGTGTGGCGATATGTGTGTTATTGGACTTGAAAGAATGTAAATGTTTATTTTGAAGTGTATCTCCTTCACAGCAGTCATACTAACAGTAGCTGACAGCTTCACTGAATATCTATCACATCATGGCAAAACTTGCTTTCTTATTTTGTGTGTGTTTGAAGATTGATATTGTGTTCTACGCTTACATGTATTTGATATGCTATTTATGGTTATGTTTGCACATGTATATGAGCTAACTGTATTCATTTCTGTGTGGTTTGTAATTCTAACAATGTTTTAAAGAAGAAAGGTGTTTCTGATGGAAAATGGTAACAATGTTGATGATGAAACATGATTAAAGACCTTTGAAAACATCAATATGCTTCACCGTTGTCTGGCCTGGATTTCACCACACATTCCATGCTGAGACATTTCTATGAAATACTTATGACTGCTATACTATGACGTTTTTAATCAGTTTTTTCGACATGATACACTACGACTTTTTTTCCTTTCTTTCGACATGCTATACTATGACTTTTTTGGACATGATATACTATGAATTTTTTCGACATGCTATCCTATGACTTTTTTCCATTCTTTCAACATGCTATACTATGACTTTTTTATCAGTTTTTTTCGACATAATATAACGTTTTTTCATTTTTTTTTGACATGCTATACTATGACGTTTATATCAGGTTTTTTCAACATACTATACTATGACTTTTCATTTTTTTTCGACGTACTATACTATGACTTTTTTTCATTTTTTTTTGACATACTATACTGACGTTTTTTAACATACTATACTATGATGTTTTTTCATTTTTTTTCGACATGCTATACTATGACGTTTATATCAGGTTTTTTCAACATACTATACTATGACTTTTCATTTTTTTTCGACGTACTATACTATGACTTTTTTTCATTTTTTTTTGACATACTATACTGACGTTTTTTAACATACTATACTATGATGTTTTTTCATTTTTTTTCGACATGCTATACTATGACGTTTATATCAGGTTTTTTCGACATACTATACTATGACTTTTCTTCATTTTTTCATGATTTTGAACGACATACTATACTATGACATTTTTTCATGATTTTGGACGACATACAATACTACAACTTTTTTTCATGATTTTGAACGACATACTATACTATGACTTTTTTTCAGTTTTTTTCGACATGCTATATATGACTTTTTTTCGACATGCTATACTATGACGTTTATATCAGGTTTTTTCGACATACTATACTATGACTTTTCTTCATTTTTTTTTTTCGACGTACTATACTATGACATTTTTTCATGATTTTGAACGACATGCTATACTATGACATTTTTTCATGATTTTGGACGACATGCTATACTATGATATTTTTTCATGATTTTTAACGACATACTATACTATGACATTTTTTCATGATTTTGGACGACATGCTATACTATGACATTTTTGGACATGATATACTATGAATTTTTTCGACATGCTATCCTATGATGTTTTCCGTTCTTTCAACATGCTATACTATGACATTTTTTCATGATTTTTAACAACATACTATACTATGACATTTTTTCATGATTTTGGACGACATACAATACTACAACTTTTTTTCATGATTTTGGACGACATGCTATACTATGACTTTTTTTCATGATTTCGGACGACATGCTATATTATGACTTTTTTTTCATGATTTCGGACGACATACTATACTATGACTTTTTTTTCATGATTTCGGACGACATGCTATATTATGACTTTTTTTTCATGATTTTGAACGACATGCTATACTATGACTTTTTTTTCATGATTTTGAACGACATACTATACTATGACTTTTTTTCATGATTTTTAACGACATACTATACAATGACTTTTTTTTCATGATTTCGGACGACATGCTATATTATGACTTTTTTTTCATGATTTTGAACGACATACTATACTATGACTTTTTTTCATGATTTCGGACGACATGCTATACTATGACTTTTTTTCATGATTTTTAACAACATACTATACTATGACATTTTTTCATGATTTTGGACGACATACAATACTACAACTTTTTTTCATGATTTTGGACGACATGCTATACTATGACTTTTTTTCATGATTTTGAACGACATGCTATACTATGACTTTTTTTCATGATTTTGAACGACACTATACTATGACTTTTTTTCATGATTTTGGACGACATACTATACAATGACTTTTTTTTCATGATTTCGGACGACATGCTATACAATGACTTTTTTTTCATGATTTCGGACGACATGCTATACTATGACTTTTTTTTCATGATTTTGAACGACATACTATACTATGACTTTTTTTCATGATTTTGAACGACATGCTATACTATGACATTTTTTCATGATTTTGGACGACATACTATACTATGACATTTTTTCATGATTTTGGACGACATGCTATACTATGACATTTTTTCATGATTTTTAACGACATACTATACTATGACATTTTTTCATGATTTTGGACGACATGCTATACTATGACATTTTTTCATGATTTTTAACGACATACTATACAATGACTTTTTTTTCATGATTTTGAACGACATACTATACTATGACTTTTTTTCATGATTTTGAACGACATGCTATACTATGACATTTTTTCATGATTTTTAACGACATACTATACTATGACTTTTTTTCATGATTTTGAACGACATGCTATACTATGACATTTTTTCATGATTTTTAACGACATACTATACAATGACTTTTTTTCATGATTTTGAACGACATACTATACTATGACTTTTTTTCAGTTTTTTTCGACATGCTATATATGACTTTTTTTCGACATGCTATACTATGACGTTTATATCAGGTTTTTTCGACATACTATACTATGACTTTTCTTCATTTTTTTTTTTCGACGTACTATACTATGACATTTTTTCATGATTTTGAACGACATGCTATACTATGACATTTTTTCATGATTTTGGACGACATGCTATACTATGATATTTTTTCATGATTTTTAACGACATACTATACTATGACATTTTTTCATGATTTTGGACGACATGCTATACTATGACATTTTTGGACATGATATACTATGAATTTTTTCGACATGCTATCCTATGATGTTTTCCGTTCTTTCAACATGCTATACTATGACATTTTTTCATGATTTTTAACAACATACTATACTATGACATTTTTTCATGATTTTGGACGACATACAATACTACAACTTTTTTTCATGATTTTGGACGACATGCTATACTATGACTTTTTTTCATGATTTTGAACGACATACTATACTATGACATTTTTTCATGATTTTGGACGACATACTATACAATGACTTTTTTTCATGATTTCGGACGACATGCTATATTATGACTTTTTTTTCATGATTTCGGACGACATACTATACTATGACTTTTTTTTCATGATTTCGGACGACATGCTATATTATGACTTTTTTTTCATGATTTTGAACGACATGCTATACTATGACTTTTTTTTCATGATTTTGAACGACATACTATACTATGACTTTTTTTTCATGATTTTTAACGACATACTATACAATGACTTTTTTTTCATGATTTCGGACGACATGCTATATTATGACTTTTTTTTCATGATTTTGAACGACATACTATACTATGACTTTTTTTCATGATTTCGGACGACATGCTATACTATGACTTTTTTTTCATGATTTTGAACGACATACTATACTATGACATTTTTTCATGATTTTGGACGACATACAATACTACAACTTTTTTTCATGATTTTGAACGACATGCTATACTATGACTTTTTTTCATGATTTTGAACGACACACTATACTATGACTTTTTTTCATGATTTTGGACGACATACTATACAATGACTTTTTTTTCATGATTTCGGACGACATGCTATACAATGACTTTTTTTTCATGATTTCGGACGACATACTATATTATGACTTTTTTTTCATGATTTTGAACGACATACTATACTATGACTTTTTTTCATGATTTCGGACGACATGCTATACTATGACTTTTTTTTCATGATTTTGAACGACATACTATACTATGACATTTTTTCATGATTTTGGACGACATGCTATACTATGACTTTTTTTCATGATTTTTAACAACATACTATACTATGACATTTTTTCATGATTTTGGACGACATACAATACTACAACTTTTTTTCATGATTTTGGACGACATGCTATACTATGACTTTTTTTCATGATTTTGAACGACATGCTATACTATGACTTTTTTTCATGATTTTGAACGACACTATACTATGACTTTTTTTTCATGATTTCGGACGACATGCTATACAATGACTTTTTTTTCATGATTTCGGACGACATACTATACTATGACTTTTTTTTCATGATTTTGAACGACATACTATACTATGACTTTTTTTCATGATTTTGAACGACATGCTATACTATGACATTTTTTCATGATTTTGAACGACATACTATACAATGACTTTTTTTCATGATTTCGGACGACATGCTATACTATGACTTTTTTTTCATGATTTTGAACGACATACTATACTATGACTTTTTTTCATGATTTTGGACAACATACTATACTATGAATTTTTTTCATGATTTCGGACGACATGCTATACTATGACTTTTTTTCATGATTTTGAACGACATGCTATACTATGACTTTTTTTCATGATTTTGGACAACATACTATACTATGAATTTTTTTCATGATTTTGAACGACATACTATACTATGACTTTTTTTCATGATTTTGGACGACATACTATACTATGACATTTTTTCATGATTTTTGACGACATACTATACTATGACTTTTTTTCATGATTTTGGACAACATACTATACTATGAATTTTTTTCATGATTTTGGACGACATGCTATACTATGACTTTTTTTCATGATTTTTAACGACATGCTATACTATGACTTTTTTTCATGATTTTGAACGACATGCTATACTATGACATTTTTTCATGATTTTGGACGACATACTATACTATGACATTTTTTCATGATTTTTGACGACATACTATACTATGACATTTTTCATGATTTTTAACGACATACTATACTATGACTTTTTTTTCATGATTTTGAACGACATGCTATACTATGACTTTTTTTTCATGATTTTGAACGACATACTATACTATGACTTTTTTTCATGATTTTTGACGACATACTATACTATGACATTTTTTCATGATTTTTAACGACATACTATACTATGACTTTTTTTTCATGATTTTGAACGACATGCTATACTATGACTTTTTTTCATGATTTTGAACGACATGCTATACTATGACTTTTTTTTCATGATTTTGAACGACATACTATACTATGACATTTTTTCATGATTTTGGACGACATACTATACTATGACATTTTTTCATGATTTTGGACGACATGCTATACTATGACTTTTTTCATGGTTTCGGACGACATGCTATACTATGACATTTTTTCATGATTTTGGACGACATGCTATACTATGACTTTTTTTCAATTTTTTTTGACATGCTATACTGTGACTTTTTTCGACATGCTATACTATGACTTTTTTCAACATAATCAGTAGCGACCTGCTAATTGAATAGGCCTAGGCTATACTATGACTTATTTGAACATAGTATCTTATGATTTTTTCTTGCATTTCTATGACATAATACACTAGAGACACAATTAGACATAAGTGTGTACCTTCTGTATGAATGTTGTGTTTACTTGGTTATGACTAGGTTAATACCCTGTGTATCTTCAGCTGCTCTCACTGTGTGGTGTTCGGTGTGACTCACGTCTGGAGGAGCCTCCATCATTATGTCTTGCTAGCGTTCTCATAGATGACGTCAGATGTGATGGACTGCTGCTTCTTCTTCTGCCACATCAACAGGACGCACTGATGGATGAACACGTACTGCTCCTGCAGACGACACAGACTCATACCTGTGAGGTCAATGAACTGTTTGACCAATCAGAGACACTGATTTAGGTTCATTAGAGGGGCGTTTTCAAACCTGTATTGTTGAGTCCAGTTGAACTGAACTTTCTAATTATTTTGGCAGATCTTACAACAGGAATTGTACTCACGTGCAGACTGAAACAACAGCTTAGAGGACGTGGTCTGAGTCCCTTACCAAACAAATGGTGGTAGGAACATAATCTGACCTTAATGTGACCAAACTAGACGGTAAAGATCTGAGCTAACTACAGGTTTGAAAATGCCCTGAACATGTACTTGAAACTAATAAGACTTCTTTTGTATCCAGATCTAAACTGACGGGTCTGACTTCTCACCTCAGTCTGGACCATAGACAGACGGTGTGATCGCATCTCGGACACCATCCCCAGGATATCTGCAAACTCGTGTTCTCTGATGTGCTGCATCAGACGGTCCAGAGCGATGAACGTCCCCGTCCGGCCGACTCCAGCACTGAACCACAGACACAGACATTAAACCTCTTCATGACGACAGGAGTCATGATGGCAGCCACAACAACCAGAATAAATGGATGACATAATGGGGATTACATCATCTGTCTAATGGCATTTTTATGGCCGTGACTATCAGGATGTGATCTGGACCTCCTGCTCAGCGGATAAAGAAACTGTGTTCGTCCAAATAAACTGCTGATGATCAACCAACAAATGTGTTTGTGTTCTGAAGGAAATAATGTGACTATTTAATGCTATTAAAATACAGGATGCAGAATTTGATTTTCAGAGTTTTTAAATGTTGGTAAAGGGACAGTTCACCTTTCAATTTCCTTCTTACCTGCAGCACTTTATAATCTACCTGGATAGTTGTGTTGTGAGTTGCTGAGTGTTGGAGATACTGGCCGTAGACATGTCTGCCAGTTTTGTCCCAAAAGATATTTTTTCTTGTTTATACTAAGTAGAACTTTGTAAAATCAAGATGATATCTGTAGTCTGGGGGACTGCAGAGTCCTGACCTGCAGTGGACGATGATGGGGTCTTTAGTCCTGTTGGCCTGCTGACGGACAATGTGGACGAACTGCAGGATGCTTTCGATGGCGTTGACCGTGGGGACGCCATGATCCGGCCATGAGGTGTAGTTCAGGTGGAGCACGTCCTGACTCTCATCAGCCTGCAGGGGGAGACAAAGATCACTGAGACCTTGCAGGAAATATATAAATGCACAACATGAACCTGCAGCTTTTACCCCACGTCAGGCCTCAACCCTGAGAGACTGGTACTCACGTATCCCAGTCTGAACTTCCTGATGGTCCACTCTGGAGACTCGGTTTCAGAGAGCATCTCCACACTGATCTCTCCGTACATCACAGGCTCATCTGTGAACGGCCAGTAGTGATCACACTTCACCTGGAAACACATGAAATATATTCAGTGTTAGAGATTATTATTTCACATGTTATTAAGACTGGAAGTTAAAGGAATACTTTACCCGCCCCAAAGACCATTTATATATCAGTTACTCAACTTGAGTTACGTTGCATTTGTGAAGAACATTTTGTTTTTCTCACATGCCTCCATTTTGAATGCAGAATGCAAACACAGAGAATAAATTAGGTTGGATTATACTGCACAAGTTGTGTGAGAGTGTGCAAACAGATGTTTTGATATAGTTTTGCTGTTGTTTAACGCAATTAATCAAGTACTCAAAAATGTTCTATTTTTGGATTCTGCATTCACCAAGGAGACATGCAAGGAAAACAAATTTTCTTCATGAATTCAACATAACACGGGGTGAGTATCTGATATACAAATGATTGTTTGGGCAGTGAGGTGTATCCTTTAGAACTGCATTAATGTTTTTGTCCACCTGGGGGCAGAACAAGATGATCACACAAACATCTGACATTTTATCAGCCAGTTAAGTAACTGATGTTAAAGTAATCAAACAGCTGATCACATCCTCCTCCTCTACACACAAAAGTGCAGCCCCTTTTTTTGCACAGTAATGAGACTCACCCTCCGTCGCTCGTTACACTGAGTCAGCATGACGATGATCGGAGATTTCTGCTGCAGAACCATCTTCCAGAAATCGTTGCGAGTTTCAGGCAGTGGACCCTGAGTGGCGATGTACTCTTTACTGTGTTTGTAGCCCTGAAGAACACACACACACACACACACACACACACACACACACACACACACACAAATTATTAAATAAATCACTAATAGAAATTAGAGTTGAAGCTGTGGAGTAGTGAAAAACAAAGTGTGGAGTCAATAACCCTTATTAGTCTTTACTTCCTTTTCGGCGAGACATAAAATAAGTGAGAACAGTGACAGACTCTTCTAATAAGGTTTTATGTCTCTGACTATGACTGGTTGCTGCTCTCTGCTGTGTTCCTCTGATGTTCCTTCAGGATGATAATAAAGTGACTCACAGGTATGTAGTTGGCGTTGATGTAGTCTGAACCTTCGTCATTGTGCATCGAGATCAGCTTCACCCGACTGAAGTCGTCTGCAGAGAAGAGGTTTAAAGTCAGTTTATCAGCAGTAACGGGATACATCATGTTTTCTTTATGTGATGCAGCAAAAACATCAAACACTCAACAACATAAAACAATTTCACGTTCTGTGAGAAAAACAAGTTTCTGCTGGATTCATTTTGAAAGTCTGTGATGGGATGATTCAACGTTCAACCTGTTTTTGTGCAAAATGTGTCAAAACAAACAGAGTTTAATCTGAGCTCAGTAAATATTCACCACATACTGAAGAAAAAAGACACATTATAAATGGTGACATATATGTGGTTATTTAGTTTGAGACACTTCCGGTGACTCACAGGGGAGGATGTTTGTGTATCTGTTCTTCGGCCTGTTGACGGGCAGGTCCGCTGCATCGTGGGAAAGATCCAGGCCGACACTCTTCAGCTCCTAAAAACACATCGAAAGTATCAGTAACATTGTTAACACTGTGCTACATTACAGAGAAACACAAAACCGTACTAATGAACCTTCATTAATATAGGCCTATATTTCATCTACAAGTGCACGTCACACACTGAGCGAGCCGCCTGTTAATGACGCTGTGGGCTAATGGGCATGTAGCTACTTCCATGTTTCAGATGATGTGTCATGTTTGTAGTCGACCAATGAAGATGAGTTTACATATCACCTTGGGTTCGTCCTTCACCTTCTCAAAATGATCCCACACTCTGGATTTGATTGAAACTGTGCGTGAGCTGTCACTACAGAAACACCTCATCTGATTCAAACTGTGGGGACTTTACCTCAAACTGCAGAGAGAACTTGTAGGCCGAGTCTTTGCTCATTTCTTTGAAGAAGGCGTCAAAGTCATCCAGCTGCACGGGACTGAAATAACACAATAACACATCAGTGTGTCAGCAAATATTTAAATATGACGAGCAACACGTCATTACTTTACAAATCATATTTAAACCATCAACAGGTCGATGTTTTACACAAATATCTAACAAATGTCCACTTAAACACACAAAAATTCTAAATCTAATCTATTCATTTGACCCTTTGGCCTTCTAATGCTGACCAAGGTAGAGACAAACTTTGACTGTTGTTGTGTCTTTACATTATTCTTGTCAGATCTGTCTGTGTTTCCAAATGTCCTCCACTCTCTCTGTCTGAGTGTTAAATGTTCTCTTGGTTCAGTTTCACTTTCATCTGCAGGATTAAACAGTTTGGATGTTTTTTCTCTGCTTTTGGCTGAAGGCTGTTATTAGTGCGATGGCAGCGCACACACGCACACACACGCACGCACACACACACACACACACACATGAATGCACAACATAAATAAATAAAAGCACAGAATGAAGAAGCTCACAGACCGACAGAGTCACGTGTTGCTGTTTAGTCTTGTTACCTTGTTAGCTTCCGTTTCTTTAAAGCTGTCTTGCTCCTATAAAATACACACATGTGAAGTTCCTCATGATGATAAACTGACAAACATCAGTCAGTAACTATATTACATATTACATTACACTGTAACAAGTACTAATCCTGCTCCTACAAATCTGCAGACATTAGGGTTTGACCGATGTTGTTTCTAAATCCTTTATTGACGGTGAAACATTTTAATTCCCACTAAAAGTCAATATTTTTAGATTTAACTGCCTGATTGCCACCACGTTTTGTTATTCAAAATGTTTAAATCTGACAGTTAAACTCAGAAATCCCCCACAGCTTCCTGCAAATTTTCAACTCTATGAGTTTCCCTTTATTTATTTTTTTTGTACAGTTATGGGGCAATAAAAGGGAATTTACCTCAGTAATCAGTGGTCAGGAAAATTTTATTTCAGGTTCACACACTGAGTCAATGAAAAGAATGGAAGTCTGTGGCTGCCAATATTAATTAAAATTACTTAATCAAATTAAAATGTCAGTTTCCATTTATGTGTGTTATGTTTAATTGCAAATTATTTTTAAAATTAAATCGCAAACTGGATTTGGCATTTGAATTTTATCTATGTCCCAATTTTAGCTAATCTCTAAGCAAAGAGAAAATGTAAAGGCCTTTTTCATGATCGATTTCATTAAAGTTAAAAACTTCACAAATGACAAAAATGTGTAATAAAAGTCAAGATATTTAGATACTATTTAAAATAAATGTACAGTTTTGTCGGGCCAGTTTTATTTTTAAAGTTAAGTTACACCATTGTCTGCCAATTGGTAAATTATTTATTTATATTTATTTTATCATATTGATTTTTTTTATTATATATCTAATTATATCACAATTACCTGATTAGTTTATATAATTACAAAATTATTTGCCAATGCAGTTTTAATTTTTGGATTCATTGTGAATTTTCAAACATAAAATTATTATTGTTATTATTTTTTTGGCAGCCATTTACGTTTATAAAAAAAGGCCAGTACGTAACCATCTATCGGTCAAACCTTAAAAACAGAGCTGTAGTATCACTAACATGCTCAGTGACTTGTTTAAATCATCCATCTCAAACAAAGTGTTACTTGTTTTACGCAGACAGCTCCATATCAAACATGCAGCCTTTTTTACATTTACATTCACCTTTTACACGTCATGCTTCTGTATCTGCATGCTGGAGTCAAATCTAGTCTCTTAAAGATTCACTCTCTGATTGTGTTACAGCTCTCCAAATCCCAAAATGTCCTCTCAGCTCGCAGCTGATGGCATATTTCTAGAATTGGGGGGGTTGGGTAGTCAGGAAGTGCATCTTTAATCAGCAACATGCACTATAATAACTACGTCTAACAGAATATACAGATTAAAGCTACACTAAAAGCAGCACTACATACTGACAGTCTAGTTCCAAAGTGGAAACAAACAAAAAGAGAAGAGACAGACGGCATGCAGACAGAAAATATGGAGCAAAGCTGTAGTTAGCATCAACAGTTAGCATCATGCCACATCCAAAATGTTAGTATGACTGTGAGAGTTCAACCACAGACACAGCATTGCAAGACAGAGTTCCACATGTCAGATAAATCATTTGCTGACTTCCCATTTTCCGTCAATCAAACTGTACTTTAAAGCTTTTTTCCCAAAATGCAGCTTTCAAGAGCTAAAGCACAAGTCTGGTGATATTTATAAGTTGTTCTTGTCAACAAATCCCATGTTTAGATTCAAATTATTCTACTAACAATTATTGCCCGTGTATCAGAGCCTGATATGCCATAGAGCTCCACTGTCCAAAAACAATTAAAGCAAAAATAAAGTCAACAAAATATTCAGTAGAGAAAATTTTACCAACACAAGAGAGATAATTCATGTCAATTAAGAACAACAGGGGCTCTGAAATTGATCCTTGTGGAACACCAGATTATACGTTAAGAGAAGCTGAGCTAATTTCTTAGTAGGCGATATGTGGTAGGTAACTCCATTGTTTTGTACTGGAATGCCGCCACCAAAAATACAGTGCTTTATAATGAAAAATACATTCTACAAATACAATGATGGGTTTGAGTTTCTAAACAATGAGTTTAATAAGTATTTTTGAAAAGTTGGAATAAGCTCTTCTCTCAGCTACATTCTAAATCTGGTGTTCCACAACTTTCAATTTGAGAGCCCTTATTTTTTAATTATGAATGAATGGAGAGCTTGTACATTGGCCTCTAAAGTTCTCTGGGCACAAAAGACGAGTGTTAAGTTATACGTTTAAGTGACACTGAAAGACACAAACAAAATTGTCGATGCCAGTTTACTAAGATTCATTAGCTCTCATTTGTAAATTAAGAACAAGTGCACTAAAACAGATCCATGTGGGACCCAAACTTGTGAAAGACGTTAAGGGCAGCTTAATAAATTCATTAAGTTTAATTTTAGAAATCTTTTCTTTACGTGATAAATCTTTGGACTCGTGTTATGTATGTATGTAAATATGTAGCTATGACCTAAATATAATTGTTTTTTCTAAAAGGCTAAATTATTAAGAAATACAAACATAATTTACTGCTGAAAACTTACTATGTACTTGTGTTTTAAATGTTTTATGTTTTTTGCAGTTTAACACATGTTCATATTAATTGTTGAAGTACAGTATGTATATAAACATTTTTCATTTAGGCCCAAATAAAATCAAATTTTTTGTTTAATGCTGATTAAAGTGAAATAGCAAAAGTGAGATAACAAACATCAGGGAAATCACTTACGTAAATTATAAACAACAAGGGGCCTAAAATCAAGCCTTGTGGAACACCAGATTTAAAGTTCAGAGGAGCTGAGTTAATCCTATGACTGGTGAAAAATTACCATAAAGAAAGCTGGAGAATAATAATGTGGACATTATCAGGCCACGTCTAAACTGTGAAGCTAATGCAGCAATATACATCGTCACCCATGTCAAGATTGTCCTCCCAAGAAAAAAACAGTATCAGTCATTTCAGCACATACCCCAAAGCTATTGAAAATTACTAGACATCTCCCAACAAGTTCCATAATGTGGCAACCAGCTACTAAGATTTACAGAAACATATAAATACGCATCATCTGTTTAAATACATTCAAGAATCAAGCCTTGAGGTACATCACATTGGTAAATGCAGTGTTGGTTTTGGTCTTTTCTTTGGATATTTAAAATAGTGAATACAATCATCTCTGCATTATCCTCACTAAGACAGACATTGCACTATTAAAAACAAATTGCCCTCAAATCAGTACCAGAGCAATAACACAAGTACCACTAGTGCTGACAACCTCACATTAAATTTTGCATTTTGTCCAAACATTAAATAAAAAGACATGTAAATAGAGAAAGGACAGGGCCCAGAATGGAGCCTTGATTTACACCACATCTGTGAATGCATTGTTGGTTTTGGTCTTTTCATGGGATGTTTGTCATCTCAGGTTTATCCTCACTGAGATAAAGAAAACACCATGAAACACCTATTTCCCCTTAATTTAATATAACAGGGCAACGAGACAACAAGTACCACTCACGCTGACAGCGCCATATGATCTACTCAAACATGAAATTCTGTATTTTGCATAAGGAAAGCATGTAAATAGAGAAAGGAACAGGGCCCAGAATAGAACCTTGAGGAACACCACATCTGTAAATGCTTTGTTGGTTTTGGTCTTTTCATGGGATTTGTTGAAAACATAAAATATCATCAGACTTATCGTTTAGTTCTGGATCCGGATATGACCAAGTGGCTCTGCACTGAGGTCCAAAACAATGTCTCTGATCAATACTGTGGGCTGTGGCGCTGCTAAGACATGCCCCTGAAGTGAAGTGTTTTTGGCCAGCAAGTGCTTACTTACCAAGGATTAATATAAAAAGCCAAAAGATAGTCAGTCCAAAGGCAGGATGGCAGTAGGGTAAGGAAGGCAAAGAGGCTTCTTCGCCTGAAGGGGGTTCAAATAAAAAATAAAACAAAAACACACACAAGTAAAAATAAAGAAAAACAGACACCAGGGGGCGATAGGTTGGGGACAGAACATGGTGCTCCATTAGTAAAGAGGCACAGAGCGTCGAGAGCTTCACATTAGTGCTGAACACAGAGTTAATGCATCATGCAGCCTTTCAGAAAGTGTCCCGTTGTCTCTCTGGAGGACAACAGGAGTCTGTTTGCTGCCGGACGTCAATGGCCACTCTGTCTCATTTTACAACCTCTAGCCGAGTCTGTGACATCACTGCGTCCCCCCGGCCCGGCCCACAATGCAACACTCAGCCAGGATCCTTATCATGTTTAAACAGTCCACATTTTGTCACTTGGTGGTGACATCAGACCATGTGACAGCCACCTTAATTAACCTGATGATTTCTTTAACACTTGTGCTGCTCAGGTCATGACCCCGCTGATGCAGACACATTCAACAACTTTGGGTTCATTTCAGTTTTTAATCCACACCAGGGTTCAGGTCTTTGCTCTCGAATATCAGCTCCAGTAGAGTGGAAATGTTAAATCAACCATCTTATTGATCCTCTAGCCTTTTTGATACAGACTGAAATATGTCTGTTTTGTCCAGTATCAAAAACTGATACTGAATGTTGAAATCAAATCTGTCCAGGTTCAAAGAGTTGTTGATTTCATTGACCACATAATTCCTGATTTTAATCATCCTTTCTTTCTTCCTTTCTTTCTTTGTTTTCTTTACAGTTTCACACTGTATTTCATTCAGACGAAGTTCTTGTACAGTTGCTTTTGTTTTGACAACATTTACCATTCAACAACTTTGGCTTCTATTGTTAATGACATACATTTTTAAAGAATAACATGTTTTTAGTGAGATGTTTTTTTAGTGTCAGAAAATCAGGTATTGTATCAACATTCGAATTGAAAGATGCACAGTAATGTTACATAAAGACAAAATTGACACTATTTCTCACAATTTTTTTCAGTGTTTCATATGACATGACATGTTGATATTTTCACATTTTAACTTTAACGTAAATATCTTAATACGCAAATGTAATAGTAATGTCTCAAGGGCATTTTAGGGGATACTATGACACATTTTGGAGATAAAATATTATGATTTTCTTACATTATCATTAATATACAAAAAAATGAATTTCGGTAACAAGCCAAAAGTCAGGTGCGTCTTAAAGTTATACATGCTATGATTTATACTTTGTTTATTTGCACAACTGTGTATCTTTTACACACAAATAAAAAGGTATAACATTTATATCACTTAAATTGAAGCATGTTAATGGAGAAAAGAACAGGATCTAGGATTGAGCCTTGGGGTTCACCACATCTGTAATACACAGTTGTCTTGTTTTCTCATGAGATTTGTTGAAAATAGTAAAATATATATGACCGATTTTTCTCAAAATATTTGAGGGCAAAGAGACAACTAGTATGGCTTTGACAGGGAGATAAACCTGCTTTTCACATTCTTGAAGCACAATATTGTGCACACCAATATCACAAACAATATTGTTTCTGTTGTACCTGTTTATTATAAGCTTCAATGATGGTGCATACTAGACATCAGGGTGATTTTTATTGCTGTCGTTTTTAGATAGTAACAGTGAAATAGCCTGGTTTATAAGGACCTCCTTACACATTTATCTGCATCAGTGGTGACATCCCCTTTTGTCTTCACATCCACACTGCTGTAACACATCAAACAGCGAGGTCTGCTGACATGCACAGTCAAAGCATAAACACAACTGCACCATCACATAAGAAGACACTCTGATGGACATGTGCATTTAATGATGGAAGGTCAAATACAACAGCAGGTGGAAGCCAAGGTTCTGCCTTAACTGACCGTCTTTCAGCTGTTATATTAATCACAAATATGTCATAAAGAACACGTGTCAGGCTGAATCTGAGACATTTTGCCTCTTCCTTGAAAACTGTCTAATTTTAAAGACTAAATGACTGAATCGTCATTTCTTGTTTTGGGGATTTTAACACAACTTAACTCCAAAAACAACATTTTGTCCCTTTAATCTGAGATTAAGGGAAATCCTGAGCTTTCATCAACAAACACCCCCTTTCAGCTGGTCCAAACAAAGCAGGCGGGGGGGCAAAGCTTATCATCATCATCTTCATCGCCGCTTTGCGCTGCTTAAAGCGCCACAGATGCGCTAAAATCTGTGTTCAAATCCCTAATCTGCCTCCTCAATCCCCCACCAGGCTGCTAATCTGCCTTTGACTGGGTCTTTGAGGGTGTTTGCAGCGACAGGCTTTGACATCCAAACTGAGGATGTTTGATTACTGACAAGAACCTGATTTCCAAATGTGCCAAAAAACATCATCAGGTCTCAGGACTGTGAAGTGATTCTATTATTTCAACTTCTCAGGTTCAAATTTGACTCAAAGATGTCGTTTAAACATTGCATTGTGATTTGAAGATGAGAAAACAAACGGAGGAGGGTCCTACCAGTTATAGGGAAGCTTTCCGTCTCTTTCAAATGAGGCGAAGTTGACAAAAGTCTCTGCGCCACACTCTCTGAAATAGAAACACCAACAAACGCATCACACGTGTGGAAACAGTTTAGAAGAGTTTGGGGAAGTCAGAAATATTTGATGACTGATCAGTAAATAGAGGAAGTGAGCTATAATGTATGAGAGTTAAAATAACTGAGAACTAACACTAAAAACTGTATTTGATATTATATGATAAGAGTATATTGACTTGTGTTGAAAATAACTACTTTTTCTAAACTATTTCATAGTTTAAGGTTGAGATAAACAGGAAACCATATGGTGAATCAATGTGTCGGTACACAGTAATTAAATTTGTTCATATACTTCTCAAGTACAGGATGTAAGGAAGCCTAATCACTCCAGAAAAAAAGTAAAAGGATGTAAAGTTAGGAATGACAAAAATAAAACACTAACAGACAGGCGAACCTTCATCCAAAAATGAGGACATAAGCAGGATTTATATTTCTACTTTCAATCAACACCATAGCCTGACAGCCACCTCGCCAGAAATGTAACTACGTGTTGCGGTGACACAGACCTTCTGTCTGTTTCTGTAAGCTGAAACCATTTCCCTCAGTGGAAACAAAGCTTTTATTTACTTTAATTTCACAGATAAGAAACAATAAATTGTGAAGACAATAAAGCCTCCACAAAAATGGCATTTTAAGTCTTGTGTGTGATTTATCCTGGCTTCATATGAGCAGAGGAAATCTCTGATAGCTGCTAGGCTAATTTATACAATGTAAAATGCCATAGGCTTGTGCTAATAATGTTAGCATGTTGTATTTGTGGGGAAAATGTGTCCAGATAAAGACAAGTGTTTGTCTGTGAAAGCTGCGAGTTATAGTGAAGCTGATTTGTGTACTTGTGTTTGAAATTGTCTCTATTAAGCCATGTTTAATGTGTGTTTAATGTGTGTTTTGAATTACCTGTACTTTACAGCACTTAACAGAAACCCTGCTGCCAACTAGTGGTTTGGAGGTGTTAGTGGAGATAATGTCTAACAATCACTTTGAAGGTCAACATTTTGATGTATTACCATTTCATATTTTTGACTTAAAAGACAAAATGCTAAATAAAGACAACTTCAAAATAAGTAAAGAAGAATTGAGCTCCCAAAGGCTTGAAATCCTAAATACACAAGAATGTTTACTTAAAGAAAATACAGGATTTTATTCAACTTAAACAAACAAGAAAAAACCTTCTGATTTGTTGGTATGAATTTGTGTTTTTTAAAAAGGGAGGGGAAAAAAACCCAAAAATAAATCCACAATCATTTACCACAAATCTCTGAGCTGTTTTGTTAAAGATATAAATTGAGACAGAGACGGACATCCCTGTCGCACTAACATGTAAATATATAAAATATACACACAACGCTCAGCTGGGTGTCAACATTCAAATACATTATGACTGAGTTTTTCATGCTGGTTACTTTCATGAGAAGAGGAAGTTGTTTATGTGTCACCATTTCTAAGAATAAAATGTGGCATGGCTCATAAAGTACAGAGGAGTTAGGAGGGTTTTAGCTGCAGAACAAAACCACTTCTGCTACATGTAACCTCAAAAAAACACCCAAAAAACTCCAGCTCAGCTGAAACTAGTTTTGTTGAAACTACAAAACCGTTGAAGAAAAAAGTGCGAAATTGACAAGAAATATGTAAAATGTTCATAAAAAATCTGTAACAGACTTTACTGATGATATTTTGTGCACCAGCATTATAACTTTAATTTTTATCTGATTGTGTTGCAGGCGCTTTTGTACCTGGTCATCTGCAGATGTTTCTTACGAAGAACCAGCAGGAACAGAACCAGCAGGCTGATGAGGAGGATGCTGAGGACGGCCAGAGCCGAGATCGCTGCTACGCTCGGGTTCATCTCTTTAGCTGTAAACACAAAAATTCATATATAACGGGAGGCGCCCAGTAGGATCCTGATCAGATGCCCGAACCACCTCAACTGACCACTTTCGGTGTGAAGGAGCAGCGGCTCTACTCCGAGCTCCCTCCAGATGTCCGAGCTCTTCACCATATCTCTAAGGTTGAGCCCAGACACCATTCGGAGGAAACTCATTTTGGCTGCTTGTATCCATGACCTCATTTTTTTGGTCACACTGCCTTCGGGCTCAGCTCCCTCTTCACCACGAACTTTGGGACACTATAATACTCAATTCCTTAAATCTTTTTACATTCAAATTTAATCATATTTTTAATCTTAGGGCAATGGTTGGTTTAAGGGCTTTTTAAGGGATGGAACATGCTTTACACAGACTAAAAAAAAACAAAACATGAATGCCACTCATTTTGAAAATAAGGTGAAAATTAAAAATGACGTTCATTCCATTTGGAAATTCTAAAAGTATTACTTATATCTTAAAAATCTCTTAAACTGTGAAGATAATCCATTAAATGTATTATATTCCATTACATTACTTCACCCATTAATAACTCCAATGAAATTCCTTATTTGTACCTTGCCTGAAAAATGTTCCGGTATAAATTACAGAATGACTGTGGGGTTATTTTATAAAATCTAAGGATTTTTTAACCTCCTAGCAATCCCTTAATTCATGCCAAAAATTCTTTAGAAATAACTTAGTGTATTGTCCATAAATGTTTCTATTAATTTGTCCCAAATCTAAATAAACCCTTTAATACCTAAATACTAAATTTCTTTAAACAACAAAAATTTGTCACTTATCTCACATTAATGTGTAAATGAAGGAATTTCTTAGGCCCGAAAATAAACACCTTGATTGTGTTTTTAGGCATAAAATAAAGACGATATGACAAAGGTGCAGGAACAGCATTAGTATACCGGACAGCGGCACTTACCGGCGGTGCTGATGGTGATATGTGCGGGCTTGCTGGGCGTGCTGTAGCTGAAACTGGTGACGGTGCAGTTGTACGTGGATGAGGGCATCAAACCGGACACGGTCACCACGTGAGAGTTGGCTGTCTGAGGCTCGCGGGCCTGAAAGGGACGACAACAGTTTTAAATACACAGAAGGGTGGTGACAAACACAATGACAGCAGATATCAGATGTGTCAGTCTATCGTGGACCTGCAGGAAACATCTTCAATAATGACGTGTGAGTCATCCTCACTGATATGTTAATTACTGATAATCGCTGAGATAATACAACCTGCTGATACTCTGATAATCTGCCAACATCCTCCCCTTTGACATTAACAAGAAACAGTTTTATTAACAACACTGTCTTTTATCTAGTTTATTAGGAGTGCAGTATGTACAAGACGAGGCCATGTGGTCAGCCCCTGTTACATTTACCAGCGGGGTTCCTCAAGGTTCACTACTGGGGCCTCTGTTGTCTTGTATTTACTTAAATAGCATCAACCTTAATTATGTAATGTATGTGTTCATCTGTATACTGATGACACAGTTATTTATTGCTCTGCTTCTACTCAGAGACTCAGCTTCAACTAGTCTTCAAAGCTGTTCAATCTGAAGCTCATCCTGAGTGCTGATAAAACAAAATGCATGTGCCAAAGTGAAGGTCTCAAATCTCCTAACCATTGTTACGCATCAGAACAAGAGCACAGAGTGTACCAGGGCACTGTGCTCTTTCAAGCCACAGATTGAACTACTTTTGAAAAGGCTTAAGCTGAAACTGGGTCTTTATTTTAGAAATAGTAACTGTGTCTACTGCTGTATCAGTACGGAAAAAAGCTAGTTAATGTCATGAAAAGGTACAATAGTTCCGACCTACGATATTTGGCGAAGTGACCTAACAAGTAAACTACACTTGGAAAGGATAAGATACGTCTTAAAGGGCAGACTACTACAATATATCACAATCTGGCAAACTCTCATATCACACTTTGCACAA